>JAKZHN010000024.1:0-473512 GCA_037179335.1 Cyclaneusma minus | reverse complement strand
CCCCCCCCCCCCCCCCCCCCCCCCCCCCCCCCCCCCCCCCCCCCCCCCCCCCCCCGTTGAATGGTTGACGCTTCGGGAGCAATCAAGCACCTCCATTTTGCGACGCCTTTGCTAACGACGCCTTTCGCTACCCATTCCGAAATTTGCACCTCGACGGGCACGGTCGGTCTGCCTTGGAAGTGTTCGCTGTACATGATAGAACACTATACTATTAATTGATTATTTTTGGGCGTAAGTGGATCGCCGGAGGTGGCGCATCCCTTCGCGCACTCGCATCTTGCCGATAGGCTGGTCTGGCTTCGGTCTGGGAGTCCCGCGGGGGAGACTGTCGAAGCGCGCTTCTTGCGATCAGGATGTTCAACAATGGATGCTGCTGTGAGACCTTCGTCTTGAAGCCTTTGGCCTTCTCTGCCCACATTATTGTAGCACTGGACGCGCTTGTGTCGGTAGTTTTCGTGTTGGAGGGTTGATCACCCCCTGCGATAACGTGCTCCTTCTGCTGCTCATGTCGAGTAACGCATCCATCAACCAATACGAGCCTTATCTGTTGCCGCATAGCAGATATGCACAATGCTGCGATTTTACGAGTAGAAGTCGCATCGAAGATCCTGCTCCGAACACGTGTGCTGGGTATTGAGTCTCGGCAAAGCTCAGCCTTTTGCCTTGCTGCGTTGTCAACTTGTTAGAACTGGTGCCAA
The DNA here is from genome assembly GCA_037179335.1 of Cyclaneusma minus. Classification (NCBI taxonomy): domain Eukaryota; kingdom Fungi; phylum Ascomycota; class Leotiomycetes; order Marthamycetales; family Marthamycetaceae; genus Cyclaneusma; species Cyclaneusma minus. The sequence continues at coordinate 472,814 of JAKZHN010000024.1, read as the reverse complement.
GCGGCCGAAATACCATGAGCTATAGGTAGATAAGCCCGGGCCTGCTGCTGAAGCCTGAGCATAAGAGACGCCATCTATGATCTGTTAGGTGGAACGTCAAGGCTCGTGGCGTAGAGTGTCGACCCAGCCCTGTCGGCGGACGGAACGATCGGCATGCTGTAGGCTCGCTTGCATCTTTGATACTTGTAGTTGTAGCTTCCATGTACTAGGTTGACGCGCAGATACCAAAGGGCAGGGAGCCTTGTTTCAAAGATTCAAGCAGGACGGCTGCTCACTTGACATGCGAAGTTGACTCGGCCTTTGGGGAGGTCGCACTTGATGGTCTGTCTTGAAGCCTTTCCGCCGACAAGCGATGACTTGAATCCTAGTCACCGGAAGCTGTTAGATTGAGATGCCTTGGAAAAACTGCGACTTACCTTTCGAAAATGTTCTCACTGGTATTTTGAGTCTAGAGACGTGGAAAGGAAACTTTGCCCGGCGTGGGCTACATGTATCCGGTAACTGTTGAGACTCGAGGAGACCCATCACCATGGATGTGGCACGCTGGACGTGCTGGAAAAAAAGCAACATTATTGACATTTGACAGCCCTGGCCTTGTGAACCCAACGGAGGAAAAATCATGAATTCGGTGATCATGGAAACTTCGGGCTCCATGGCACATGGGTGCCATGCATCTGTATGTAGGTCTCGGTGAGACAGAAAGGACATGAGTCGATTTTCTCAACTTCAGCCTTACACAGACAGAAGCGATTGTCTGCACATCTTCGAGTAGATTCGAGCTTCCAGGTGGATATAAAGAGGGGGGTCCCCAGCAGAAGGGCATGGAGGCCACGCGACACGGATAGGCACATATCGGCCAGTCCTGTACTCGACCACCACTACTGCAGGTGCGGTTCGCAGAATGCCAGGCGAGAGTAATGCGCATATATGACATAGTATTTGAAATACGGGGTTCCATAAGTAGAGTAGGGCAGTCGACGGTGCTAGTCTGTAGAGCAGTGGGAAGCCGGGAAGAGCTTCAAAGAGCTTTGGAGTTGCAGAAGTTTTCTGCAGCCGATCCAGTTCGTGCCGTTGGAAGCGAAGTTCGGGCCGAGTGTAGTTGGGAGCCCGGTCGACGCAACCACGGGAACCGAGTTGCGAAAGTAACGGGGCCGGAATTTCCGCAGTCGAAGACTACATGTACCTAGGTCCTAAGTATGTCGTTGGACCAGCACATAGCAAGTTTGGCCGAGAGCCATGACGGTACCAAGGGCATGGGTTCAATGTTCTTCCAGCGTCCGTTTGTCCCGTTGATCCACTTTAGCATTCCTGGGGAAGTGGGGACGAGAGTCTTTGGGAACCGGCTTCTGGAACATGTCGATGTCGGAAGCAAGGGCTTTCACAACCGCACAAAAAGGTTTTGGGGCCCAGCAGCTTGGCAGCTGTGTGAGGTTGAAGCTTCGGCGCGGTGTATGTCGCCTTCCAAACTGCTTGCCCCACAAAGCAGGGGTTGTGCTTCCACCATATCGTTATGTTCTGCAGTGCCCATCATGGAAGCAGAATGAGGCAACATAAAAGATCGAAAAAGGGGCGAGAACGCCGGTTTTGGTGCTTGTAATTATTTCCAGAAGTGAACAAGAATTAGAAGCATGTGAAGAACAATGGCGAAGATTTAACAGTGCGGGACGCCAAAGATAGCGGCTGCGATGTTCATGTTGCCAGAAATAGCGCACGGGCCATTCGCGCTAGGCGGAGCCGATTCACAACTTGGGCCTGACGCTATCTACGACAACACTGGCATGACCGCGAAACCCACCTGCCCTGCGGAACCACAACCCCCACCCAACCAGAGCCGCATCGCGTATCGCTGTCTGTCTGTTGCCGCTGCCAGACTTCAATTCCCAAGGGTCGCCAGTGAGCTTGCGCATCGCCCAGATCCGCCATTACAAGTCGCGGCGCGCCGAGCCACTGTGGCGGCGTCACGCTCCGAACTACTCTCTCTCCAACAGCACCTCCAATCGCCGACCATCTTGCGCAATCCAACTCTGGACCCGTACCGAATCCACGCAGGGGGAGCTGCAACAGCCGATGATGGCACAAGCGGTGCCTAATCCGCTGAGCGACAAGAAGAGGGTCAAGGTCTACGAGCTGAAGAACAATGACTGGTTCGACCGGGGCACTGGCTTCTGTACCGCGGTAATCGTTGTATGTTCCGCGGACTCAATCCTGTCTTGGCGCTCCAAGCGCGCCCGCTGCACAACGCGTCTGAGCATTGCTGACTTTCTTTGGAGAAGACCAGGCACAACGAACAGGGTCGCCAGGAAGAGCCTCGCGTGATCGTGACATCTGAAGAAGAGCCCGAAAGGCTGCTCCTGGAAACGCGCGTGGGAGAAAAGGATGGCTTTCAAAAACAGCAAGGTCAGTCTGCTGTGGCGCCGCTGTTAGAGAAACCACTGACAGAAGCTAGAAACACTCATCGTCTGGACCGATCCTGTTAGCAATGTCGACATGGCCCTCAGCTTCCAAGAGTCTGAAGGTTGTGCTGCAATATGGTATGTCCTCTCAAGGGCTCTCTACATACGTGTAGTGCTGACCAATTCGCTTGCAGGAAATTCGTGAGCAGCATACAGCAGCAAATCATAATTGGTGGCCACGGTATGTAATATTGACAACCCTCTTATTGTTTCAGAGAATACCTGCAACGACGGAACGCTCACAACAACTGTTTCCAGGGCTAGTGGACGATGCCTGTTCCGACGATATGCCTATCGACACCTTTTCGAATTCTTTCCACCTCCCCAATCCCGAGCTCGGAAACCTCTTCGAGCTCGAAGCCCAAATGCGCCATCTCAGCAATAGCCAAAGTGGACGAGAAGCTCTCACAAAGTTTGTTCTCAGTGAGGACTACATACCGAAATTGATACCTTTGGTGGAAATGGCCGAGGACCTCGAAAGTTTGCCGGATCTACACCGACTCTGCAACATCATGAAGACGTTGATACTTCTGAACGATAGCTCCATAATTGAATACGTCGTTACGGATGATGTGGTACTTGGGGTCGTGGGCGCATTGGAGTACGATCCTGATTTTCCGAGTCACAAAGCCAACCACAGACATTGGCTATCGGACGCGCTAAGGTATAAGGAGGTCGTTCCAATTGCAGATGAGCAAATCAGAAAAAAGATCCACCATACGTACCGATTACAATATCTTAAGGATGTTGTGCTGGCACGAATTCTGGACGATCCCACCTTCTCCATTCTCAACTCCGCCATCTTCTTCAACCAGGTCGAAATCGTACAGCACTTGCAAACGAACTCAGTCTTTCTGAAAGATTTGTTCAGTATCTTTGGTCCGAATGAGCCCGATCAGAAACGGAAAAAGGAAGCCGTTCTTTTCATCCAGCAGTGCTGTGCTATTGCGAAGAATCTCCAAGCACCAGCAAGACAGCAGCTCTACAACAACTTCCTTGGCCACGGCCTACTCCCAGTCATCAATTTCGCTCTACGGCACGCAGACGTTGCTGTGAGGGTTGGTGGAACAGATGTGCTGGTCTCCATGATTGACCATGATCCACACATGATTCGCCAAACCATATTTCGACAAATTAGCGAGAAGCAGACCCCCTTGACTGATTCACTCATTGATCTCCTTCTTGTTGAGGCCGATCTGGGAGTAAAAGCGCACATAGCAGACGCTATCAAGGTCCTCCTGGATCCCGTTACTCAGGCACCCCAATTAGAAAGTCTGGCAAAAGCGAGCAACGAATTTGCAGTAAGGGTAAGGGCTCAGGCCGACCCCCAGCAAGAAATGTTCCTAGTCAACTTTTACGAGGAGTCGGCAAAGAAGCTTTTCAGGCCTTTGGTAGATCTCAAGGGCCGGGCGAACATGATCTTTAGCATACAGCAAGTCTCGTTATTCATACACCTGATAGAGATACTATGCTTCTTCATACGGCAACATCAACATCGAAGCAAGTACTTCGTTTTGGCCGAAAACCTTGGTCAACGTATTGCTCAATTGTTGTCGTGCCCGGAGAAGCACCTCAAACTCAGTATGTTGCTCCGTTTTCCCCGTTGGTAACTTTCTACTAACGTCCTGTCTAGCTGCATTGAAATTCTTCAGGAACCTGGTCGGCCTTCAGGATGAGTTCTATAACCAACAGATGATGCAAGAACACCTCTTTGCACCTATACTCGACATTGTGTACGAGACCATGCCGAGGGATAACCTCCTGAATTCGGCCTGCTTGGAATTATTTGTCTTCATCAAGCGGGAAGACATCAAGGTGCTGATCAACCATATCGTGGAGAACTATCGGGAGAAGATCAAGGAGATCACTTATGTGGATACCTTCACCGATCTTGTGGCTAGTTACGACCAGTCACAAGCAGGTTATCATACGCTAGAGACGCCATCATTCGCTGAGACCGATGGGGATACGCCTGGAAGAGCACAAATCGGCGATGGCAGGAGGTGGCAAGGAGTCAAAGATCTCGATGTTTTGGAAGAGGAATACTTCAATACCTCGGATGATGAAGAAGAGAACAAGCCAGCAGCCAACCGAAACACTACCACTAATGGTGCCTCGCCACTGTCGAAGCGTCTCGTGGATTATGGATCTGATGAAGAAGCTGACGCGATGGAAACGGAAACCTCAACCACAACAGCAGCAGCACCACCATCCGACAAAGATGATGCAGAGTCCGAGCCCTCAAAGAGCAATGGCGAGCCTGCATCGACTACTCCATCACCTGTGGCACCACCCGAGCGTCTTTCAGAAAAACGACGGAGAGAAGAGGACGAAGAGGACGAGCTCGGTAAACTGTCGCTCTCAAAACGACGGAACTCGAGCGCTTCGGCATCTTCCCTCAACTCCAACCCGAGCAACTCGTCCAATTCAACGCTTCGAAGGAAAAAGGGTTTCGGCAGTAGCAAGGAATCCAACGGCGGTGCGCCTAAGGGCAAAATCGCCATCAGCATATCATCAGCCATCAAGAGCGGCGGAGATGGTAACAGCGGCTCCTCGGATGGCGATTGAGATTTATCGCCGTCTTGTTTATTCTTGCTTCTGTACACATGGAGACCAGGGAAGAGGATTCGGGACGGCGTTTGAGGGATTGTTTTTGATGGACTAAAGGATGGACAGGATCTGCACTGTCACGCAGGCACGATTGTTGGTTTCACTTGTTCCGTTTCCAAGAAACGCGATGGGGGCGATGGGCGCTTCATATTGCAAGTTTTCATTGCTGCCAGTCGTGAAGGTGTTTGCTTCGACGGACATGCATGGGGCTTTTCCAAATACTTAGCGGCGCTCTGTCCTTCGTCGGCTTTACATGGGTTGCCTTTCGTCAGCTATGAGATGGATGGTGGATATGGATGTGATGGTGGGATGGATGGGCAGCGCTGCAATGGAGCTCCGCTGATGACTGGGTTCTGAGTTATGTTGACCGTCATTTGTATCATAAAAGACGACGAAGCGTGGCTCAAGCGTACAGCTTTTGCTTCCACAAAAGATCTGAACTCTGGAACGTGCCTTGTGTGTGTTGTGGGTGTCTGCCTCTATGAGTGAATGCCCATGGGATCAACAGGAGATCTGATTGCCTAGGTTCCTGAATTCAGAATAGCCCCTATCCCACATATGTCTGATCACTGTTTGAGTTTAACATGTGCGTGCATTTGCTTTTAGCAACGCTCATAGCTCTCGGGTATCGAATTCTTCCAGCACCGTGCCGCCGGTTGTGCTATGCCGTCATGCTGATATCGAAAAGACAAATTCAGTCCTAAGCTTGCTCGTAGCTGTATGTCGTGATGACACGTGCATTGGCCGTCGTTCTTGCTATTTTCTATTTTTCTTTTGCATACCCTAGAACACTCTGGATCGTATATTGCTGAGTGTCAAGCTAGCCATGACCTAGTACCTTGAAACCGAAAACACCTCGCGTCCTTGGTAGCAATTTGGCAGCAACAGACGTAATTTCGAACCTCTGCTCATCTATCAATAGAAGTTGTACATTTACATAGCGGGCCAAACTGTCCCTAGTCGAGAACCCGAGGTAAGAAGACCACGGCGGTCTCTGACCAAGGCCAAAACGCATTACTCTCCATCCTGCTCTGCTTCTGCCTTCAGCTCATCAACCATGGAGCACACATTTACCACAATCTGATCCACCAAATCCGGCTCTCTCGGAATAAAATGACCCTTGCCATGATCATACATCCGCGCCTCTCCCGCATCACACATATTGTACAGGGCAATACCCCCGTACAGGAAAGGATCCGCCGCACCCATCACATGCAGTGTCTTAGAATGAATCATCTCATCGTACGTATCCGCCAGCAACCACTGATCCCGATCCGTAGGATTGGTATCATCGGCGTCCATCGGCGGCCATCCGCCGAAGAAGATGCCAAACTTCAGCATCGGCTTGCGTCCCGTCAACTGCTCGCGACGCTCCTCGTCGACAAGCACCGAAGCCGCGACGCCGGCGCCTTCGGAGTAGCCGAGGATGCCGTCAAAGGGGCCTTCGTCTTCCATGATTTTGTAGACGCGGTCCACGGCGCGGCGGACGTTGGGCAACGTGCGCGAGGTCGTGGTGCCCGCGGTTAGCTTGCGCATGGCTTCTTCGGGGCTGAGATCGGGGTTTTGCTCGGAGGTTAGTTGGGAGAGCACGTCGTCGTGGCCCACGACCCAGCAGAAGTTGGGGGGTGGGCCGAAAAATAGGCCGGCGTTCTTGGGGCATTGGGTTTCGATGCCGCCTTGGGCGTAGGTGAATGTTATGTTGTGAGGGGCAAGGGCCTTTTCGAGCGCGTCTGGGGAAGTGGTCAGTCGAGCAGAGCAAAGGAGCGAGGAAGGGCGAGGAAGGAAGATGCGGAGAAACGATCTCGAATGGGGTTTGAAAATCAATAAGGTAAGGTAGAGAAAGGATAGGGGGAAGGAGATTACAGTGAGGTCTTGAAAAGGGACATGTTCATTAGTGGTCGTAAGTGGGTACCAGCTTGAAGGAAGAAAGAGCTAAAGCGAAGAGGTGCTAGTATGCCAAGCAACAAACATGAACATAGAACTAGGCCGGCATTGTACTCGAAAGTGACGTGACAGAAGATGTTCCACAATCTTCACTTACTTAGTTGTAGTCGTAAGACCTAGATAGGCCATGGGTTAGCTGACGTGCTGACTGCCGCTGGTGAGAAAGTGTCTAGGTAGTCTGCACTTACGCTACAGCTGCTAAAGCCACCACTTAAGCACAATACTCTGACTGGCTTTGCCGCAGGCGTTTCTTCCGACATCTTGAAGGATGTATAACGAAAGACTGGCTGGCCGGGTGAAGTGACTGGCTGTATATTGTCAATTAAGTTCAGTCTGATGTTCAGCCTTCAGCTGTGATCGCCTAGTGTACACGCAGAAGGGGCGAAAGACTGGTTCATGACTGAAAGAGACATCGACTATAATGTCTTGAGAAGTTACCACCAAGACGGAAAAGAAACACAGGGTTGATTTGCAAGAAAGGCCGAACAGTCGTGAGATTCGGTTCCAGACTCAAAGAAGATGCTAGTAACATTGCGATATTGAATCATACGAGGACCAAATGCTCAGAACAGCAGGCATGATGAAGAACGCACAGGGTGTCAGAACAAGAAGGGGTAGAGTAAAAACAGAGGCAACGTACCTGTATTGCTCGCAAAGTTGTGAGGAAGTTTGAGAGGACGAGAAGATGAAAATATGAAAGTATCCGACTATGGGCAATCTGCCGTCCTTGGCCGACTGTCACGTTGAGGACCGGTAACTGACTGGAGGAAGCAAGCACTAAGCAGTGAACAAGATTGTGATATGTGGTTCTGATGGGGCTGGAGAGCGGCTTGGATATAGCGAGATCTGGCGTGGCACTGGAACCTGCTGTCTTGCTCGACCCTCGAGGCGACAGTGGAGCTGGTGCCTGGACGAGGCGGACCTGAAATTTGATAACCCACTTCACCGTTGCAGGGAGAGGACGTATTGTAGGGGGGCCCACAACATGCCAGTTTGCTGCTTGGCTTGAGGTGTTCGACTGTTCAACTTCCACAGGTTAAGTCTCCGCAGCATGCAATGATCAACAAAATGTCCGGCCCCAGTCTGACAACATTGAAGTGCGACGGTGACACGCAGGAGCCGACCATTTTAGATTAGCGAGAGCTTAAAACAAGCTCACAAGCTAGTCCGTGAGGTCGTACCGAGCGGATACACACTCCACGCAACGGCTAGGCACGGCTAGGCGGGCTCTTCATGTCCACAGGGCTACCTTACATACCGACCTGTATCAAGTATCCCGGGCTTGCACTACACTCGAGATAAGAAGTTCAGATGAGATGCAGCGGAGTATCTACTGTTTTCCATCAACAGTACATACATGTACATAAGGTATTCCTTATTTGATGGAAGCGGCATCCGTGGCCCAGCCGAGGTCCATAAAACTCAAATAACCGCTACCAGCTGGAATAGCAGACATGTAAGGCGTCCTGGCATGTGGACGGTGGAATCAGGGTCACGGCCTGCGGGGAGCCGAAAAGGGTACCCGTGGGCATCTCTGTCCCGGGATGGTGGTTTGATGGCAAGACGCTAGGAGCCAAACAATCGGGATGTTGCTGCCCTATATGGTGAATCGTGGTATTGCTTCTCCGCGTCTCCACTGTTCGATTGTCTCGTAAGGAAGCTGGGGTTAGTAGGGAGCTGTGTTGTTGAGGCCAACGGTAGTGCCTCGAGGTAGAACATGAAGCATTCGAGCGGAGGGGAAGTAAAGTCAGTTGAAATTAACAAGCGTTTCCCGGGCCATGTTAGTAAGCAATCCGCCGCCCAAGCACGGACCCGAATAACAGCAGTTGATATGCCAATAATATTTTAGCAACTTTGTCTTTCGTAAATCGTGATCGCCCGGCGCAGCCATCTCAGTCGTCTAGTGAAGAATTCCACATGCACATACACGCCCCATTGGAACTGTTTTTGCGCCTTACTCGACCAGGCAGGTCGCCTGCGATCGGACGAATCTCCGCAGACGGGTCGGCAGTTCCCCACTCGTTTCAGCAGGCTTCGACAGGAATCTTCAGCCTCGTTATCGACAAAAAAGAAACTTGCACCGGCGCTGACATCTGCATTGAATCGGTTGCAGAGCTGCGTGATTACTTCAGGCCAACGAAAAGCAAAGTCCATTGCGAAGTCGATTGTGCAGCCAGCCCAAATAGTGCGCCGCTGCATGGCAGCCCTCTTCTTTTCCCGCTTCATGTTTCTGGCACCGAGACACTACTCACTCCTGTCAGCTGCAATTCTCATCGTTGAGGCTGTCGTCGTCGCCATCGACCATTGCCGGTCCACCACTCCAGCCAGCTGCCGTCAGGCCACTGCCAGAAGCGTCCGCCCGAGACCTCCCCTCAACGGGCGCCTACCGTCCCGTGTTTGAGTTCCTCGATGACGAGTGCCGAGCTATGCCTGTATGTCGTGAGCATCGTCCGAACCTGTCGATCTCCATCCCGGCAACGACTTCTGTTCCCCTGCCCAGAATTACTCGAGTCGCGAGTCACACCTGTCAAGACAGTGGCAACTGGCAGTGATACGACGGTTTGGGCAGCGTCGCCATCTGGTAAGGTGTTGCATATCTTCCCTGATCTGGCTCTGTACACGGGGAAACGTCTTTTGGCAGAAGATTTCTAGAGCGAGAAAGGAGTTGAAACCTTCCGAAAAGGCAATGATGGATGGCCTTCTTGGCCCTTTCTGTCATTATTCACCCATTTCAGTTGTTATACCATGTGTCTGAGCAGGCAGTGAGTGTACTGGCTCAGGCGTATTCCAGTATGGTTGTCAATGAAGGTATTCCACGTGCAGCTAGAACTTGCGAGTTAATCCTCACAGAGCAGCTTGCAACATCGATTCTAGTACAGGAGTACGGCTAGTAGCTACCTACCTAGGTACCGACGACTCTAGCACGCGATCCAAAGAAAGTCAGAAGCCATCAGAAGCCGGGGCCACCTCCACGCCATCCATCCCAGGTTGTTTCTTTTCAAGACCTACTTCCTGAAGTCTGGAACTGAACAGGATTCCACGACGAGCAGAAAAAGCAGCCCAGACATTATGCGGGAAATATCCCGCTCCCCCTGCTTTTTTTCGTTCTGGCCCAAGCCGGTTCTCACCGGCGTGTAGCTACTGAGCGACCGAGTGACTTTCGATCTACTGTTTTGATTGACTTTGAGCTTATGCTCAGACAGCGCAGATCCAATCTCAACCCACATGTGCAAGACTACATACATGTAGCCCCCACTCAACCTTCATTAATCATTGTTTCCATAGATACTAGTTTTAACCTTCCAGGGCAAAAAGCATCGAACCGTTCAGCTTGTACAACCGTCGTCTTCCCGCTGCGCCTTCTTGCTGCCACCAACTCCACGGACCTTGTCACCGTGGCTGCGGCACTCTCCCAAAAGGGGTCCGTCGATCATGAAGATGGACAGAATGGTTTCATCCATGACGCTTGCCAATCGGTACTCACATGATAAACTTCTGTCTGCGGCGGAATGGTAAGTTGAGTTAAAGCTTAAGTATTCCCCCTCCTCTGGTGACAGATCCTTCCCGAACCATAATTCTGTATCTATTTCTCAATTCTCATCCATCCTTCATCACTCTTTGAATGTTCACATGAAGTCATAATGGCACCCGGAGCTATACTCGAGGAGTCTGCGCAGGCAGATGGCTCCTCCGACTACAAAAATGGAGTCGATGGCGATTCTTCCCCATCAAATGGAACCAACGGCCACTCGACTAACGGCCACTCGACGAATGGCCACTCGACCAACGGCACCAATGGTACCCACTCCAAAGCCAACGGAGCCAACGGAGCCAACGCATCCAACGGAGCCTCAGCATCACCAAAACATCAGCCAATCGCCATTGTGGGCATGTCGTGCCGTCTTCCTGGCGATGTGATCGACCTCGATAGCTTTTGGCAGGTTCTGTCCCGGGCACAAAGTGCTTGGTCCGAGATACCCAAGGACAGATTCAATGCCGATACCTTTTACCATCCCAATCCCGAAAAAGTCGGCACTCTCCATGTGAAAGGCGGCCATTTTCTCAAGCAAGACCCGTCCCTCTTCGATGCGCCTTTCTTCAATATCACAGCACCCGAGGCCAAGGCCATGGATCCACAGCATCGGATCATGCTGGAATGTGCATACGAAGCGATCGAGAATGCAGGTATCCCAAAACACCACTTTGCAGGCAAAGATGTCGGGGTGTATTGCGGTGGATCAATGGCAGACTATGACGGCCTTGTCTACAAGAACACCGAGGTGAGTTCGTATCTTGTTTTATTTCTCTGGGCTGTTCCTAATTATCTGGATGCAGACGCTCCCCAAATTTCATTCGACGGGTACAGCCGCATCGTTGCTTTCGAACCGCATATCGTACTACTTCGATCTCCGTGGACCTAGTGTTACCGTCGATAGTGCCTGTTCGTCCAGTCTTGCGGCTCTACACTTGGCATGTCAGAGCTTGCGCGATGGGGAGATTAAGCAAGCAATAGTTGGCGGATGTCACTTGAACCTGACACCAGGTTTCATAATCTCGATGTCCACCAACGGGTGAGTAACAGTCTCATGTTTCGGAACAATTACAATTCTAACCGTTTAGTCTCTTGTCCGAAAACGGCAAGTCTCTAGCATTCGACTCCAGAGGCACAGGATTCGGCAAAGGCGAGGGTGCTGGCTGCATTGTCTTGAAGAGATTGGACGAAGCCATAAGGGATGGCGACCTCGTCCGAGCCGTCATTGCCGGGAGCGGCGTGAATCAAGATGGTCGCACGAACGGAATTACAATGCCCAGTGGGGAGGCTCAAGAAGAACTAATGCGACATGTCTACAGCCATTACAATCTCGATCCTCGCGAGACTGGCTTCATTGAGGCACATGGCACAGGCACAAGAGTTGGTGCGGCTCCCCAAAGCGCCCAAAATCCCCTCGTACCCTCACGTATATTGAAAGCTGAAGAACCGAACGCTAATTGACATCCAGGCGACCCCATCGAAGCAAAAGCACTGCACAATGTCTTTGGCGAGAATCGGACGTCAAAGCAGCCCTTGTACGTGGGCTCCGTCAAGTCGAACATTGGACATCTGGAGGGTGCGAGTGGCATTGTCTCGGTCATCAAGGCTGCTCTTATGCTGGAGCGTGGCTTTATTCTGCCAAATGCGGACTTCAAAACAATCAATCCAAAGATACTGAATGAGTGGCACATGAAGGTATGTCACATATTAGACATGAGAAGAACGCCGTGAGATGTGTTTCTAACATATTCATAGGTCCCCACATCACAAATTCCTTGGCCGAGGAAAAAGAAATACATCTCGTTAGTAATGAGACGCCCTGTGTGATGAACTGTAACTGACCAATATCAGTGTGAATAACTTCGGTTTCGGTGGCACAAACGCCCACGTCGTCTTAGAAAAAGCCCCGCGTCGTGCTCTCAACCCGATCTTACCAACCGAAGAGCCCGATGACGCTGAGCGAAAACGAGTCTTCGTATTCTCTGGTCACAGCGAGAGCGCCGTTAAGGCGCAGCTCGAAAGGCTTTCGCAATGGATCGAGCAAAGACCAGATGTCTTCGATCGATCGATCCCGCGCCGTATGGCTCAGACTCTTGCAGAGAACCGGTCTCTCATGCCTTGGAGAGTTGCCGTGCATGCCGTGCATTCCCAAGATTTGGTGAAAGAGGCTATGAAGGCTGGTACAACACCGGTGAAGACCACTGATGAACCGAATATCGGTTTTGTCTTCACTGGCCAGGGTGCGCAATGGTTTGCCATGGGCCGCGAGCTGATGGACGCTTATCCGGTCTACAAGTCTAGCATGGAGGCGGCTGATGACTATTTGAGAAGCATCGGTGCTCCTTTCTCTCTTATTGGTGAGTTTGTTGCTTGCGTCTGTTATGTTCTCTCCCCGTTGATTCCTACTTCTTCCCCCAAACACTTTGCTATCTTTCAAACACTTGGGCTTTTCTCACCTGCTTGGATTACTCTCGATACCCGAACTTGTCCTAAGCACTGGAATTTGTCAAGTTCTTGGACTCTTTCTCAATTTTTCGGGATTTTCTCGATTGCTTGGATTCCTCTCAATTACTCGAGTCGCTCTCAAACACATGGGTCGCTCTGAGTTGCTTCGCTCTCAGTTGCTAGCATCTTTTTTTCACAATTGCCTGGAGTTTTTTCAACTACTTGAGCGCTTCCCAGTCCCTGGAAAATCCCCAGTTACGGGCTGTAAAACCCTGTCCCCTTCAGACAACTCCCTTCTACGATGTTTATCTGCTTTTTTCTGACCAGGATCTCTAGATGAACTGTCTAAAGACGAAAAGACGTCCAAAGTGGCAACAGCCCAAATCAGTCAGCCGTCGTGTACTGCAGTCCAGATCAGCTTGGTAGAGCTACTGCGGTCATGGGGAATCCGTCCAAAGGCTGTCACCGGACACTCATCCGGAGAAATCGGTGCCGCTTATGCTGCGGGTTATCTCAACATGGAGCAGGCAATGCGTGTGGCTTACCACCGAGGAACCGCCACAACCAAGTTGAAGGAGCTGTATCCGGATGACAAAGGCGGAATGATGGCGGTGGGTGCATCTGCCGAAGACATCCGACCGCTCCTGAAGACATTGCGTGAGGGTAAGGTGGTTGTCGCTTGTGTCAACAGCCCCAACAGCATAACGGCATCAGGAGACGACGCAGCCATCGATGAACTAGCAGCAGTCGTCGAGGCCAAGAGTTTGTTCAACAGAAAGCTGAGGGTCGACGTTGCCTATCATAGTCACCACATGGAACGTGTTGGTGACTACTATGGCTCCCAGATTGGCCCAATCAAACCCGCTACGAACACCGAGGGCGTCGAATTTTATTCATCCCTGACAGGCGGAAAGATCGACGGGGCTGCTCTCACAGCAGATTACTGGGTGAAGAACCTGACAAACCCCGTGCAATTTGCCTCCTCCCTGCACCAGCTATGCGCCCTCGATGACGAGACAACAGCGCCCAATGCCCGTATCAACATGCTGGTTGAGATCGGCCCTCATTCTGCCATGGCTGGCCCAGTGAAGCAGATCATCAAGGCTGGATTACCGCCAAGCAGCAAGTTGAAGATTCAGTACGCCACAGTCCTTGAGAGAAATAAGGACGCTGTTGACACGGCTCTGTCATTGGCTGAGTTCCTGTGGACAAGAGGCACCGCCCTGGATTTCCACGGCATCAACTTCCCGAATAATACCTACAAGCCAACCCCGCTCAACAATTTGTACACGTACCCTTGGCAACATGCCAGGTACTGGCATGAGAGCCGGACTTCGGACAACTACTTGCACCGCAAAGCACCCCGGAACGATTTCATCGGCATTCTCAACGAATCTAGCAATTCCATTGAGCCAATCTGGTCCAACATCATGCGTTTGGAGGACAACCCGGTTCTCAAGCACCACCAATATTCAGGCTTGAACGTATTCCCATTCGCAGGATATCTCGCCATGGCCATGGAAGCTTCTGCCCAACGTGCTGCTGATCGCGGCGTGCAATTTGAAAAGTTCGGCTTCCGAGACGTGTCGGTCCAGCGAGCTCTCAGCATAACGGAAGAATCCCCAGTAGAGACTATGATCCAGCTTCGAGCCTATGGAGACGGGATCTGGGACGAGTTCCGTGTTTTCGCTACTAACAACAACAAGGACTGGACAGAACATTGCCATGGTCTCGTTTCGGTTCAAAAGACGGCGACAAATGCTATTGACGGTGCTGAAGCTGAGGAGAAAGCTCGCTCGGCAATTGCCCAGAAGATCAACAGGATCGCTGATTCGTGTAAGGCTACTGTCGACGCAGTACCGATGTACGAAAACCTGGCTACCTCTGGCGTAGTTTACGGGCCCACCTTCCAGGGTCTATCCGACATCATGGCACTTGAAGGGAAAGATTCGTCTGCCACCATCACCATTCCAAATACCGCTGACCACATGCCGTTCAACTACGAGTCCGATTACATCACTCATCCCGCAACACTCGATCTCTGCATCCAGATAGTCTGGCCCATGCTGGGCGCGGGCAGTGAGAAGTTCGACCAGCTGTACATGCCTACCACCTTGAAAGAGGCAACGATCATGTATGAGATGCCCAAGACACCCGGGACAAAACTGCGCCTGTTTGGAAACACTAACAGCGCCGTCACTTCTCCTGCTCGACCCGTCCATTTCTCTTTCTTTGCTTCTGCGGTTGATGACGTGAACCGACCGCTGGTCTCTTTTGAAGATCTGGTCATGACGCCAGTCACCGGAGGCTCGGACTTTTCGGCCACAACAGAGAGTGGGCTTTGCTCCAAGCTTGAGTGGAAGTCTCTGGACGAGGTTGAATCTGACATTGCTGCTCCCGAGTCTGCTAGCACCAGCACCGAGAATAACGGTAACGGTCATGGGTTTGTGGAAGATGTTTCTATTGTCTGCGGAAGCGACGTGGACACAGTCCTGCTATCAGAATTGCAACAGCGACTGCAGGCGCTCACAGGCAAGAACCCCACCGTCTGCTCGTTTGCCGACGTTGAGGCAGAGAACAATGTGTGCATCGTCCTCGCCGAGGTTGAGAAGCCTCTCTTACGTACGATGGACGAGTCCACTTTCGGTCGCATGAAGAAGATGCTGGCGGCAGCAAAGGGTGTTATGTGGGTCACGCGAGGAGCTAATGGCCAGGATCCAGAGGCATCATTGGTTCTAGGCTTGTCTCGTTCAGTTCGATCGGAGACCGAACTCAACTTCGTGACTGTGGACTTCGATCTCCAGAACAAGGCTTCCGAGACAAAGGTTGCTGACATTCTCATCGACTCCTTCAGAAAGTCGTTCGCTCCTGGTGTTAAGGATGCTGAGAAGGAGTATATGGAGAGGAATGGCCAAGTTTTTGTGCCTCGCGTTGTCACTGCCGCCGCCGCAAACTCGACGATGGATCAGCTGACTACGTCAGCAAAGGAAAGCCATCAAAGTGCCAGTCTTCAGAACTTTGCACAGCCAGGGAGGCCATTGAAGCTAGTCATCGATACTCCAGGGTCACTGGATACACTGTGAGTCCACCACTTTTTTTTTGTTCTTGTTGAATCGCTCTCAATATTTGGCTCCATGAATAGGAAAAGAGAATAGAGAACTGGGGCTAATAAGTGGATAGCTACTTCACCGATGACGAAGCGTTTGCTACCCCTATTCCTGACAACTTCGTTGAAATTGAAGTCAAGGCAGCGGCACTCAACTTCAAGGACATCATGATCGCCATGGGCCAACTGCCCATAGACCGTCTCGGCCAGGAGTGCAGTGGTGTGATTGTCGGAATGGGCAAGGGCGTTTCCGATTTCAAAATTGGAGATTCAGTCTGCGCAATGGCCCACGGAACATTCGCGACCCATGCCAGATGTCCCGCCTCAAGCGTGTCGAAGATCAGCAGCGATATGCCTTTCGATGTCGCATCGACGGTTCCAATCGTCTACGGCACAGCTTACTATGCTCTCTTTAATATCGCAAGGCTTGTGAAGGGCGAGAAAGTGCTCATTCATGCTGCGGCAGGAGGAGTTGGTCAAGCCGCTATCCAATTGGCCAAAATGGTCAACGCCGAGATCTTTGCTACCGTTGGTAGCGTCGACAAGAAAGACTTCTTGATTAAGGAGTATGGCTTGGATGCAGACCACATCTTCTTCTCCCGCGACACTTCCTTCTCAGCTGGCATCAAGGCCGCAACGCATGGTGAAGGTGTTGACGTTGTGCTCAACTCGTTGGCTGGCGATGCTCTGCAGGCGACTTGGGAATGCCTGGCTCATTTTGGTCGCTTCGTCGAAATTGGCAAGAAGGATATTGTCAACAACTCTCGCTTGGAGATGCAACAGTTTGCAAACAATGCGACGTTTGCTTCGTTCGACGAGACGATTTTGGCGAAGGAGAGACCGAAGCTGATGAAGAAGCTGCTTGCTGACGTGCTTCTTTTGTTCGACATGGGTCTCTTGAAGCCTATTCGGCCTATGACTACTTACCCGATCTCGGATATCGAAGCTGCTTTCAGAGCACTGCAGACTGGCAAGGCTATGGGTAAGATTGTGATCGTCCCCAAGGATGGCGACAAAGTCAAAGCCGCTATGCCGAAGATCAAGGATCAGCTGTTCAATGCTGATGCCACCTACCTGGTACGTATACTCCCTTGCCTTTTCCATCTGCCCTTTGGTTGCTAATTCAATGACAGATCGTCGGAGGTACTGGCGGTATTGGCCGCAGCATCAGTCAATACATGGTCAGCAAAGGAGCCCGAAACATCGTCCTTCTTTCTCGTACCGGCCGTGCTGGACCCAAGATCGAGTCCCACATCAGCGAGATGAAGAGCCTGGGCGCCACCATCCTTGTGCAAAGCTGCGATGTGAGCTCGTCTGAGTCGGTATCTCACCTCATGGGCGAGCTCAAGTCGATGCCCCCTATTCGTGGTGTCATCCAGGCGGCTATGGTACTCAGGGATGCTTTTTTCGAATCTACCAGCCACGCCGACTTCAATGCCGTCCTTGCCCCGAAGGTCGCCGGGACATGGAATCTGCACAACGCCCTTCTTGATACGCCTCTGGATTTCTTCATTGCACTTTCGTCGTTGTCCGGAATTGTGGGAAATCGTGGACAAGCCGCATACGCAGCCGCAAACACCTTTTTGGATTCCTTCATCTCTTACCGCCACGCGCTCGGTCTCCCAGGAACATCCCTTGCTCTAGCAGCCGTCGATGAAGTGGGCTTCGTTGCTGAACACGCTGACACGGCAGCACTGCTCGACAACGTTTTCGGTGACAAGGCTCTGTCCGAAAAAGAGATCCACGCGCTCGTTGCGGCAGCAGTGAGTGGACGCTTCACCGAGGCATGTGATGATTTCTGCATCACCGGCCTCAAGGCCATGCCCGAGAACGAGCGTTCGCACTTCTGGCTGAACGACAAGCGCTTCGAGGTCTTGAAGGAGGCGGCCGCCGCGACTTCGGAGGCGTTGGCAAACAATGCGGCTACCTTGTCGCTAACACAGAAGATGGCGCTTGCAAGCAACGTCGACGAGGCCAAAGAGCTCATCCTTGCGGACCTGCGAGCCAAGATCAGTGCGGTGCTTATGCTTCCTGTGGACGAGATCGACGGAGACGTGCCGGTTGCCAGCTTTGGAATGGACAGTTTGGTGCTCGTGGAAGTCCGGAACTGGATCACAAGGGAGACTGAAGCAGGATTCCAGATGTTGGAATTGATGACGGCCAAATCTCTGAGGGTGCTTGTTGATGATATCGTACGGAAGTCGAGGATGGCGGTGCTGCTCAAGCTGAGGGAAGCAGGCGCAGCACAAGGCGAGAACAAATAGATCGCGATGTGAGGAGGAGAACAGCGGGGTGTCGGCTTTGCTTTGGTTCTATGTTGGGTTTTGGGGTTTTTTGTTGGCCTTTTCGAGTCGGCATGATTTCATACCCCCGTCACTACCTCGCGCGTTAGAGGGTCGCAGGTAGATGCTCAGCGTTTTGTTGTTAGTACATTCTGTGGGAAAGACCAAGTCAGTTAGTTTCAATATACATGATGAATTACGAAAGCAGAAAATGTTGGCCCATCGCATTGCTCGAGATTCAAATATGGTGCTGTAGACTGCTGGCTAGGTTTGATGGTGATTGCGGGGTTGATTTTGGCGAAGAGGGGTTTGAATAAAGCGTAGCGAGAGTGGGTGTGCATATATAGAAATTTATTGATAAACCGACGCCCCCCAGCCATCAACGCGAAATTTGGAAGCGCGTCTCCCGTCAACAAACGCGTATTCCTCCAGCAAGCGCATCCCGACACACCACAAAAGGCTTTGCGTCTCCGTCAGTGTCTACCGGGAAATACGTCACATACATCTGCAAAATGGACGACTACAATGACACCAATCGCGCATTCCTCCAAGCCCTTCTCGCGCGCGGCAGCCTCACACTCAAAACCGCCCGTCCTATACTCGCGAGCATCTTCAGCATACACGAAGGCCGCGCCGTCGATGCCGATGTCGTAGAACTTGGCGACCTGGAAGCCTACATCGCCGTCGCCGCCCAAGCAATCTCGCCATACGACTACGAAATCCGTAGCGCCGTGCACCAGAAATCGGGCGAGCGGACCTGGAGCATCGTGAACAGCAGTTCTGACGCGATGAGCCAGATGGCGACCGTGCACAGCGTCGAGGAAATTGGCTTCCTGAAGAGGGTTATTGATGGCATGTTTGATGTGAATAATCGCAAGGGCGCGGAGATCATGGCGGTGAAGGGGATGATGGCGCTTTCGTTCTGCAAACCGCCCAGGAGGACTACGAATGGGAGGTCTAGTACGAATGGAAGGTCCAGTGCGAATGGCGAAGACGGGGAGGGGGAGGGCCAGATGACGCAGGGGCAGGATAAGGGCGTGAAGTTGGATGAGGGAGAGAACTTCTTGAAGACGCTGGTGGCGGCGGGCTGGTTGGAGCACAGCAACAACTACTACTCGCTGAGTCCGAGGACACTGCTGGAGTTGAAAAACTATCTGGTTACGACGTATAACGATGAGGAGGTCGGCGAGGCGAGTGGGAGTGGACATCGGGGTGTGAATCCGAGGCAGTGGCAGAGGATCAAGTTCTGCCAGGCTTGCAAGGATATTGTGACGGTGGGGAAGAGGTGTAAGGACAGGGAGTGCACTGTGAGGTTACACGATGTTTGTGAGCAGGCATTTTGGAGGACGCGGATGGACAGGAAGTGCCCGGTGTGCAAAACGCCGTGGGACCGCGACTGGACGGCCAAGGACTATGTCGGCGAACGAGCGGCGGAAGCAGGGGCCAAAAAGGCGAAAAGAGGCAGTGGTAGGCGGGTGGAGCGTGAGCCAGATCCAGAGCCAGAGGAAGAAGAGGAGGAGGTGCAGGACGATGGCGAAGGTGAAGAGGTGCAGGATGATGGTGAGGAAGATGATGAGGAATAGGAGTTCGAGCCGCTACAAATCTGACAATACATACAACTCGGGCTGCGCATGGGATGGCGTTCTATGGTGGGTTGGCTGGGTCGCGGAAAAGGTGCTGCATTCTGCAACAGCAAAGGCGTTCGGGGGGAAGAACTGATCTCGACGTTTCATGACACTGCGTCGTTTCCATATACCAAAAGATCGGGAGGCATGATTCATTTTCCCGCTTTCGAAGCCAACGTCCTTTACTCGCTGGCTCATTGGAGTTTACAATACCGAAGTCTCGCATTTGCTTTCGGGAGACCTTCTCCCTGACACAAGAGCACGCGCCAGAGTAGGCGTAGAAGTGGTTTACGTTTACGCCATTTCGCGATGTGCAACAGAAGGCTTTCGCAATTCTCGCCAGGTCTCGCTCGGTTGAAACTTGTCTGACAAGGCTTTTCGATGATGTGCGACCACATAGCTAAACAGGCTTTGTGGTAGGTGCGGCGAGACTCGTTGCGTCATGGTCTCTCTACGATGTGGAACAAAACTTGGAGGTTCACCATGTTCACGTGCCTCACTTGATATCACCTCCCTTTTGTCCCAAGCCCCTATTGACAAATAGAGGGTTCGGGGTTCTTGGCCTAGGGTAAGAAGAATGCCGGGTTGGTAGAACTGAACTTCCGGGGCACTTAAACTTGCGTTCTGCAACAAATGCTTAGAGGCCACCGTCTAGTCCGGTCATGCTAAGATGGAAGCAACTTGCCATATCTTCAACTGCCAATACCTTTCCTCTGCGAGTCATCAGTGCAACTCAATTCCCTAACCCAAGAAGTCTCGCATAAACCCAAACGCCATCTCCGGCGCCTCCTCCAAAAAGAAATGCCCAAACCCATCCCCCACCCCCTTCGTCGTCAGCAACTTCTCATCCCCCACCCACTCTTTCCAAATCCCCGGCACATCCGCCATCTTCCCCACATTCCCCTCACTATACACCACCAAACACCTCACATCCACCTTCCGTCCCTCTTCCTGATCCCTCACCTGCTCCCCATAATCCTGTGTCGCCGCCGCCTCATAGTCCTTACAACTCGCCTTCACCGTTTCCTCATTCTCAAAACACTTTCCATAAACTTCCAAAGCATCGTTGCTAAACAAATTTTCTTTGGATTTCTCGTGAGAGCCTACGCCGCCCTGCATAACCCTTTTGCAGAAGTTGGAGCCGCCGAATGCACAGATCATGGGCACGCTTAGAGGCAGCACGGGCAAGAAACCCCAGTGGAAATAGCGAGTTAGGTTGACGGGGTTGGCGAAGGCGGCGAATTGCGCGACGGTGGGGATGATGTCGCAGAGAATGATAGCAGATATTTGAATGGAGGGGAAGGAGGTGCGGGAGACGGCGAGGCGGTGGATGATGCGAGCGCCGCGGTCGTGGCCGATGAGGATTACGGGGAGTGGTTTGTCATTGGAACTGGGGGTGTAGGTGGCTGCGAGAGCGGAGAGGATGATGGTGCCGATGTGGAGCTTGGAGAAGTTGCCGTCGGGGGGCGGGGTGGAGTGGCCGTAGCCTGGGACCTGTGAGTCAAATGGTTAGGCTTGAGCTAGTAAACGAGGATTGGGGGGTGGAGACGGACATCTGGGATGAATAGGGCGTGGTCCGGATATTGCTTTTGGAACAATGGGATGATCTAGAGGCGGTTCATGTTATTAGGCAATTCTACGGTATTACGCGCGGGTTGGAAAGGACAGGAAGCAAACAACTCACGTGACGCCACCTGATGAGAATATCAGCCACTTTCCAAGATGGGATTTGTTTCGTAAGATGGAAGTACTAACATATACGAGGTCTGCGGCCATCCATGGATCATTACTATGACTGGTTTGTCAGAGGTTCTGGCAGTATGGTAGAAGGACACCCGCGAGCCACTGCTCGTCTCGTGTGTCCCGTGGCTCAGGCCTTGATATTCATAGAGCTGAGCAGATGTATCCATCCTGGCGTTGAAAATTGTAAAAAATGGGTCGTGAAATGTGGAGAGTTCGAAGTGGTTTGTGATATTTGAGAAGGACACTGGACGAGTGTGAATTACCAATGACGACTGACGTTTAGCGGATTGCGGGGAACTGAGAACTCTATTGGAGGTACATGTAAGAAGTTCCGAAAACTGATGCTTACCTAGAGATGCCAAAAAAACTACACCCACCGCTGGATTCTAGTATTAAGAAGCCATGATGATGATCATGGAATATTCGAAAGTGCGAGACACGGGGGCGGCACGGGGATATCTATACTCAGCAGCATGCCTCGGTCGCCATTTGTGTAGGCAGGATGACAGAAGCATCCTCTTCGAATCACGGAAGAGGGCCATGACGGGAGTCATGTTGTACTGCTTCATGTTCTAAATTGAAATACATATCACTACTGCCCGCAGAAGTACGAGTAAAAGCGTACTGACATAGCCAAACCAGTGTCAGGCCATGGCACGCGACAGTCGCCTGCCACCATCAGACCCATTCTACCAAAAACGCCGACCCATTGCTCATTGTTAACATCACTAATCAGACGAATCCTCATCGGTGACACTCCACCTCCTTTCCCTACCCCTTTCATCCTCGCTTCCAGCCTTGCCTTCGCCAGATCTCACAACGGTCTCCACGCTATCCTCGCCCTCTGACACCTTTCTCGCCAGTCCACTCCCCCCTCTGTTCACTTCCTCTTCAATCCTCTCAACCGGAGGTGGGCTGAACGGCCTCACTCCCCTGATCTTATTGAACTCGCTTTCCGTCGAGAAAATACTTCTCGTGTCATGTTCTACCACCGCTCCCAGGCTCTGATACATCCTATCGCCCTCAATGCCCAGACTATCGGTCCTCTTATGTGCCATTCCAGTCGCAGAAACACTATCTCCGTCGGCCACAGCACTTGCAGCCAGGATGCTTTTCTGTGGCAGCACGCTGAAGATCTTCTTTCCGTCTGCCCCCGCACCGCCATCTTGAACACTGTGATCCAGCGTATTGACCGCCTCCTCTCCAAAAATATCCGACCCCTTCTCGAGCAAGTCGTCCAGCCCGCCACCAGCCCAGCCCTTACGCGCCAGGCAGTCGAAAATCTCTACTTCGGCGCGAGACAGACTGCCCACTGCTTCCACAACCCTGTTGCTCACGTCCTGCGTTTCTCTCAGCAGTTCCCGTGCATGTCTGCCATGTAATTCCGTCATCGCGTCCAATTTCCCCGTCAAAGCCACCAGATGATTCCTGAACTTGTTCACGTCTCGTTTCCGCTGCTTGTGTAGTTTGAGCCCCTCTTTCTCCATGTATCGAATCTCCTTGGACAGATTCTTGGTAGAGGAAGCGTAAGCCAGCGATTCGTTCTCGATAGCATCGGTCCAGGTATCGAAATCATGCAGCAAAGGGACTTCGAAGCTGCGATACACGGTTTCGGAGAGAATCTGCGAGTGGTTGGCGAAGAGATGATGCAGGCCCGACGCAGCAAGTAAAGAATCGGCCGAGCAAGTCTCTTCACCATTTCCTTCGCCGTTCAAATCAAAGCGTCTTGCACTGCCGTTGTTCTGCAAATTCGATACCGAGCCTTCGACGGACCGGGGATTGGTGGAGGTGACATTGCGGCCTGGTTGGACGGAAGGTGACCGGGCTTCCTTGAGGCGTGCACAGCCTTCGAGGGCAGAGCCGAAAGCGCTGGCGGCAGAGGAGAGGGTTGCGAGGGCAGTACGGTAGGCTTTTGCGGTGCTGAGGAGATCGGCATAGGTGGACTGAGAGGCTTCGAGGTCGGACTTGGAGAGGACGGCGTGAGCGGGGCGTGGAGGTGGGGGAAGGGGCAGGTTGAATGTGCTGCCGAGAGGGTTGGCTGTGGAGGCATAGGAGTAGGAGGGAGAGCCGGGAATAGGAGGCAGCTGGCTTGGGGAGGGCGAGGGGGGCCGGGATGCCGACATGTTGTGCTGCAACTGAGTGGGAGCAGACGGAGCTTTGTTGCTGTTACCTCCAGAGGTGGGGGTCAACACGCTTATCGGAATGGAAGTTGATGCAGCTCCACTTCCAGTATGGATGGAAATCCTCGGTGGAATAGACGGCCTTGAGCTTCAAATGAGCTTCAAAGTTGGAAGAAAACCCGGATTCTACGCCTGTTGTTTAATTTTCCAGAGATCCGAGATAGCAATATATAAAGTTCGGACCAAAAGGTTAAGTCTCATGACAACCAAAACAAACTTCCTAAACAGACGTACCTAGCGCCGGGAGCATCGCCGCATCGTGCGTCGCCATGCCAGCTGCATTGACCTCACCAGATTATTACATGTCTGTAAACTGCCAGATTTCGTATCATCTTAATATCGCATTCACGGCATACGATGCTTCCTTCAAGAGAAAAAGGTAGTCCACACGTACTGCCTTGAGCTCTACGAAATAGCTTTTATCACAACTATCTCGACCTTTCTCGTCATACAGTAAAAACAATGGAGCAATCCCGACCAAGATGATTTGTATCCTCCTTTAACGCCTCTTCATGCATGCATTACCTATGTATGGGCCCCCTTGTCTACATCTGGGTATCTCTCCTTATTCATCCTTGTCCATCCCGGCAACCTCGTTCCCAAACCATCTGAAGTAATTGTCCAAATACCATACAATCTTCCAGTACAAGCTTGCCCTTGCCCAGTCGAACTCTCCCATCTCAGTTCTCGGCACCTCACTACCAATTACTTCTGTGCTCAGCCATCCTATCAGCGGGATGTTCTTGACCACCTTTTGCGTAAAAGAGGGCTGCGGGAGCAAGGCCTGGTCCGCAGGAAGAAGCTGGGCGCGCTTGGCCGTCGGGATTTTCCTGCAGTACATAGTTTGTAGCTGCCCCTGGGGGTTGGCTTGCGACGGTTGCTGGGATGCCGGCTGGCCGACAAGTGTCGCTGAAGAGCTTGTGGCCGAGGACAATGTAGCAGTATCCAGGGTATTCGAGGAGCTGAAGGAACCAGGTGGGGAGAGGGACTGGGGTTCTCGAGAGCCTTCTGAAAGCGCAGATGTAATGTAGGATCGTGGAAGCATAGTGTTTTGACGAGGATATGATGTGCCGGCTGTGCGGTGGTTGGCTCGTCCATGGCGAAGTGATACTCGATCATCTGAATCTGCTGGAACAGGCTCATCAGCATTTGGCGGTACGCCCCGATAGGGCTCTGCATAGACAAGAAATCCCTGGATGAGCTGCGGAGAATTTGTTATGGCCCGATCAGCAGCCTCTGCCGACTCAAATGTGACCTTTATCCAATGTTCTCCACCAGCAAAATGCATCGCCTTTGCCCTCTCCTCTGCGGTCAATGGTCGTCGCCGCAGAACCGCAGGATCGCGGGCGTCATACTTGTATCTTCGAATCTCTGGCGGTGGTTCGCGCGAGTAGTCTTCGCAGATGCGACCCCCGATCCTTTCGTAGTGGCCGATGGCAGCATATTCGTGGTTCGCATTGTAGCCGCGGAGGATCACTTCGGTGGGCACTTGTCGGACATATCTGGCCGATGGCCCAGCGTTGCCATCGGTAGTAGCGAGAGCTCCAGCGGGGGACTGTGAGGGTAGATTGGGTTGCGACACGGCAGTAGACACGGACGGCCTTCGTTGCTGTGGTTGTTCCGGCGCGGCCTTCTGACCGAAGTGGCCGAAGATGGCATCGGCAGCCAGAATAGTTGGGTCTTCGCGGCGCGCAGGCGTTCCAGTTTTGGATCTTGATCTTCTCGTGGACTTTCCAAAGCTCCCAGTCTCGGGAACATGCTTGCGTCGATTCGAAGTGGCATGGCCGTCGGCGCTGCTGGAGTCAGAGTGGTCGGGAGACGACATGGAGCTGGTTGGCTTACTTTGGCATGATCACAGCCCAGGGTCTCTGGATCCCATCTTCTCCCACGAAGAGTTCATCCTCGCCCACGTTGTGCAGAATAAGCGGAGGCATGATTGACGCGCCAGGTAGCAGTTCCTGCCGGCAATCCCGCAAAGCTCAATCGCGAAGTCTCTCGAAGCTGCAGGCTTTGTTGCTTCGTGTCTGAGGGGAGTTTGGTTGGAATATAGGACGAGTGGTGCTGCCTGCGTGTAGGTGAGGATCAGAAAATAGTTGGTGAAGCGGCCTCAGCGCAACAGACTTCTGCTCCCCCTGTCACTGCAGTAACAGGCCGGGCCCTTAAAGAGGCTTGGCGCTAATAAAGTCAACTTCGCCTCATCATCCACAATTCGATCTTGACTTCCGCCAGTTCTGCATTTTCTAAACATTCCGCAGGTACTTGCTTATTTATTTATTCTCTGTCTATCATCCAAAGTTTGCGACTTTGTTTTACCTTTGAACTAGTAACTACGACGAACCAACCTCTGCTCTGGGCCACATTTGGCTCAGAAATTCTTACTGCAAGTACATTAGTATATTGGCTCAGAAATTCCTACCGAAAGTACATTAGCATATTATTGCATATATGCAATACAACGCTTATGACGTATCTCGGATAAGGAAGGCCAAGTTTTCGAGTAGTGGGAATGTGAGCTCCTTGAACCAGAACTTTTCCTCATGAAACAAACATAGACCGAACTAAAACCAATGCCCGGAAGCTTCATATAAACTTGTTAATGGGCTTCCATTGACAGCAATAGCCAATTTCCCAGATCTCCACTCCACGGGTTTCGAAGCTCAGAATATGTTCCTGAGATGCGGCCAAGGGGAAACTAGAAAAGGAGAGTGAAAGGGAAATGGAAACGAGAGAGAAAAGGAGAAGAGGCAATGGTGATCATTCTTACTTAGACACGTGAGTGTTGACTGTTGGTGTTGTTTCTAAAAGACGCTGCGAAAGCCAGCACTCAGCAGCTGCCAGCTACCAAGCTTTCACATTCAGGGGTAGCTTTCGCCTTGTGTCTGATGAAAGGCCATGAGGACTGCCTGTTGTTCGACGTGGACGGCGGTAAGTGGTGCCGCGCGCATGGCCTTTTGAATGACGCTTTAGCGCCATGCACCCCAGAATTTGAGGCCAATGGCGAGGCAAACAATGGCTCCACAGCTGGCCTAACCGTGCGACTTCCATCTCAATCGCGACCTCGTCGCCGTCTGTCGCCAACTCGTCGTCGCTCTTTGAACATATTTGCTCGACCTCGGTCCCGCGGGCTAAGGTGGCTTGTGGAAGAAGAGGGCGAGACGGCTGTGGATGATCCTTATCTCTCTACGCCATCACACCATCACGTCCACCTCAAAAGGGAAGAAAAAAGTTTGGAAGCGCATGTGAGGCTGCTAAACCCTGGCGACACAGACCCCCAATCCGGCCGTCCGCTATTGAATGCGACTCTCCGCTGTCTAGCCGCCAAGTGCTTCCCAACGCGCCTGTTCCTGTCGCATCCCCGGCGAGAGTCTTGCTGGCTCTTGGTCGCCTCGCTTTTGGCCCGAAGCTTCCATTCACCAAGGGACTTTTCACGCGCAATGACCCTGACTCCCTACCCTCGACAATGAAGAGTACAGCATCTTCGAAGTCCTGTGTGGGCGTGTTCTCAACACCGTCGTCGCTCTTTCATCACCGCTCCCAACCACCGAGTCACCATCACTCTAGCCATCGACCCCCGAATACAAACGTCGGCAGGCCACCATGGCCTCTCCAGAAAACGCCGTCCCAGACACTGCCCTCGGACTTACCGCAGACGAGATCCAGCTTCTGCGACATCACCAACAAGTCGCTGCTTCCACTGCCGGAGGCTCAGGCTCTTCTCGCGCTGCCTCTCGCGCCTCCTCACAGGGCCTCTTGCTTCTCGATGCTGGCTCCCTCGCAACACTAGGTCGACATTTCGACCGCCTCATGCAGCAGATTCAAGCTCGTCTTGAATACCTATCCGAGCAATCGCAGATTGTGACATTGCAGCAATACGACCGCGCTGGCAATGCCATCGACATGGCCGATGCCGAGATTGAACGTTTCCATGGGATACTACGAGAGATTGATGCTCTCGAGACGGATTTCGATAGGATAAGACATATAAGAGATATCGTGCGGGGTTATCGACAGAGAGTAGAAGAGATGGAAAGGCAGTATGAGCATAGCGAGAGTAGCAGCAGGCATAGCCACGGCCATCGAAGCCACAGGTCTCACGGCGAGAGCTCGAGTCGGAGACATCACCATTCTTCCCGCAGATGATTTGCTGGCCTCATCGGCAATGCAGCTCTGCAAAGTCTCTCACTAAAGAAACCAGCAGGACGAGGGCGCGTGCAGTGCGATATAACGCACCGAGCCACAAAGATATAACTCCGGTATCGGGGATATTCAGGACTTGATGCGTTCTGGTTAAGAAGATTCAGAAAGCAGTGCGAGCGAGACCAGAAGCACATATGGATCGTAATTTGGTTATCATTCGATCGGGGGGCGACACGGGCAAAGATCAAAATATAGCCTCACGGCTGCTGGGGACACTCAAGAAGGATCAGCCTCACGGCTCACCAATTTTGGCGTTGGTTTCTCATATCTCATTTGTGTCAATCCTCCCTACAAAACCTGGTTGAACTGCTTGACTTCGGCCGGATAACTACTGCTGGATACCCCTCATAGCGATATTGGCATGTGGTTTTGAGTTTAGAGTTTGCTTTTGAGTCGTTTTACTGTCAATATCTGCGCTAGAAAATGAACTGTGGTGCGTCTTTTTGCCATTATACGCCATTCAAATCCTGTTCACAAGTTTTCTGTTTTTCTTTTCTTACTAGGTAAGGTAGCTAAGGATATCAGTGCTTGCTACTTTCGCTGAGCTTTGCAGAGGGCATCTGCATACAATGGAAAATTTCCAGTCATCCGGTATACTTCTAATTGATTGGAATGTCTCCAATCATGTGGGATATTCTGGATCATTTGGGGGCTGTGGACTGTATACAGATCTTTTTCGTTCCATTACAACTGTACTTCAATTCAGATGGCGAGGCTGTGGACTTGAGGAAATCTCTTTCTTTCGAGGGACTCACACAGAAAAGATCTTCCAATCACTTTGCTCGTGCTGTGGCTGATTACCGGAGATGGTGGGCGCAGCCTCGGTGGCAGTAGGCCGTTCAAGTGTTTGACAGCATGAATCCTTTCCATCCTCGTCGTCATCATCGCGATTAAGTGCTTCGCCCGGTGCAACCTCGGATTCTCAAAGACTCAATTCTTCCGTCTTCTCCTACAATCGAGGCAAAGCTCATCCGGTTTCCTCAGGCGGCAATTGCACGCCTAGAATCTTGCCCTGCCACCTGTGGCAGACCTATCCCCCGAGGATGGTTTGCCTAGAAGGCAAGAGGTTAGGGCAGTGCATGCATGTGCTGCGTCAACTGGTTTGTCACAAGCTTGAGAGAGGAGGTGTTGCGGCTTATCACAGAGAGAAAAGGTAGAAATCAGAGGTCTTCCGCATTGATCAGGTAAGGTGGGTATGGTAAGCCTCGTTGGCCATCTGTCGCCGTGATGAAATACCTGTTTCTTTGCTGATCTTGTGGAGGCTTGGTCTTGCCGTTCTCCCCACACTTTCTGCAGTTGTTTATTGGCAATGACGTACCTGTGCAAGTTTCGTATCCGAAAGCAGGAAAGCTCACAAGCCTGCAGTCAGTCCTAAGGTCGAACTCGTCGGGACCAGGGATGCTGAGAGATCCTACCCATATGAGTGGCCTCCAAAGCTTCAGGAGAAGTGTGGGATTTAGGCAGCAGAGAGAGGCCATGCAGCCATTGGAAGCTGCCGTTTTGTCTATAAATCTCGCTCTGGAAGTTCTGTTGATATTGCTCCATTGCTTTCACTCGTTGTATCCGGAAACTTGGTTCAATCGTTACCCGGGGACAAATTACTCGTTACTACAGCTTTGGAGGCTCGGAGTCTTAGCACCGTCAGGCTAGAAGCTATGCGATAATCGTGTTGACTTGCTCCTTACCCTCTTGGAATTCTTCCCATTGGCACTAGCAGAGCGTTTGTGGTAAGTCTGAAATTCAAGAGATTATAGAGTCCCCACTGAAAAGTATTCTCTAGGCACAATGGATCCTATCAGTGTCATTGGAGTGGTAGCTGCGTCGGCACAAGTTGCTGAGTACATTGCGTCGACTATCAAAGGCCTGTATACTCTAGTAGGCAAATTCAATGATGCAGATGACAGGATCCGCCTCTTGGTCTTCCAGCTATCTACGATCAAAGTAGCCATCTTCCAGATACGAGACTGGGCAAAAAACAGTTTCGATGATGCCCCAAAAGAGAACTCATTCTTGAATGGATTGCATATTGCACTGGGGGGATGCCAAACAGCCATAGACGTACTATCTGGGGACGTCCAAGAGCTCTCGAACAGTGTCACAGCTGGTCCTGGGATGGTGGCACGGCTCAAGGTCGTGTGGAACGACGATTACATGAAGACTCACGAGCATCGACTGAGTGGACAGGTCCAAGCTTTGCAGCTGCTGCTCTTAGCAGGTCAATGGTTGGTTACTAGGCTCCCGTCCTGCGGCTTCTCGAGACTGGCTAACAGTTTTGTGGAACCAGTCGTGACATATCCACTCAGTCTAGATTGATGAGCAAGCGAGAGAACCAGAAGCTGATGGAGAGGATCGCAGAAGACACAAAGTCTCTGCGCGAATCCAGAAGCTCGACCGCCTCTCAGGCAACTTTCAGTGATAGCCATCTTACTACAGCTATAAGCCCAATTTCAAACTCCGAGCGGAACTTTGGAGACTTTCACCATTCTAGAGCGCCCCCTTCAACAAGCAAGCTTCCTGCGCACAGGGGCTCACTCAGGGTGACTATAAATGGCTCTACCAAATCACACCCAGAAGATGGAGGAGGATATGATATAGCACGCTCAATATTCGAGGAGGAATACGAGGGTAAGTAGAAGGCGCTATCGCGAGCTCTGCGAGATGTATTATTGGAAAGCAGAATATTTCGTACTAACGACTATGCAGAACCTCGTCGTGCGCCTGCCAGCCCGCTTCCAATTCCTGATGTACGCTCGGATCCTGCAGTCCACCGATGGCTTTCTGTGACATACCCTGCTAAACCTAAGGAGCCGATCACGAAAGATAGAGAGACTACTCTTCCAAAGAAAAGGTCTTGGCTGCAGAGACTTGCTCCTTTGAACACAGCATTCTTCAACAAATTGCCATCGCCGACGCATCGGTCACACTCCGCAAATGCTCTTGGCGCCTATGAGAGGACGCCTTCTCCACTCTCCGCACTTAAACAACACTCGGCTGGGGCCGCTCTTGGTTCAGGGCCGAATTTCAGAAGACATAGAAACTCCAACTCGTACCAAAGCATTGACTTTGCGTCGCTTGAAGGTTCTGATGCGCCCGAAATCGTCAAAGCAGCACAGAGCGGACGGCCGGAAGACGTGGAAAGATTGCTCAGCCAAGGCGTTGATATCGAAAGTTGCCACCTGCCAACCCGACGAACTGCTTTAGCAGTAGCTGCTCATTGCGGAAATGTCGAAATTGTGGACCTTCTGATTAGGAGTGATGCAAAGCTCAACACGAGAGATCAAGATCAATCGACCCCCTTATATCTCGCTTCGTCGCGCGGTTATCACGAGGTTGTCTCTTTGTTATTGAACGAAGGTGTCGAGATCGAGGCTATGAACAAACACAACGAGACACCGCTGTACACCGCAGCAGATCATGGGCATGTTGAAGCAGTGAGGACATTGTTCAAGTCAGGGGCCAATATCAACACTCGGGCCAATGACCAACTCACTCCACTGCAAGCTGCATCAAAAGCCGGACATAAGGTAGTCGTGGATTTTCTCCTGCGTTGCAACTCCCACGTTGAAGCCAGGGATTGCAACTCCATGACGGCACTTCACCATGCTTCACAGGGAGGGCATCATCTCATCGTTGACTCTTTACTCCAAAAAGGAGCAGCCAACATCGAGGCACACGGCGACAATCTCATGACGCCTTTGCTCTGCGCTGCAGCGTCCGGCCAGCGTCAAGTTTTGGAGCTCCTCTCGAAGAGAAAGTGTGCCTATGGCAGTCTAGACGGCAACGGCTCAAATGCACTTCATTTGGCTGCAAGGAATGGCCATCTGGCAGCCGCGGAGTTTTTGATAGGATGGAAGCTATCAATACACGATACCGATTCCAACGGAATGACCCCGCTTCATCTTGCTGTTGTTGGTTCGCATTTCGGCCTCATCGATTTCCTCCTCCAGAAAGGCGCTGCAGTCAACAAAGTCTGTCGGAAAGGTCAAACGCCTCTGCATTATGCAGCCGGCTCTCGAGACCACGAGATACTACGACTGCTCCTCAATGCTGGTGCGAAAGCCGATATGAAAATTCCGGAAAATAGCAGATGCGCAATGCATATCGCAGCAGCCAACGGTTCCGTGGAGATGATCGAGATTCTTTACCAGAAAGGGGTCAAAGGAACCAAAATGTCTGCCAGGGACCTCGAAGGACTCCGCCCGCTGACAATTGCATGTCTGAACGGTCATCTCAAAACCGCGGAGAAGCTTCTAGAGTACGGAGAACCTCTTCGCTTGCCTTCGAACGACGATTCACCACTTTGTCTTGCAGCGAAAGCTGGACATCTAGGCGTCGTCGATCTCTTGATACGAAAAGGGGCTTCGGTCAAGCAGCGCGACGAGCGTGGATTCGTCCCTCTTCGATATG
This sequence comes from Cyclaneusma minus, assembly GCA_037179335.1. Taxonomy (NCBI): domain Eukaryota; kingdom Fungi; phylum Ascomycota; class Leotiomycetes; order Marthamycetales; family Marthamycetaceae; genus Cyclaneusma; species Cyclaneusma minus. Next base: position 440,290 of record JAKZHN010000024.1, on the reverse strand, counting down.
CAGTATTCTACGGCCACCCTGAGGTAGTACAATACCTGCTGGAGAAAGGAGCTGAGCTAGTCGATGACGGCGAAGACTCCAGCGGCTGGGGTTTTGTCCTCATACCCGACCTGGTCGACTTTTCCAAAACCACAGACATCTCTGAAGATCGGAAGCGTCGAGTACGCCTACTCCTCGAGAACGCGAATTCCAGGCTGGAAAGCCAAGCAAGGGACTTTCCTTCTCGCAATAATAGTGTTTTCAGGCTTGCCATGTCCAGACAGAACCTCTCGCCGACCACACCTAGCACAGGTGTTCCTCGGCTCAATTCTCCGACCCAGGAAACTGCTAGCAGGTGCTTCCAATATCCTCCCACTGCTAGGGTTTATGAACTACCAGAGATGAGAGCGACTCTTGAGCTAGGAGGACCAGCAAACTATGAGCGGAACTTCATTGGAGATCTAGATCTGTTCCTCGGGTACGACAACGGCTCGGAAATGTCTCAGCTGGACGGTACAGTGGGAGGAAAAAGGTCTGAATAGGGTCTAAAATTTTCGAATAATTGTGAATATTCCAAATAATCAGGAATTCCGAATATCCCCAATAATTTGGAATATCCAAAATTACTTGGAATATTCCAAAGCACCTGGCATATTCCTAGTCACTGGGAATATTCCTGGTTATTTGGAATATTCGCAATCATTTAGAGACTGTAGGCCGTATTCAGACTTTTTCCCTCCCACTGTATGTTCAAGTGATATTTCCCATTAGCGAAATACAGTGGGACGAAAACAGCCTGGATACGTTCTGTATTCTGTAATATCCAAACGATTGGAAGTATCACAAACGATTGGAAATATCCAGAAATTCCTCATGGCACTGTATCAGGCGAGTTCTCAACTTACTTTTTGCTGCTTGATTGCCAGTCCCAAATCGAGAAAATTGTGCTTTCCGGGGACAATGAGTAGAACATGTCAATCATGGAGGTAGAGCTGTCAGCAACTGCACGGTAAAGATTCCTTGAGTCTATGGAACGTATGGCTCTATTTTAGTAATACAGGCAAGTCTTGAGTAGAACCTGTTCTTTACCCATTGTAAGGGGTGTCGTCTCTTACAATATACACCTCAGCAACGAGTACGGCGCAACCAACTGCCATTGCGATAGAGATAATGGGGAGGTTGACATTGGCAAAGTCGAAAGGTTTGACCGTGATGTGTTTTCTGGCCAGGATATCTCGCCACAGGAGGCCAGCCAAGGATGCGCTGAACGCCGTACTGAAAGCGCCGTAATTCACTCCGATGGCCATTCCGTAAACAGCGCCCCAAAACGTCCGGTTCGTGATCGTGGTGCCGTTGTCCTGGTGAATAGTTTGCCATGCTTGTATCACCCGTGAGAGCAGAATAGTGGTACCGATATTTGTGCCTGCGAACTGTTTGTAGGCGTATTGATAAGCTTACGGCCATCATTGGAAGGCAGATAACTCACGTTGCAAAGAATCACGGCTAAAAAGGCCATTCCACCGATACTGCCAACGGTACCTGTCTTGGACACCCAGTGATCCCATCCGTATGCAAACACTGGAACCCAGCCTTTGGTGACCAATGCCTGAACCAGCACGAACATCGAAAATGCGAAGGGCACGAGTGCAAATGGCAGGTGTGCTACCACCACTGTGACCGTGGGAAATGTTTCTTGCGACCATCTGTATGCTTTCTTGATAAGCAACACGAGTGTCATTCGTTCATGTTTCCCCTGGGCGGCAGCTTGAGGTGGGGCTCTATCAAGGACCTCTTGATTCTTTTCACCCATCTCTTCACTTGACGACATATCAACCTCCTTTCCCTCCTGGACAGGCGAGATCTCGTCGTCCGCGTTTGTATGGGTCTCGTGTCGAGTGTCTGGATGATGTCTTTGTATTTGATCAGATTCATGTGCATCCGCATCAGTATTCGAGGTTTTCTCTGCCTCCTCTTCTCTGGCATGAGCGAGAATATCCTCCCGACCTTTGCGGGCAATTTCGCGGGTCTCCTTTCGGTGAATCCATCCGAAAGTCAGATCCCAACAAAACATAACGAACGCAGCTGGCAGTGTCACCCAGAAGACAGGTTTCTCTTTTCCTGTTTGGCTAGAAGCGTTGATGGCCAGGAGAGTGATCAGCGTCGTCGTCATGATAACAGCACCGAATGCAGCGCCCCCTTTGTCCAGAAACGGATTCAAGATCTCTTCAAGAGACAGTTTCTTGCCTTCTTCGTTGTCCTTATTCTCCTCTTCTTCAGCGTTCCCTCGGGCATTAGGGATATTGGGATTGACCGGCTTCTTAGCCTTTAAATCGTCGGAAAGCTCATGAATCTTGATCGACTGTGGGATGAGAGTCTCGTCTGCGAAAACAACATAGAGCAGGAAAGGAAATAGAACGATGGCAGTGACGAACACAGGAACAATCATGTTCGCCGTATAATTGATAAACTTGACATTGAAAGCACCGGATAGTACCAAATTGGTCGGGTTACTGGAAACTGGTCCTAGTCAGTCGCGAGGTCCAAGCTGAATGATGATCTGGCACCAGAGACGGGGATTTTGGTCGTCTCTTAACAAAGCTAAGCAAAGATTCGGGGAGAGTGAGATAAAAGCAGCGCGGTAGAATTTCGGAAGACTATCAAACACAGATCTGGCATGTTGGGTAAATAAAAGCAAAAGCTTACCTAATATGGCCGATGCTATGTTCGCTATAGCGAACTGAGTATGGATCCAGGCTGTTGGCTTTTTGATGCTGATCGAAACACGAGTCATATATGCGAGAAAGGCCGTGCCAGACAGGATAACCGGATCGTTCCCCATAAAAGTGGCCAGGCCGAAGAAAAAGGCGTACAGATAGAAGAACAGCCGGTGGCCTGTTTCACCCCCCTTCTGCAGTACTTTGAATGCCAGATATCTAATCAAACCACTCGCGTCAATCGAAATGGCAATATAAGCCAACGTGAGGAAGAAAACCTATATGCGAGCTGATGTCAGCGTCTGGGGGTAAATTGACTGCCAATAGTTCCATGGGCATTAGTATTTCATAAATAGAATATCAAGCAATGGTGCAAAGTGTGGGAAATGTTCACCATGATATCAATCGGCGAAATACCGTCGGCCCCGATAGTTCCAGCATAAACTTCTTCACGACCTAGCACCTTCATTAGTAGACGTACCTTCAGGAAGGTTGTCGATAGGCCACAAAGAGCAGGTCTCTGGGGAGGCGGGCAGCTTACCGATGGCGAGGATAGCGAGGAGGAAGAGATCTGCTATCAATGGTGCCGTCACGAAGTTCATGGGAAAATTGAAGCGCACAAAGCCCTGGGACCCTCCATTGCGATCGTCCTTGCGAGGCGAGATCACCCTCAACCCGCTCAGAGAATTGAGGACACGGCGAGAAAGAGCTTGCGGGACGTAAATCGGTATGTGAAATGGAAAAAGGACGGTGATATCTGTGAGATCATGTCAACTGTCTTGAACGTTCAACGAGGCTCGTTCGGGCAAGTACAAAACTAACTCGTCAATACAAACAAAATAAGAGTTATTATAGATCGCCAGTCCTGTATTTGGCTGGTGTCTAGGCTCTCTGACATCTCGATAATGCTATCCCGAAGAACGAGATGATTTGCCTCGACAATTGGTCCGTGAAGGCATTCGGAGCTTGATAAGAGTGAAGGAGGTCTACAGCGAGAATTCGTGAGGCCACAGCCTTTGTCCAACACTCGAAGCGGTGTGAGCTGAGGCTGGTATCTGCAGCCGGAGCCTGGGGCTGCAAGGATTGAAGGAAGCTTTCGGGAGGAGTTCGAGCGGATTATGGAAGGGCTGGTGTCGAGTGTGTATGTACATGTAGGGTTGTCGCGCGTCTGGTGTGCAAACATTGAGCAGCTGAAGATGATCTGCAAGGCAACAGCACGACATGACATAAAGTGCGGGGCATTCCTTGGCCTAGCCCCACCCTTGTGACCTTAGCGCAAATAATTGATAATTTCTCTCTATTTTCCCTGACATGATTCACCTGTATGTGAAAGAGATATCGTTCTATTGATACGTGGCTTTAGATAGAGTGATTACAAAGGTCAAGATTGATTCCGATGTCTCAATGAGGTGTAGATGGCTGCCTAGTTTGTGTAACCCCCCGGTTCTCCTGCATGGAACTAGCGCTTATGATTGGATGCATGTTGAACGCTAATGCTATTAGCCTAATATATGATAGTACCATACGTCCGTGTAAAATAACATCATATACAACAGCGCAAGCCTACTGCCTAGTCTTAGCCTTCTCCTATAAGAGCTGGGCAGCGGGCTCGCGAACGAATAATTCCTAGAATCCTAGTATGAAGTAAATATAGAAGAGAACTCAAGTTTAGAGAAATCCAGATAATTGTGGAAGCATAAGGAGGTAGAAATAACAGTAGGGTACACTAAATCGAGAAGTGTGTCAGGATTTTACTGGTTGACGAGCTGGCTGCTGGGGTCGTCGTATCATGCACAGCTGGGCCGTATTACGACCTCGTCAGCTGTGGCGTCGTCGACGGTCGGTCGAGTCTCTTGAGCCTCATGAGCTACTACTGAGCAAGTCCTTCGCCTTCGGCCTTCAAGAAGTTCCGCTGTTCATCCTGGTCTAGATAATGCAGCCTCGTTTCTCCAAAAGCCTCGGGGATCTAATAAACGTGGTAGATCCTAGATATGAAAGTGAACCGGCCCACTATTTTGAAATATCTGAACTCCACATCTATGTCCAGTTGTTCGCACGAGGATATACCCTGACACGAGGCTATGCCAGCGATTAGTCCGAACATCCTCTCACAAACTCTCGCTCTGGTTGACCGCGCCACCGTCACGAACACAAGCGGTCCTTTGCAAGTTATATGCGCGTGGCCGTTGAGTGGCCAGTATGGTCCGGGTTCAAGAGTCCTGTAGGTGTTAATCCTCTAGCTTGAGAGTGTGTGCAGCGGCGGATGTCTTTGGCGTTGCTGATTCTTTCGACAGATACTATGTCCTGGTAGCAACTTGCGTCCTCGCCAGAAAGACAATATGGCTAAGAAAAGCATGTTTGGCCGCAGCACTGGTCTTTCCCGCTGTCGCGGGAGTTCACGCCATTGTTCTTGCAGCTGTGAATGTTGATGGTGAGCTTTGTTGCCTGTTACCTTCATCATAGGACATATCTAATTTATCCATGGTACCAGGTGCAGTTGATATGGATGTGTTTGGTGCATTCCAACTATGTTCAATCGGTATTCTTGCCGCTCCTATCACGGCCAGACAATCTAGGACTTATTTCGAGGATCCTCGACGCAACATAATCTTTCTGTGGACAGGGCTTGTACTGGCTGGTAAATAGCTTTTCTGAACCCACCTTCTAATAGACACGGACTATACTAACAATTGCGTCTGGGTCTATAGGACTTCTTAGTTTGGCGGTCGAATTTTTCAAAATTGATGCGAAAGATTGCACTCTGGACGACTCAGGAGCCCCGATCAATTTCACTGCGAGCGATTTCCCCTATGGTAATACCATGTGTCATCTCACTTGCGATACAACCCACGGTCCCTTTTCTCCTCTACGCAAGGGCTCGACCAACAATATCTATGTGATACCAGTACCTCACATACTCACCTTTGCAACTGGCACGCTTCTTGCAGCTGCGTGCTGCATCCCAGCCATTCTTACTCTCGTTTCGATGTGGATTAAAATCCTCAAGACGAATGGGCTGAAATCGAAGAAAATGCCAACAGGAAAGGAGAGCGTTGATGAGAAGAACAGCGACTTGGATGCGATGGCTACCAAGAGAGCAGAGAATCGGATCGGTCAATATCTTAAAGGGGTCGAGCCATTGTTGTTCGTGGCTGCTGTTCTAGGGATTCTCATACTCGGCGAGTTGAACTTTTTTAGCGCTCAAGTGAATTATCAGACCGAACCTATGGCTAGTATCGGTAAGTGGTCATTAAACCCTGAACCGCAGCAGAAAACAGCCAACTGATGCTCTGCCAAGGCCAGTGGGCGCCTTTGATAGGGACATTCTTCGCAGCTCTAGGGTCCCTAAGCTTTCTTAAAGTAACAAGAGCCGAGGGTTCGGAGGGGAACGAGAGACCAAAAGGTATCGCGCATCATGGAAATTACTCGACGCGGGAAGTGGACAACGACCACGGTCACCTCAAGCCAACGTCGACTCACCAAGAGCACTCTATCCAGACTATGCCTGGGAACGGCCTGTCAGAAGAGCAATCGCAAGATGTCGACAGAGGCCATAGACGGAAAGTGGCCAAGGTTTTGACTGCAGTTGCCGATTATTTTGGCACCCCAGCAGACGGCAGATTTGACAACGACTTCGAGACCGGAAGGGCAGATGAATACCCTAGGATCCCAGGAGAGGATGGGCGGAACCCGGGGCTCTCTGATCTTGAATTTAGGTACAACGGTACATCTTTGCATCGGTCACGGTCGAGGGCGTCCAGCATCCACAGCCAGGTGCCGTCGGATCCTGATGTTGGAGCAGCCTCCTCACCATCTCAGCCGCCGACTACACAGACCTTACAACGTCCATCTCCTGCAGTTACTGCAGGTCCGAGCGATGAAAGGGACCGTCCACGGCGAAATACACTTGCCGTACCGCTCTATCGCCCCCATAGAACTGGCTCTTCTAGTTCCAGTAACGCCCTAAACCCCACAAACACGCAGCGAAGCCGGACAACCCCAACCATCGTGCTAATACCCGATCGCGATACTCCTCGTCCTTCCCACGAGCCACGCTTGAGCCCGCAGTCACCAGTATCACCTACAACATCTATTGGATCACCACCATGACATGTGTAGTATATTTGACCTCTCTTTATGGCCATATTTGCAACAACACATATTTGCTCGCTGCGCAGGCGCAAGACACACTAGTTTTTAGCTTTAGGGTAAAGGAATAGGTACTCAATAAACATTGAATTCCAATGAATTTGAGATGTCTTACCTTGCAATGCAAGAAAAAACCTAACTGTAGCAAAGTCTGATTGATATCCTTGACTACCTACCCAGCAACGAAAAGGGCATGATCATCATCCTGTGTTTTTTGCTAGTGGCTACCTAGTGCCCCAAGGAGAATTTCAACATGAGCTTAGATGACACAAAAATAACAAGAGCGCATCGCAATTTACTTTCTCGCGCAGATATAGACAGAAAGACGAGACAAAAGTAAACGCACAAATCAAAGTCAAACAAATATAGTATTGCTATAAAGGGTATACAGCAGTAGTTCTCCTGTCGGAGTCCAGCCATTCAACCGAATTTCATTGGTCAGAATAACACGAATGAAATATAATGTTCCCAATTTCTTGGTTTCCTTCTAATTACTTGGACTATCTTACCTACAGTTGCCTGCATTTCTTGATTTTTGGGCTTCAACGCAACAGTGTGCAAGGAAATGGAATTTCTAAATTCTCGGTCCAAGAGGGGAGGGGGTAGGGAAGGAATTGAGTAAAATCTGACGGCCTCGAAACCCAAAAGCTTGAGACCTTCGACTTTTACGGCCCCGACAGGACAGCATCTTTCCAAGATAACCTCTGCGAAATCGACAAGCTGCATGTGGAAGAACCTCTTGGTAATGGGACGAAAATCAATGACTCTAAGGGACTGGGGGCAGTGCTTCCAGCCAACTAACCCCTATATCATTTCCATCTTACCAGCGCTGGAGAATTATTTGACCAAAACTAAAGGCATCAGCCATCAAGCAACTCAACCGACAACGTGCTGTCGAGCGCTTCTCTTATCCCACCTGTAACTTAGGTACATGTAAGTTAGAATTGCTAGCCTCCTTTGTTCTGTCCGTCTCGGTAGTTCAAAGCACAATTGTCAGTGTGACACAAGCGTCGGCCTTCGCGCTTTACTCGCCCTCATCTTGGTCAGCTTGCTTGGAAATCATCGGCAGAGTACGTACATAGCACAACGCAGATACGAAAGACCGATGGCTTCCTGATTGGTCCGAGGAAGGTGAAGGACAATGAAACACGTGGTTGAGTGCACTTGCTTTAGAAGATGAAGCCGCTTGGCCTGTATTTTAGCGATTGACACAAGGCATATATAGGTATATATAAACAGCTAAAAGTCTGCAGTGAGCTGTACTCTAGAATCCTCTTTAGAATCATAAGCTTGCTTCATTCTTTCCAAACTCCTTCAACATATCATCTCCACCGACACTTTTCATCTCAGCATTCATCATGGCCAACCAAGCCGCCGTCAAAGTCGCTCGCAACACCCCCATCGAATTCCACGACGTCGAAGTCTACAAGCCCGGTCCCCACGACCTCCTAGTCAAGAACGAAATCATCTCACTCATGCCCATCGAAGCCAGGATTGGAATGGACCTGTTCGCTCCCCCGTGGTTTCAGTATCCATCAGTCCTCGGTGCGTGCTTTGGAGGCAGCGTAGAAGCAGTCGGCTCTTCGGTCAAGAACTTCCAGATTGGCGACAGAGTAGCCGTATACAAGGCGCACACGATTCGTGGCAACCAATACGCTGCATCCCAGAAATATGCTCTTGCGGACGAGAAAACGACAAGCAAAGTACCGGAAGGCGTCGATGTCACCGTTCAAGTGGGACTTCTGGGCAACTTGCCTACCGTCGTGGGTCTCTTCACTGGAAGATCCGGGCTGGAAAAGCCCAGTCTCGATGGCTCGGCGTCACCCAAGAGCAAGAAAGTGTTGATCTATGGCGGAACGTCCAGTGTCGGCAGTCTTGCCGTGCAATACGTGACGCAAGCTGGATATTCGGCCGTGACTACCACCTCTCCCAAGCACCAAGACTTGGTATCGAAACTGGGTGCCATCAAGGTCGTCGACCATACTCAAGACAAAGAGGCTATCCTCAAAGCGCTCATTGCCGAGGGACCATACGAGCTGATTGTTGACACAATCTCCATCTCAAGCACCGCGGCAATCACTGCGGGAGTGCTCCAGGCACAGGGTGGTGGCAAGCTCTACCTTCTTCAGCCGCCCAGCGAGCCCCTGCCCGAGGGTGTCACTCCCGTCTTTGAGCCCTGGCCGACTTCTGTCCACGAGCAGCAAAATGCGGCGCTGCAAGAATGGATGTTTAGGACCTATCTCCCAGAAGGACTGGCTAGCGGGAAGCTTATCCCGCTTCCCACCGAGAAGGTTGGCGGTGGTCTGAAGGCGCTCCCCGAGGCTTTTGAAAAACTGAACAAGGGAGTTAGTGGCGTGAAGCTGGTCCTTGCTCCTTGGGAGTGAAGCATAACAGGGGGAAGGAGAATATGGCATACCAATCATTCGGTGAGAATAGGGGTTGATTCAATGAGCGGGCTGTCGATACAAACGCCGAATAGAAAGTAGAATGGAATATCTCCAGTTGCTAAACTCATGAAAATTGTCTGCTGTGCGCCAATTTATAGGTGCCTTATACGCTGGTAAGCTCAGATGATGCGGAATATCCCAAATTAGGAATATTCCGAGTGCCCACTGTGTGTTGAGAAACGCCACCCAGCCTCCAACCGTTGCTCCATTGCTCTTTCATATATCATTGTCGTCAAAGCCGTCAAAACGCCAGCATCACCGGACGGTGGTACCAGGCCATCTCCACGCCGTAAGATCCTCTCTTACTTCAAACTCGTCCACCTCTTTGACGTCTCTCCATCCACTTCTGCCCCTTTCTGACTCTCCATCCTCGCTCATGTCATGTACCGCACTATCCATATGATTCGTCATCGGCCGCTTGTGCAGACCATCGTTGGGACCAAGCTGGTGTCGATGTCCAGATGGTCGCCGTGAAACATACATAGAACTATGAGTGGTCGAAGCCGAACCAAGCCTCAAATGTGAACCGAACGGTTGGCCAAGCTCACTTTTGCTCTTGTTACGCGTATGTGAAGTTCCCCGGGACCTTCCCTCTCCGGGGTTTCCATTGACCTCTATCCTGGTCATTGCTTGAAGCCTGTCGCTGCTCCCAAGTCGAGACCCCATGCTGCCGCCTGAACTTTGCCGTTGATGATATCGATCACGCTGATCGTAACTCTGATCCCCAGCTACAGCACTTTCCCGAGGTGGTTCGAGATGGTTCGGCGCGTCTTTGGACTTCCACCCATCGCCGCCGGCGAATATATCTTCGATACATTGGTCGGCAGGGAGAACACCAGCTTGACACTTCCAGGAGGCTGCAAGAGTTCGACGGTACATGTCTTGTAGCTCGCGAGCTTCGCGGGATTTGGAAATGGAGGGCATATCTATGCGGAAATGTCAGTCGGGTTCTCGTAAGAAATAGGTCTGATAGTTGCAAGACGGTAAAACTCACGTCCCAGATCGTCCGGATGCTCCCCCTGCTCCCCTGCCATAATTCCTGCGATCCCGCCAAATACGGGAGCAGTTCTGAGCGGGGGTGCCTTGAAGTTTTTCTCTCCGTCCACCTGGTTCATTAGGATGCCCAACTTCAATGTGCTATTGATCTTGCTCTCCATCATCAGATAGCGTCGTGTGATTCCTCCGTCGTCACCCTCATCACCTCCCTCTACATACTCGGATAAGTTCAAGTTCACATATCCTAGAGTGATTTTGTCATGACGCGTGCTGCCCGACGTGTATTCCTGTATGATCTCAAAAGTAATGGGCGATTCAGTAAGCTGGTTCCCTTTGTCCACAGTGAGGCGCAAGGAGGTGGTATGCGAGTAGTCCCAGGTTACGCAGTGGTCTTTGATAGGCATTTTCGGAGTGCGCCCATGATGCTCGGCGGTGGTGGAGCTGTGGAGGTACCATTTGACATAGCACTGGCCGGTAACAAGGGGAACGTTGTTGAGATCGATGACCTAGAAAAGAAGACGGTTCGTCAGCTTCTGAAGTACAAGTCGGACGAGGGACTGGCAGGCGGTACATGCAGCCAGCCGCGCGATCAAATGGCACACGAGAGCAACGCACCTTGATGACAAGTTCGAACTTCGGCTGGAGCAATAAGAGGTCAGCTAAAAGAAATCCGATAGGCCGGCGCATTGGAGGAACATACCCGTCTGGCCTTCGGAACTAGAAAGCTCACCATTGTCAGTCGCGGTGTTGTGTGGAGCGCTTGGGAGGGAGGCAAGGGGAAAAAGGGAAACACTTACTCAGAGCATTCATCGTTACAAATATAGCACCAACAAAGCAAGGAAAGCTGAGACTACCTTCCGAACAGGATGGAAGAGTTAAACATTCCACGCCATTGTACGTACCTTCGACATCATCAACTACACAAGGCTAGCCTTGCTTACCTAACAATCACCAACGTCGGACTCGGATTTCCGAAATCTGATTGATCCAAAAAAAGCACGAAGATGGTCACAATGGACCTCTCAGGGGACGAGATTGCGGACGTGGTCCTGAAGACTTTTGATGCCCTTCCGGCCAAGCGGAAACCGCAGGTCAGAACTAAAGGCGTCAGAGAATGGGTTCCTATGAGTGGCATCGTCGCTGAGGGAAAGTCAATTGGCTTGAGATGTATATCGTTGGCGTACGTGTATTGGATCTCATCTTTCTAGACAATCTATATTCTCGTTTTCATTCTGCTCTCATGTGCTGACAATGTTAAGAACAGGCATGAAATGCCTCCCGGCCACCAAAATCCCCCAAGCTCAGGGTCTCATGTTGCATGATTCGCATGCCGAAGTGCTGGCCATCCGTTCTTTCAATCGCTTCTTACTTGAGGAATGCTATAGTCTGGCTCTCTCCCCTGACAACTTCTCTTCTGAGTATATCATCCGTCGGCCAGATGAGCAAGTTACAGCCTCGCTGTTTCAGCCATTTGCTCTCAAAGATGATATCAAACTCCATATGTATTGCTCCAAAGCCCCCTGTACGTATCTTCTGTTGTCCAAAGCCCAAGTCTCCTATTCTCAAAATATTTTGTCGGCCCCCCCTAATGCCATAATCCCGAACACTCCTAGAGTCTCCCTCAGCTTTTACAGCTTACTAACCAAGTTCCCAGGCGGCGACGCAAGCATGGAACTCATAATGGCCGCCCAAACCGACGCTACCCCATGGGACCCACCCCCTGAGCCTCCCCTCTCCACCTCGCCCTCCTCATCAACGCCCACCCTCCTAGGCCGCGGCCACTTCTCCTCCCTCGGCACCGTCCGCCGCAAGCCCTCCCGCCCCGACGCACCCCCCACGCTCTCCAAATCCTGCACCGACAAACTCGCCCTGAAACAAGCCACCAGCCTCCTCTCCTCCCTCTCCTCCCTCCTCATCTCCCCCTCCAACGTCTACCTCAGCTCCCTCGTCCTCCCCACATCCCAATACGTCCCGAAGGCCTGCGAGCGAGCTTTTGGACAGGGCCCAAAAGGTCGGATGAGAAGCTTGCGTGACAAGATCTGGGAGAACGGAGGCTATAGCTTCAAACCTTTCAGTGTACTGACAACGTCGAAACACTTCGCATATACGATACCTACACCTTCGAACTCACCTTCTGCGTCTCGTGCAAGCTCTCCTCAACCGGATGCACAGGGGATACCGCCGACACCAGGTCTGACCCTAGTACCTTCTCCTCTTTCGATAACCACTCAATATCCGCACACTGATTCTGCTTCGTGTAAATCCACCGAGGCGACGACCAACGGCTTGGTACAAGGATATAAGCATGCCCACGTCTTCGGTCCCCGGCGTCCTATAAGAGGGGCGAGCAGGCTTTGTAAGAGGCGAATGTGGAAGTTGGCTCTAGATATAGCTACATTGACCGCTGCGAGTTCAGCAGCGGCCACAGTTCCTCGAATTCGAAGGGTGTTGGAGGCGGAGAATTATCGCGATGTGAAGGAATGCGACCTGTTGGAGGGTCGATGGACAGTCAAGAAGGAAACAAGAGAAACGGCGCTGAAGGGCTGGGTAAGGAATGAGGCCGACGGGGAGGCTTTTCTGTTAGAAGGCATAGAATCATGAAATTCATCCTTGTAGTACTGTAACCACTATGTGATAGAGGCACCAGGTAGTCAGAGTCCATGAGCACAACGCCACGAATCATCTTAGGTTTACAACAGAAGTAGAGGTCACAAGTCACATAGCAGGTTTCAGAGAGTGAGAGCATAAACCGTGAATTGCAAGGTATCTCAGATCGAGTCTAAAGTTTTGTATCTTGTAGCACCGCGCCCCGAGCCAGCCATTCATTCATCGCTTCATTGCCCCCGATAACAAAGGAAATTAGTGCAGGACATGCAAAGTCGGTATGCAAGCCCGCGGAGTGGGTATGTCATGAGAAGAAACAAGTGGTAGTTACACCGCTTATTTCTTGGCACCAGCCTTGACGGCGGCCTTGGTGACCTTTCCGGCACCAGCCTTGTCAGACTTGGCAACGGACTTGATGACACCGACGGCGACGGTCTGTCTCATGTCACGGACGGCGAAACGACCGAGAGGAGGGTAGTCAGTGAAGGCCTCAACGCACATGGGCTTGGAGGGAACCATCTTGACGATGGCAGCGTCACCAGACTTGATGAACTTGGGAGCGGCTTCAATGGACTTTCCGGTACGGCGGTCAATCTTCTCCAAGATCTCGGAGAACTTGCAGGCGATGTGGGCAGTGTGGCAGTCAAGGACTGGGGCGTACCCAGCACCGACTTGACCGGGGTGGTTGAGGACGATGACTTGGGCGTTGAAAGACTCGGCACCCTTGGGGGGGTCGTTCTTGGAGTCACCGGCGACGTTACCACGGCGGATCTCCTTGACGGAGACGTTCTTGACGTTGAAGCCAACGTTGTCACCGGGGAGACCCTCGACGAGCTGCTCGTGGTGCATCTCGACGGACTTGACTTCAGTGGTGACACCAGCGGGGGCGAAGGTGACGACCATACCGGCCTTGATGACACCGGTCTCGACACGACCGACGGGAACCGTGCCAATACCACCGATCTTGTAGACATCCTGGAGAGGAAGACGGAGGGGCTTGTCGGTAGGACGGCTGGGGGGGTCGATGGAGTCGATGGCCTCGAGGAGGGTCTTGCCACTGGACTTGCCGGCCTTGGTCTCCTTCTCCCAACCCTTGTACCAAGGGCAGTTGGTGGAGGCGTCGATCATGTTGTCTCCGTTGAAACCGGAGATGGGCACGAAAGCGACGGTCTTGGGGTTGTAGCCGACCTTCTTGATGAAGTTGGAGGTCTCCTTGATGATCTCCTGGTAACGAGCCTCGGACCACTTGGTGGTGTCCATCTTGTTGATGGCGACGATGAGTTGCTTGACACCAAGGGTGTAGGCGAGGAGGGCGTGCTCACGAGTCTGGCCATCCTTGGAGATACCAGCCTCGAACTCACCAGTACCGGCGGCAATGATGAGAATGGCGCAGTCAGCCTGGGAGGTACCAGTGATCATGTTCTTGATGAAATCACGGTGACCGGGGGCGTCTGGAGGGTAGCTGTTAGCAGACTGGACTAGGGCATGGCAGCGGAAGAGGAGAGGACATACCAATGACGGTGACGTAGTACTTGGGGGTCTCGAACTTCCAGAGAGCGATATCGATGGTGATACCACGTTCACGCTCGGCCTTGAGTTTGTCAAGGACCCAGGCGTACTTGAAGGAACCCTTGCCAAGCTCGGCGGCTTCCTATGGGAATTGTCAGCGAGCTGTGCCATGACGGTATGTGAAGAGCAGATTGAAGCATTGGAGCATTGCAGCAGATTGCAGCAGCAGAAGCGTGATGGCAATCGTGAAGATCAGCGCATGGTGTTGCCCGGGGTGTTATCGAGGCACACGCCATGGGCGCATTGATGTGGCGGTGTGGCGGGGTTGCATGTGAAGCAAGCGAGTCCACCCAGCCAGGCTGCAAATTTTCTTCCAACGTGCGTTGTTTGGCGGGGCAGTGCCCCGCACACAGAAGAGTGCGCAGCCCACCAAAGCTGCCAAAAATGCGCTTTGCTGAGAGCTTGCCACCCGGCAGCCCAGCGCAGTCTGAGCAGTGGCAGCGGAGGGGGAATGCAATGAAAGTGAAGCTGCTTACCTTCTCGAACTTCTCGATGGTACGCTTGTCAATACCACCGCACTTGTAGATCAAGTGACCTGCGCATGTTTGTGAGCCGCTGAAGACCGGTCGTGGGGTATGTTGTGGACAGCCTTACCAGTGGTGGTGGACTTGCCGGAATCGACGTGGCCGATAACGACCACGTTGATGTGCATCTTCTCCTTACTGCGCGCAGAGCAAGTCAGTGAACAGCTCCATGGCGACGGCATTGAGGCGAGCACGAAGCAGTGCGCCGCCGTGGCGGAGATGGGCAGACTTACCCCATGTTGGCGGTATTGAACGGATTGACTTGTAGAAAGTTGTGTGTGGAGAGTTCGGGGAAGTTGAGTCTGGAGGGAAGCAAGAGTCAGTCTGAGTCAGGCAGATAGAGCGCAGCAGATGGAGCGCAGCAGATGGAGCGCAGCAGATGGAGCCCAGAAGATGGAGGAGCTTCAAGAGCTGTGGTGGTGATGGTGGAGGACTTACTCTCAGATAGTGCCGCTGATGGGTACAGGTATGAGTGACGATTTTTTCGGAGTTGGATCGAGGTTGCGTGTCGTTTTATGGAAGACGGGGTGGAGCACAGACCATCCCGCTAGGCGGGCGCTAGCGCGAAGACTAGTGCGAAAAGTCTGAGGCATGGAAAAATGTTTGGCGGGGTCAGGCTCAATGAGCCGCTGCCGCTGATGGCACGCAAACCGGCCTGATCTGACCCAGAAAATTCACGCGGGACATCCTGAATGGTCACCATCTATTCTTGCAAGCGCTCTACTTGCAGCCTGTTTATTCTCTATTACGTGTATTGATGGTGTTGCAGCGTTGCAGAGCCCTTCAAACGGCTGGCCGAGGGGTTCAAAACGGCAAGTGGGGTGTCGAGACTCGACCGGTTGAAAGAACATATTGAAACCTCAGACATACCTGAGACGGCCTGCTGCTTCATGGTATCAACCCAGTCTTCTAAAACGACACGCAACCTCGATCCAACTCCGAAAAAATCGTCACTCATACCTGTACGCATCAGCGGTACTATCCAATACAAAAATAATCTACGTCGCAGCTCTAAGTGAACTCTGTGAGCTCGATCGCGGGGCAAGAAGTCTAGCTACGTCGCCTATTATTGGACGGCGATCAATGCCTCCTGATGACTGCAGGCTGGGCAAGAAGGGGTGGCAAAGCAGCCGCGACGACCTTCAGCAACTGCGATCGGCCCATCAATTGATGCTAAAACAGTAAAACCCGACAATTGTTGCCTGTTCTGTTCTGACAGCATCCAAGAACCAGAGCTTCACGAATGATTTGACATGCTGGCGGGGTATTCGAGCCTAAAATTATGGGGTGAGGCTACCCACAAATTACCGTCGCATGAAGTCACCCAAAAACACCACAACCAGCGGGCGGCACGGCGTGACGGCAGCTTCAATCCTAATATTTCGGTTGTCGGGCAGTGTAGACGATGAAATCAGGCCACACATGCTCAGCTAATCCTTAAAGGTGTTGAAAAATGAGTCACGCCGAACAGCTCCCACTTTCCTCGAACTTCGGTCGTGACTATGCCCCGAAGAGCCACACCGGAAGACTCACTCGGCCAGCAACCTTTTACCTCAATGCCTGCGGCCCATTAGGGCTCAATTTGCCTCATGGGCGGCAGCGAAATCTAGATCATTGGGAATAGTACGAATCCGAGTGATCGACTGAAATCCAAAGAATCGGCAGATCTGAGATTTCAAAGTAACCAGGAGGAATCCAAGTAATTAGGGGAATTCTAAATCTCAGGGGTCGTGAAGAAAGAGGGCGTTGTTTACGAAGTCCCCGATATGAATTAGGACAAATCGAAGGAATCAGGAGATATCCAGATAATCGTGGGCCCTTTGGGATTCCCAGCAGTGGTGGGAATCCCAAAGGGCCCACGATTAAGCCCGCCGCAATCAATTTTTTTTAAATAGCCCCATTTTTAATTTATAAAATAATAAAAAAACAAAATAAAAAGCTTTAAAATTAACTTTTCTAAAAAAATTATAAAAACAATATCAAAATTAAAAGTAATTTAAAATAAAAATCAAATATTTGGAAATTTATTTTTACTTAAATAAATACTAAAATTAAAAATCTCTATAAGTTTTTAATATTATTTTATTTTGAAACTTTGTATTTTTGCTGGGATTTTTAAAAAACAATAAAATAAAATTTTATTTTTATAGCTCAAATATAGCATTATAGGGAATTTATATAAAATAAATTCTAAAATTAAATTATTTTTTAAACTCAATAGCATTTAAAGCAATTAGGGGTATTTTTTAGCGCGCTATATCCAAAGCAGGTATTATAATGGTTAAAAATAAATTGGCAAATAAAGTGCATTATATATATTCCTTAGCTATAAAAAATACCTATTGCCTTTTTTAAATAAAAATAGCAGCGTTTAAATATTATATATTAAAAGCCTTATTTAGTTTTTTAATAAGCAATATTTATTTTCTATATATTTTTAATGCATATATTTTATAAAATGCCCGCAAAGCATTCCTTTTAGCTTTATATAATAATTATTACCCTTTTTATAGCTTCGGGCCCCAAAGCTTTTGAATACGGATTCTCGCTTTTCGGCAACCCAATATTTAAATTTTAATTATTAATTTTAGCTTTTTATTTTAACCGCGTAAATTAATAATTTTTATTAATTCGCTATTATTAATAATTTTTATTAATTCGCTATTATTAATAATTATTTCCAAATTTATTATTGTCTAATTTTTAAAATTTTAATTTTAATATATAGTTTACGCTATTTACTATTAAATCAATTTTAAATATTTATTTAATTGTTTTTATTATTCCAAATCTTTATTTTTTTATATTAAAATTTATTAAAAATTTATTATTTTTATTAATTTTGCATATATTATTTTAATTTCCACGCGCGCTTTTCCTGCAAATGCTAAAAACTTAACATAGCAATAGCTCGTTTTAAATAATTAATTTTAAAATTTCTCTAATTTTTTACCCCTTTTTTTATACATATTATGCGCTTGCTGCGATAATAGCATATTAATTTTTAATTGTGTTTTTTTTTTATTTGTTTTAGCAAATTTATAAAAAAAAAATTAAACTTTATTAAAAGCTTTATTTGTATAAAGCAAACTTTTCCGCTTTTATTTTTTTTATCGCTTTTATATAGATTTTTTAATATACGCTTTTTTGGCGCATATTTTTTTTTGTTCATTATGTTTTTTTTTAATTTTAATATTATAGCCCCTAATATTTCTAATTGCGAAATACAAAATCTTACTAATAATTTATTTTAAATCCCGCAAAGCAAAATTTTTATTTATAATTATAATAACAATGCTAAATTTGCAATTTTACCGCAGGATTTAAATTGCATTTTTACTAAAAAAAATCTGCGTTTTAAATTCGCATTGATATTTAATATATATAAAGTTTTTTATAAACTCTTTTTTGCAATATTTTTAATATTTAGAATTAAATTGCAAATAATTTTAAATGCAATTTTTTTTATTATATAATAAATTTATATTTTGCTTTTTTTATTTTATTTTTATTAATTAATTTATTATTTTGCAAATTCCTACTATTTGAATTTCCCTATTTAATAAAATTTATAGTATTTTTATATTTTACCACTATTGCTATATTAAAATCCAAGCCTTTTTTAAAAACCAATGCACCAATTATAATAACAAATTAATTTAATTAAAAAAATAATATAAAAGCTGTCAAAAAATTGCTTTAAAATTTGTATTTTTTTAAAATATAAAATATGCAATATATTTAAAAATATTATAATTACAATAATAGCTTTAATTAAAATTATTTTTGCAATTTATATTTTAATATATATAATAATTTACATTTAATATTATTTAGTAAATTTATTTCCTATTTTTTTTTTATATATTTAATTAAAATATAAATAAATTTTAATTTTAATTGTTTTTTAATAATACTTTATTTAATATAAAAAAGAACCGGGTTTTGAATAATATAATATAAAATATAAAAATTATAAATTCAATATATATAAATTGGGGTTTAAAATATCATAATCTTTTTAATTTTGCTAATCGAATTTATTTTATATAATATTTATTTTTAATTAAATTATTTAATATACGGAATTTATAGTTTTTATTTCCGTATTTTATAGTTTGTAATTAAATTAAGCTTATTGCCTAATTTTCAATTTTTCAATTTAATTTTTTATAAAATATAATATAATATAATTTAATTTAAAATATAAAACATAATTAAATTTATATTTTTATGCTTTAAATATTTTTATTTTTATTTTTGCTTGATATTATATATAATTGGGTATTTTATATTTAAATAGAACTCTGGAATTAGCTTTTTGGCATTCTTTTTAATTTTTCTATTATTATTATAATTTAATTTTATTATTTTTTTTAATAAATTTATTTAAAATTATTAAGGTATTTTTAAAGTTTTTTTTAGGCTAATATTTAATTTTAATTTTAATTTTAGCCTTTTTGATATATATAAAATATAAGCTAGTTTTTTTCCTTTTTAATATTATAATCTTTTCGATTTTTTATTTTCAATTATTTTTAGAATTTTTAGAATTTTTAGAATTTTTAGAATTTTTAGAATTTTTAAAATTTGTAAGGCATAATTTATATATGCTATTTTAGGGTATTTTAGCGAATTTTAAAAGGCTAATATAAAACATATTATATAACTTTTTTAATTAAAATTCAAATAGAAATTTTAAATAATAAACTTAGGCTTTTACTTTTTTAATAATAAAAAAAGGCTTATATATTTTTTTATTAGCTTTTAAATTTTAAAATATATATTTTTAATAAATAAAAAAACCTAGTCCCTTTAACTAAAATTTAAAATTTAAAATCTTTTATATAATCTTTTATATATTTATTGATAGTATTTTCCCAATTTTTATAATAGCGTATATTTATTACATTATATTTTCATTTGCTTTTTTATATTAGATATTTTAATTTTTATAAATTATATAAAACAATTAATGCTAATTTATAAATAATATTTATATATTATAGAAATAATCTAATATCTTTTACTTTATACTATTATAAGCGAATTTTATTATAATTAATTAAATTGCCTAATTTATTTTATTATTATTGTAATAATATTATATATAAATTTTTAAAATTTGGTTTATTTGGTTTATTTGCTTATTTATTTAAGGGTGAAATATAGTATGATATTTATATATTATATGGAATTTATAATAAAAGGCTTTTTATAATATATTGGTAAATATAAAGCTATAATTAAATATAATAATTTTAAGGATTTTTATAAAATAAACAATTTTATTAAAAACTAATTTTATTAAAGATTATATAGCCTTGGTATAATATTTTATTATTATTAAAATAGCATTATATATTTTTCTTATATATTATAATTTTGATAAGCTTATAATAAAATTCTATAATAAATATATTTATTATTTATTAATTAAGAGCAAAAGTTATAGCTAATTATAATATATATATTAACGGATATTATTTTATTGGCAAATATAGCAATTATATATATAATTCTATATTTTTGCTTTTATATTTAGCTAATAATATTTGCAATAAATTAAAATTAATATTTGGTTTATTTTAAAATGATTTATTAATTTATTATTATAATAAATACATAAAAGTTTAGTATATAATATATTTATTGCAAAAATGTATAATTTGCCTTTTTTATATAGTATATTATTTTTAAATTACCATTATTTATTTTTGCGCAATATAAATTAATTTTATATTTTTGCTATATATTTATTATTTTTTAAGCTTCCAAAATAATTATAAAGCTTGCCTTAATTATTTTGGCTTTTAGGTTTTTATAATTTAAATAAAATATATTTTTTTATTTAAGACTTTATATTTATAATATATAAATAAAGCATATAATATTAATTTCCCGGCTTAATAATTTTGATTAAAATATAATTACCGTATTTATAAAAATAGCTATATCTTTTAAAAATTATATATTTAATATATAATTAAATAAATAATAAAGCTTTGATTATAATATAGGCAAAAGAAAATTTAACATTTTCATTTAAACTTGTTTTATTGCCTTTTTATAATTTAGTTTATAAAATAGAAAATTTGCAAAGTTTTTAATTTTTGCAATATATTTAATATTAAAATTATAAAATCTTATTTTTATAGCCTATTTTATTTAATATTAATTAAACTTTTTTATATTTATAAAATAATTTAAATTATTATAATTTAAAAGGATTTAAATTTTATAATATAAATTTTTAATATATTATTTTTAATGCTAAAAAAAATCATAATTATAAGCAACTTGATATTATATATTTAATATATTGATTCTATATTAATTAGCTTATAAAATTAAAAAGCTATTAAATACCAATAATATTGCATTAAATTATTTAATTTTTAAATTATTTTAAAATTCCCAATATTGTAAATTTAAAAATATTATATATAATTTGCAAATATTTTATAAAATCAAAATATTGCAATATTAGCTTATTTGCAAATGCGTTTTTAATATATTGAAAAGCTTTTTATGTTTTTAAAAGCTATTTAAATAAGCTTTTTTTTGCTATTTATATTATTCATAAATAAATAAATTATAGGCAATATAATTTTATTATAGTTTAAAATGAATTGCTTATAAAACTTAATTTATTTTAAAAATAATTGCAATTTTATATATATAATTAATATAGGCTATTTTTAAATAATATATATTTTTTCCGGCTTTACATAGATATATTATTAGAAAGCTTAAAAATAAAATCTTATTTATTTTAAATTTGTATTCTCCTTTTTTTATATAAAAAAATAAATTATTATAATAATATTTAGAATTTTTTTAAATATTATATTTATATAAGCTTAAAATATAGCTAATGCATTTATTAATTTGAATAATATTATTAAATATTATTAAATATTTATATTTTATATAAAATAATTTATATATATGTATAATTTTTATAATATATATTTTTAAAATTTGGTTCAGTAGAAATTTTGGCTTTTTTTAATTTAGTTAAAAATTTATTAATTAAAAAAATAGGCAATAAGCTTTAATAATAATATTATTTAATCTTTTATAATTAATATATAAATGAAAACCATTTTTTTTCAAATACAAATAATATAAAAGCTTTTATTGGGCTTTTTAATTTGCAAATTTAGCCTTTTGTTAATATATTATTAAAATACCTTTTTTAATATAATTAGCTATTTTTTAAATAGCTTATAAATAAAATAATAAAACAAATTTGCTTTGGTTTTTATAATATAATTTTAATTAAAATATATAAATAATATACCAGCTTTTATTATATTCATATTTTTATTAAAATAGCTTAGTTTTTTAAATTCTTTATATTTTAATTTTTAATTTTAATTTTGCCACATTTTTTTATAGGTATTTTTAATGCTTGAAAATTTATAGCCTTAAAAGCATATTGGAATTTAGTTTTATTTTGCCAAAGATTTAGTATTTTGCCTAATATATATATAATAGGGTTTTTATATAAATTTATAATATTTCCTATAAAAAATAGCTTTTTATTTATTTTATTAAATGCTATTTTATATAATTTAATATTATATTTCTAGCTTTTATACATATAATATTTTATATATAATAATTCCTTATTTATTACATTTAAAATATAAATTGTTATATTTAGCGTTCTTAATTTATTTAGCTTATTTTAAGCAATAATTTTATATTTAATTTGGTATTTATAAATAAAGCTGATTTTAGCCTAATTATGATATTTATTACTTATTTATTTAAGCTAAAGCATATTTAAAAGCAAATTATATAAATATATAAATATTTTATATATTTTAATGCTTTAACTTTTTGTTTTATTTTTATAAAAAAAATTATAAATATTGCATATATATATTAATTTATTTTTATTGTTTTATAAATATTAATAATATAAGAATTTTATTTAATTTATTATTAATAAAGGCAAAAACAAGCAGTATATTTTAAATATTAATTATAATTAAGCAATTAATTATTATATATTTTTATTTTATAAGAAAATTATTAAATTAGGCAATTATTAGCAATTTCTTTTTAATTATTATATTTATATTTATTGTTTATAAAATTAGGGGTTTTATTCATAGCTTTTATAAATGAATTTTAATTATATTTATTTTAATTAAAATTATTATAATCTTGGTTACAATTAAAGCTATTTTTATATAATTAGCGTTTTTTTATAGTCGCTAAAATTATTATTATTTAAAATATATATTTTATTACCGAATTATTTATATTTGCAAACCTTAGATTTAAATTTTTAATAATTTCAATATATATTTTTTTTATAAATGCAATTAAATAGGCTATAATTATTAACATTATAATTAAAATATAAAAAACGCCCGTATTAATTTTAATCATATTATTAGCCTTTACTTTAATAATAGCCGTTTTGTTTTGCTTTTATAATTGGGCTAATATTAAATTGCTATATTATTTTTTAAAATATTATATAGATTTTATAATTTATTATAATTATTATAATATTTTTCCAAATTATTTACATTAAATATATTTCTGGCTTTAAATTAAAAATTAAGCCTATTTTTGTATTTAATATTCCCGGCTATATTAAATATATATTATATATGAATTTATAATTAATTATCTTATTAAAAAATAAAATTTTATTTAATATTATTGCAAAGCTTAAAAAAAAATTAATTATTAGACAATATAGAAAATATATTTTCTATATGAAAGAGCAAGAGTTTTACTTTATAATAAAAAAAAATAACCGTTTTTTAAGCTTTTTTAATAAATTGATTTAATATATATAATATATATTATTATTTTGCATTTATTATATTTAATATCAAATTTTTGTAATTTTTTTATAATTTCTTTTAATTTATAATTTATTTAATAATATTGCTATATAATATATATATAGCCTTTAAATCTAATTAAAATACAATAAATATAAATTATATTAATTTCTAAAAAAATTAAAATTGCGCATTAAAATAATTTTATAAACAATTAAATTATTTATAATATTTATATATATTATATATATAATATAGCTTAATATTTAATATATAGGGATTTTTAGGCATATAAATGTTTTCGGCAATCAATTGCTTATTATGATAATTTAAATTAAACGGGCTATATTTGCAAATAAGAATTGCAATTTTAGCTTGCAATTTTATATTTTTTTTAGCTTTAAATTTTTAAATAATTTATTAAATAGCTGCAAAATTATCGGAATTTAAATTTGCTTAGCTTTAAATTAAGCTAGAAATAAAAGCAAAAACTTAATTAATTTCGCTTTTGCGTAATATGCCTATATTTTTATTTAGGGCATTTTAATTTTAAATTTGCTTAGGCTAATTTATATTAATAAATTAGCTATTTAGCTAAAAAAGGCTATTGGATAATTTTTAATTTGGAGCAAGAACGCTTTTAAGCTATTTTTAATTATTAAATCCAATAGCGTTTTTATTAGCATTATTAATAAATATATTATTGCCTTTATTAAATATGGTTTTTTAATTTAGTATATAAATCTTGCTAATATTGCTGCTAATATTAAGCTTTTTTAAAATTAAATAAAATTGGTTTTTATGGCTTTTAATAAACATTTTATAGGTAAGATTATTGCTTAATTTGCGGCTGGCAAATTAAATAATTATTATTTTACCGAATTATTGCTTTTTAAAATAAAAGCTGCTATTTTATTATAATAATTAAAAACAAATTAGCAAATAAAAATGCGTTATATATTCTTTTTAATTGTAAATAATAATAATTATTTTTTTAAATAAAAATAGCAATGCCTAAATATTATATATTAAAAGCTTTATTTAGCTTTTTTAATAAACAACGCTTACCTTTTACGCTTATTTAGTATATATGCCTTATAAGGTGCCCGCAATGTGCCCTCCTCGGCGCCGTGTAACACTTTTATAATTTAATCTTTTTGTAAAGCAAAAGAAAAATTAGCAATAGTTTATTTCTTTTTGGCAATTTCCTAGATTTTCTTTTTTTGATTTTATAAAGCTTAAATTGCTTTTTAAAGTTTTTAATAATTATATATATTTAAGGCTATTATGATTAAGGATTTGTTTTAAATTTTCTAAATTAATACAAAAATGCAAAATAATAGCAATAATAGCAATATTAAATTATAAAGCTTTAATAAAATAATTGTTTGTTTTTTATAAACTGCTATATAAGCAATAATAATATTGGCCCGGTATTTATATTCAAATTGCTTTTGGCAAAGCTTTTTAAAAATATTTATATAAAATAAAATAAATTTCGCTTTAAATTTTAATTTATATTTTAATAAATACTCCCAAGCAATTTTTTAAAATCTTTAGCAAATCCTAATTTTTATTAATTAATTTAAAAATTTAAATAAAACAATTCTGAATTTAATTTTTATAAATTTATTTAACCAATTATTTTTATTTAATAAAAACATTTAGCATATCCTAGCTAAAGCCCTATTTAATTGCAAAATTTAAAAAAACATTGCTTAAATTTAAAAAACCATTAATTTTTAAATTGTTTATAAATTTCCTTGTATATGGCTTAAAATAGCCGGCAAAAAAACCCAGCAATAATATAATATATTTTGCAAAGGGATTTATTCATATTTTGTTTGCCAATAATTCTGTCACGGCAGC
Source organism: Cyclaneusma minus (assembly GCA_037179335.1). NCBI lineage: Eukaryota > Fungi > Ascomycota > Leotiomycetes > Marthamycetales > Marthamycetaceae > Cyclaneusma > Cyclaneusma minus. The sequence goes on along the minus strand of JAKZHN010000024.1, from coordinate 414,623 downwards.
TTAAGGGCAAGGCAGGGGTCAAAATAAAGCGACGTTATAAGCTGCAAAAGGAAATCTACAGCTTTGCAAAACCTCAAGGGCCTTGCAGGCTAGCGCAAAGCGCTAAAATTACGTGCCTGGTATGGAAAAGGGCTTAGGACGCGTGGTACGTGGCGCATGCCCAAAATACATGCCTAAAGCATTTAAAGTTAATATTATAATAATATTCTTTTTTAAATTGCTATTTATCCCAAATAACGCTAAAAATCCCTTAATATTTTTTAATTGTAATTTATAAAATTTATAAAATTTATTATACTTTTTTTAAAACGCTTAAAATTATATTTTCTAGACTATTTTTTTAAACAAATAGCTGTTTTTGCTTTTGTTATTTATACCGCAGCCTTTTTATTTTATTTTTATTTTTTAAATATTAGGGCGGCTATAATTCAATTAGAATTTTATATTAAAGTGGTTTCTTATATTATAGAAAATAGCTATAATATGCCTTCGCTATATTATAGGGCTTATTTAATAAAAAAGCCTAAAAGTCCTAATTTATTTAGGTAATTTTAATATTATTTTTATAAATATTTTTTAAAGCTATAAAAATTCATTTTTAATTGCCAGCTTAATCTATAATTTATTTATTTAATATAATATAATAGGCCTTAATTCAAACGGGTATTTTAATTATAAATATTTAAAATACTAATAAATTTCTATTTTTTAATAATTGTTTTATAATTTCTTTTTAAAAAAAATCTGTCTTTAATCTTTTTATTTTTCCATTTATTAATTTCCTTTTAATTTGGAAATTTCTTTGTTTTTGGTTTTGGCTTAAAGAAATATATATAAAATACTGGAAAAACTTTTATGCTATTAAAAAAATCAAACAAGCAGGCGTTTTTATATATTTTAAATTTTTTTTATAATTTGGCCTATTTTTTTAGAAGGCAATTAATTTTTATATTGTTAATATTAATATAAATATGTTAGTTTATTTTAAAAATTGGGGCTTTAAAATAATAAATATTATTATTTTATTTATAGCAATTAATTGATTATTAAGCCAGTATTTTAAATTGGGTAAAATTTGCTTTATTTGGTTTAGAATAATATTGGCTTTATAAAATCCTTATTTTTAAATGGCGGTTATATTTAAAAGGCAAAATTAAAACGGCTTTATACCTATTTTTAAATAAAATTTATAATTGGCAAAAAATAGCATTATCTTGGTAATTTTAAATATTTGGTTATTAAAAGCAAATTTAGCTAATAATAGCCAATTTACCTAATTATTTTAGGCAGAAAATATAAAGCTTTTTAAATATTGCTTTAAATAAGCGTTGGATTTTTTCAATTTATTTATTTATTTTAAAATAATAAAAAGAACAAGGCTTTAATTCGATTTTTACCTTTTTAAATAAATATTTCCAAAATTAAAAAACAAATTAAATTTCTTTATTTAAAATAATATTATGAAAAATGCTATAAAAGCAATAAATTTTATTAATAAAGAGTTTTGCAAGCTTTTTAATTTTAAAGCCGATAATAAAAATAAGATGTCGTATTTTGGTAAATTTGTATATTATTATTATAATATATTAATAAATGCAGCCATTTTTAATGCATTTAAGCAAAGATATAATATAATTTATTAAAATATTTAATTAATCCTTAAATAAAATTGGTAAAAATTGCAAAAATCCAGGGAATAATAGCATTAACAATTTAATTTTATTGCAGAGTTTATATTTTTTAATATATTTTACAATATTTCGAAATATTTCAAGCCATTAATAATATTAATTAATATTTGCCAGGATTTTAAGTTTTTTTTAAATATCCGGTTATAGCTATAAAATAATATTTATAAATAATGTAAATTGCCAAATTAAAAATATTAGAGGGTATTTATATCCGGTTTGCGCTTTTTGGGTTTTTTAATATAATTTTGCCATTTAAAATAAAAAAATTAAATATTTGTTTTTTAAAAATTTGCCGCAATTTTTTTTAGCCAAGCCTTAAAACTTTTATTTTTTAAAATTACCAATACTAGTATAGCTGTTTTTAATATTTTATAAGCTTTTTTAATAATTTTCTTAATTGGATTTTTTAAATTTTGCTTTAAATTTAAAATAAATATTAAAATAAGCTAATTTTTTGTAAATTTATTATTAAAGTTTTTAATGCTTTAAATAAAAATTTAAATTTTAGTAATAATATTTTTTATTTATATTATAATTTTTTATTTTTAATATATTCAAATCGGTTTTTTAAAAGCCTGCTTAATATATTTGCCTTTATTATTTAAAATTTTAATTTGTAAATAATTTTAAAATTGAAGCCGGAAAAGAATTTAAACCAATAAATTTATTTTTAATTTAGCTATTTAATTATTAGAAAATATTTTAAATTATTATATTTTTTAATAGTTTTTAAATTTTTAATTTCCATTTTTTTTAAGTAGTTAATAATAATTAAAAGCTTTTTATTATAGATTTTATAATTGCATTTTGCAAAATTATAAATTTTTAAAAAAAATAGGCTATAAATTAAAAGATTATGTCATTTTGATATCAAGAAAGCATTTTTTAAAAGTATAATTTAAGGCGTTTGTTTTTAAAATTATCCGTTTATTATAATTAAAAAAAGCCAAAATTAAGGTTAAAATAAATACCTATTTAAATTTATTAAAAGCATTTTATTAAGCTTTCCTTTTTTTTAATTAGGTTATTTAATAGCTTGGCTATTTTAAAAAGATTCCAAATATTTTTTTAATAAAAAATAGCAAATCTTATAAATTTTTAAAAATTCCGAATAAAAATTGGTAGCTTTTAAATTATAATAGCAAATATTTTATTTGGGGTTATTTTTATATTATTTAATATAATATAAAAGCTTGAATATTTAATATAAATAATTTTAAATTTATATTTAAAAATATTAATTTAAAAGTCGATATTTTTAAGCGATGAATTATTTTTTAAATATATTTTTTTGTATTTTTTTTAAATTATTTCAAAAACTTAAAATATTATTTAAATAAGCTATATATATTTTATCTTACAAATTAAATTAAATATTATTAATATAATATTAAAATAAGGCTAAAATATTGCAAAATTTAAAAAATATAATTAATAATTCAAAAAATCCAAAATGGATAATAAATGCCGTTTTTTATTTTTATTTTTTTGCTATTTTTAATTTAGTAAATATTGCAATAATATTAAATTTGGTATAAATTTTAATTTTATATATAATATTTAAGTTTTTTTTAATTAATAGCAAAAAATAGCGGTTTTTAATAATAATATTATTTAATTCTTTATGATTTTAATTTGTTTTTTTTAGTTTGGCGGTTAATATTAATAACATAATATATTTGGATTTTAATTTTTAAATAAATTTATAAAAAACAAAATTTATCAAGCTATTTTTTAATATATTTTAGTTTTTTAAATAAAAAAGGCTTTTTTTATTATATAATGGTTTTATATTAAATAATAATTTAATTTTATAATTTTATAATTGCCTTAAAAATAATTTATTAGCCTTTTTAAAACAAAAGGCATATAATATATTATAAAGCTATTTAAAAAGCTTATTTTAAGTCTTTTTGTTATTTAAATTAAGCGGTTTTTTTATAAATTTAATTTTTTTTTATAATTTTGCTTAATTTATTTATATTTTAAAAATTATAAATTTTTTATTTAAAATAATAAAAAGCTACAAAATTATTATAAGCGAATAAAAATAAAAAGCATAGCTTATTTAAATATTTTCGGCCCGTAAAAATAGTTTTTTATATTAAATTTGGTAATTTTAAAATATTATTTAGCTTTTTTTAAATAAGTCTTATATATTAAATTTCTTTTTAATGGGCAAATATGATAGAATTTATTTTAAAAATTATTTTAAAAAAAATATATATTTGGCCTAAATTGGCAATTTTTTAATATTAATTAAAAAATATAAATAAGGGTATTTAATAATAAAAATGCTGCCTTTTTTATTTTTTTGGTAATAATTTAAATTTTATTTGCTATTTCTTTAATAAGGTATTAAAATTTTATTTGCTATTATATATTATGCAAATTTTAATTTTGGTTTTTTTTAAATTCGGGTTTTTTTTATAATATAAAACTCTTATTTTAAAATAAAACTTTAATTAACTTTTAAAAAAAATGCTTTTTTTACGCATATTTTTTCTTCTTTTTATAATGGATAAAATATAAAATATTATAAAAAATATAAAGAATATTAATTTAGAAAATATAAAAAATATTATTTTAAATATTAGCTTTTTTTTAATAAAAAAACATGAATGGGATATTATATAAAAAAAAACTAATATTAAATAATAGCCTTTTAAAAAACAATTTTTCATATAATAATTTTGCCTTTAATAAAATATTTTTCTGGCCTAATTAATAGCTAAATTATAAATTTCTAGCTATAAAAATCCAAAAATAATTGGTATTATTTTAAAAAATTTAATAAAAAAAGCCTATTTTTTAAAATAATTTTAAATAGCAATTTTAATTATTAATATTTAAACGACCGAAAGAACAGGTATTGTATTAGCTAAGGCTAATATCCTAGGCTAAAAAAGATTAATAAAAGTACATTATATATTTTAATAAATTTGTTATTAATAAAATTAATGCTAAAATATTTATTATTAATTAAGGCTTTTATAAATAAATTTATATATTAAAAAAATAAAAAATATTAATTAATATTAATTATAAGGATTCGTTAAAATAAATATAAAATAATATTTTATTTTGTAAATTTTAAAGCTATAAAAATATTATATTAATTAATAATATTTTTTCTAATATTTTTTAATTGCGATTTAGGCTAAAAAATTGCTATTCTCCGGTTAAAAATATTTATTTTAGCCGAATTTAAAAAAAGGGAAAATATTTTTTTAATTTTTAAATTAAGGAAAATTAAAATTGGTAAAATATTTTTTAAATGCTATTTTAGCTAATTCCGCTATAAATATTGCTTTTGCTAATTGTTTTATTTATTATAATTAAATATTAGCCCTATTTCTTTTTAATTTGGGGGGTTTTTTTTTTCAATTTCGGCTATTAAATTTTTCCCGGCGGGTTTTTTTTTTAAATTTGGGATTTTTAAAATTAAATATAAATAAGGGTTTATTTTAAGGCTGGCCATTTTTATAATAATTATTGAAAATAAAGCCATTAGCTATATTTTTAATATTTGCAATTAATTTTTTAATATATTTATAATTTTAATATCCGGGTTTTTTGCAATAAAAATAAAAATTATATTTATATTTATAGCAATACTTTTGCTAATAAATTTTAAAAAATGCCCAAAGTGCAATAAATATAATATTTAAAATTATAAAATTATTTTAATTAAAGTATTTTTAAATTTGGTTGGCGGAAATTAAAATAAATATTTTAAATTGGTTATTATTATTGCTATTGCTATTGCTTTTGTTTTTCAATTTATTAAATTTAAAGGCCTTGCTAATTATAATTTACAATTTTTTAATATAATTCTTTTTTAATGCAATTATTGATACGCTAAAAGAGTTTTACTTATTTGATATATTTATTCTTTGCAAAAAAAAAAATAGCTAATTAAAATATTGGAAATTTTATTGCGCAATTTAATAATTTTTATTTTATTAAACCAATTAGCCAGCTATATTTGAAATTTAAATTTAAAATAAAATATAGCAAAGCTTTAATTTCTTTTTATTTTTACCTTTTTTAAGGCTTTTTTAGTTTTTTTGCATTTATTTAAAATAATATAAATTTTTATTAAGGCATTATATAAAGCTTTTGCATTTTCTAAAGCTATTTAAAAGGGTTTTTTAAAAATAATTTTTTTTAAAGCTTATATAATATTGGTATATAGCTTTGCTTTTAATTATTTTGGCTAAAAACTAAATTTATTTATAATTTATAAGGCGCAGCGCAATTGCAATTTTTAAATTAAAAACCTTTTTTAATGCTTTAAAAGATTGTTTTTGGTAAATTTTTTGGGATTTTTAACGCAGCAATATAAATATTTTAAAAAAAATAAAAATAAAAACTAATAGCTTTAATATTAATAAGCTAATTTTAAAGCTTAATAGCTTTAGCTATATTATTAAAAAGTTGGCTAAATAAATTATTTGTAGCTTTATTAATATTATATATAAAGGGTTTTAAATAAATATAATTTTCGATTATAGTATTGGTAAGGATTTTTTTTAAAAAAAAATAGCAATATTAAAATTAATACCATTTTATTTTTTATTGACAAAATATTTAAAAGCGGTTTTAAGATGTAAAAGTTTTATAATTTTAAATTATTTAGCTATTGCATTTGCAATAGCTATAATAGTTATAATTATAATGCAAGGTTTTTAATTTAAAAATTATAAAGCATTATAAATTATAACGCTTAAGGTAAAAGTATATTAAATGCGCAAAATTTGGGGCAAAATTTAAAAATTGCGCGATTTTAGGCTACCGTTTTTTTGCAAATAAAAGGCTGTAATTATTTTAAAGAAATTTAAATTAAATTAATTAGTAAAAAAAACTTATAAATTATTATAGCAGCTTAAAAGCAAGATAAGAATTAAAATAAAGCAATATTATAAGCTGCAAAAGGAAATTTGCAGCTTTGCAAAACCTTAAAAGCCTTGCAAGCTAGCGTAAAGCGCTAAGGTTACGTGCTTGGCACGGGAGAGGGCTTGGGGCGCGTGGCGCGTGGCGCGTGCCCGAGGCACGTGCCTAAGGCACCTAAGGTCAGTATTATAATAAATCTTTATAGCCTTGCTATATTTAATTTTAAAAATCTTTAGTATTTTTAATAATTTAGCACTAAAAGCTTTAGGCAATTATTAAGCGCTAAAATTAATAATATACGGTATATATTAAATATTATTTTTAATATTATTAAAATACTAGGGCTGGTAAATAAAATAAATAATTTATTGCTATTAAATTTTAATATTAAAACTTTTAAATTCGCATAATATTTTATTATTAGCAAAAGCGTGATTATACGTTATAGTAAAAATAACGCTTTTAATATTAAAATTATTGGTAATTTTAAATTGCTATTGCATTAAATAAATACCGCTATAAAATACTTTGGTAAAAAAGTTCAATTATAATAAAATTTCAGTTAATATATAATATAAATATTGGGATATATAAATGATTTAAATTTAATATTGCAAAAACAAAAAATTGGAAATAGAGAAAAATTTTCTTTTTAATTTAATAATAAAATATTAAAATTTATTTAGAAATTGCAAAAATTGTAAAAATAATCCAAAATATCAATACCATTATTTGGTATTTTATTATTAATTAGCTAAAATATTATATTTTTAAAACAAAGTTATGTTATATAAATTTAAATAAATTATTTTGAATTTTAAATCACAATTAAAAAAATAATATTATGCAATAAAACAAAAATTATTATATTTTCATTTTCAAAAAGCGAAAACTTAAATAAAAAAAGTAAATTTATATTTATAACTTTGGCATTTGACTTTTAAATGCTATTTCATTTTTTAAAAATCCAATAGTAAATAATACCAGCCTATTTTTTCTTATATTTACCAGCCTAGCAATTTATAATTGCAAAAATTCGTCCACTTAATTTTATATAGGATTATAGCTAATTAATTAAATAATAGCATTATGCTTAATTGTTTTTATTAATGTTAGTATATAAAATGGTTAAATTAATATATTTAATTTTAAGGCTTATAAATATTTTAAATTGTAAAATAAGCAATTGGTTTAAATATAAAACTTTAAAATACTAAAAATACTATTTACTAAAGCTTTTCTTAAATTTAAAAATTAATAATTTAATAAAAAATATTGTTTTTAATTATTATAGCCATTAGAAATTTGCGGAATTTAGCCTGCTGTTTTCTAATACCCTAAAATTTAAAAAAAAATAGAGATAGGCATAGCATTTTTAAAATCGGCCCTTTTAATTCTTTTTGCAGCATTTTCTTCCAATTGATTGGTAAAAATCCCCTTATAATAAACGCGATAATAAATAATAGCATTATCGCTAGATTTAAGCTTTTTTTTAAATATTACAAAAATTATTATACCAAAAGCCTTTATATTTGCCAATTTAACAGCCTGGCTAAATATAAATAATTTGCAAAAAAAAAAAAAATCTATTGGCAGCTGGCATTTTTTTTATTTTTACCAGCTTTTTTCAAATAATATATTAATTACATTTGGATAAAATCATTATAAAAATCACGGTCTACACAAATAGAAATTTGAAAAACGAATACAAAATTTTTAAAAATAGAAATAATGGGTATTTAAAGGTATTAAAAAAGGGAATACAGATTTTTTACCAAGGCAAATGGCAAAAGACATTTTGACACGTAATTTGGCCTATTAGCAATTCTGGCTAATATAAAAATGGATTTGCAATTTATAATTATCGCTATAATTCATGGCTAAGCTTATACCACCACACCAAAATTAGGTGTAAAGCTATCTATGCCTTATGGCCTTAAAAATTAAAATCCTAACTAAAAACTAAAGTTTTGGAACTAAACTTGGGACCTCCTTAGTTCGTTAGAAACTTAAGTTTTAAACTTAAGTTTTAGTTTTTCCTCTTTAGTTTCCCACACCCTGGTCCGGGGAGAATTCCAAGTATCTAGAAGAAATCGGAGTAATTAAGAGGACTCTGGGTAATCAGGAGACATCCAAATATTCAGAAGACTGAAGAAATCCAAATAATTCGGAAAAATCCAAGTCATTAAAGACAGTCCCAGTAATCGGAAGAAAGCCCAGTAATTCCAGAGACATCCAAGTAATTACCTAGGGACAGCCCAAATATTCAGGACAAATCCAAGTATTTCAGAGAAATCCAAGTGATTAGGAACAGTCCAAGTAATCAGGAGACATCCCAACATTCAGGAGATATCCAAGTGACTAGGAATACAGAGTTATTGGGAAAAACTCAGGTGGCTAGAACGTTGATAGTGAACACAGAATCGGAAGGTGTCACGGTCAGGACTCAGGATTACCTTAGAAATTAGAATTGGGTGGCGACAAGAGAGTCTCAGCCATGTGACCGCGAGCTGACTCCACGAACTCGGGAAAGATCCAAGTTCCGAAAGACTGGAGCTGTCGAGTGCGAATACGGCACAAGAGAACACATCTGGGCTTCAATAGACGATCATTAAACCAGCGTCTTCGTTCATAACTTTCTTCGTGACCAAGCTATTTGTCTCGATTTGTATATTGTCAGGAGTCGAGACACCACTCCTTACACAGCGTACAGTTCTATCCTACAAGCTCATCATGCCGCCGTCATATCCTTCTCTCTATATCCGTCTCTCTACTGATCGGCCTCTTTCTTCAGGTCAATATTCCAATTCCAATACTTGAGTTGTTTCCCCTCATAAAGCTTGTACTGTGGCCGTCGTGAGCTCGCTGTCCGCCGAACCATCGCCGAATCTGGCCTCCTCAAGCCCTCGGCCAGCAAGTACGCCGCATCAATGAATCCATATTTCTCTTCTTGGTCGCCCAATCTCTTCCTCCTAGCCTGCGACTCTTCGATTCCACCATCATGATAGGGCGTAGGTTTCAACTTCAGCTCGTGTCGACGCCCCCCTGCCTTCCCAGCTTCAATAGTCGTGTAGAACAGCTTCCACCCGTAGAAGTTCATCGCAATAGTATCCTGGTATGACAGCCCCACGAACATGTACTCGACGTCCATTTCATTCGATTCCAGATCAAATCGCCCATCGCCGCCTAATGACACGTTGGTGTCGCAGAGGTGCTGTGCAATTGGCAGGGTCAGCGTCGGCGGGGTTCCCAGAGGCATCTTGCTCATGGTACTCAAGTTACTGTTTTCCAAGAACTCCGCCAGCTGGGGAAGGTCCGTATATCGTGCCCATCGCATTCGAGATGTTATGCGTTGCTGGAACCGCAGATCCAGAGGCCGATCAGGAAGCATAATGGAGTTGGCGTGCTGCTCAGCGATAGCAACAATGCTGTTCTGCATCAAGTCGCCAGTCTCGGGGTCAATGGAAAATTGCATTTCAAGTTCAGGAAAAGCTTTCAGGGCCTGCGGCCCATATCTGGTCCAAGGAGACGGAAGAAAGCGCAGTTTGAGTTTGGTACCATGGTCGGAGACTTCAGAGACCTTATGATACTGTAGGAATCTGGTGAGCTGGATGCTAGCAGGCTTGAATAGTCGAAACCGATTAGTTTCAAGTGTATCTTTGGGGGTGGTTTTGACGACGTATTCCCCTTTCGGCATTTCATGGAGAAGATGACCGACGAGTACGGTCGATTCTGTGAAATACCGCGAGTCCCAGAACGAGCTTTTCTTCTTGTCTCTTGCGATATCCTCGGAACCGCCAGAGCGAAGCTCTTTGAGACTCTGCCCAACCTTCTGAGAGACCTGCTCGTCAAAATCCTCAGCTCGGGACTTAGGCATTTCTACCGACTCCGTAGCACTGGGCTCTTCAGACGCCGGAGACTCTGGCTTTACATTGGGTTCTTTGCGTGTTGCAGTGGTCAACCGGGCCAGATTTCGAGTCCTGTCGCGCCAAGATAGAGTCTCCGGCTGCTGGTCCTTGAAGTTCATCTCAGCAAAAGGCCCCGTTGTCTTTTCGACCGCAATCGCATACTCTTCATGGCTTCGTCCACCGAAATCGTGCGAGGTCAAAAGTAGACGACGGGCAGTCTCGCCCCTTGTCGAGAGGACAGGTCCATCCTGAGTTGTTTCGAGGTATGATACTGTGATCTTGAAGAGCACATTAGTGACAATTTAGCGGTCAGAACAAGTGAAGCAACTCACTTTCTTGTCCTCCTCTCCAGTTATTTCAGTGTTAGTAATTGTAGCTACCTCAGAAAGAAGAGATGGATCAAGACTATAACCGACAGCTTTCCGAGACCGTTTAGAAGACGGCAGCAAAGAGACAAGGGGTTCTAGATCGACATCCAACGACTGAATCTTGCTACCAAGCTTGCGGATTTCTCCAGCAAGAGTCTCGGCCTTCTTCTTTGTAGCTGTAACTCGAACGGCATTTCGTGAGCGGAAAACCTCTATCCTCTCTTGGTCATCAGTTAGAAACCTGGCACTAATCTTCTTCAACGCGGAATCTTGACCCTTGAGCAATATTTCAAGCGCTAGAGGATCGAGTTCCAACTCGAGCTCTCCGACTTGGTGGACAAGCTCGTCGACATGAATCTGCCAGCATTGTCGTATCAAACGTAAAGCAAGTAATTGTTTGGGTGTGTGTGCTGGTGATACATAGCCTCGGACTGGACTAATGTCGAAAGCATCGCCAAATTCAGATTTATCGGGGAACCACGGTGATTGATAGAGAATGACATCCGAAGTCGTCTCTGCTTCCGACGAGCCTTTAACGTCCTCTGATTTGGTTGCGGTGTTCAACTTGATGTATCTGCCCAGCTGAGATCCAGTAAAGCCTTTCTCGAGCACTCCCTCGAGTTCACGAAACTCCTCCCACGAGATGCTACCGGTGGAAGAGCGCGGCCGCAGATCATGGATATTTTGCTCCACCTCCTTCCAAGTTATGGGCGTTCCAAGGCTCTCTTTTTCTATTTCGTCCAGTATGTCCACCTGCTCCGGAAGCTCGAGCTCATCCACGATTGGCGGTTTCTTCAGGGCAGGTCTGATAAAAGAATGGCGCATGACAACGATCTCGGCCGGCTTGCCCAACGAATCCACGTTTAGTGGCTCGATCTTCTCGACGACCTTATATTTTGACCTCCAGCTGTCCGGGCGCGATTTCAAGTAGGAGACATATGCCGGCAGAGGACCATCTGACAAACCTACATACTTGAGCTTCGACTTGCTCTGGGGCTCCTCGGCCTCGGCGCTCTCCGATATGGTGGCATTGTGCTGTCGTCGTACACTTCGTTGTGAGATAGCGGCAGGTATTGCTGGAGGTTTGGCAGAAAGGGGGCGTCTGGAACGCGCAAGCCTACATCGCAGGCAGATATGCGCCTCGGAAGCCGATCGGCCAAACATGTATGCGTCGAGGTGAGAGAATTGCTGCGAGGATGTTCGACGAGCTCTTCGAAAAAGGTGCAATGCTCGAAATATTTCTCGGGGCCGGACTCTCTTTTGACCGACAAAGTGCTTCGGGACTTCACGCACCGACAGAAAACGCGTCTCCCAGAAGCAAGCTCTTTATTCTCACTCCCTGACGCGTCGCACCATCATCAGTCCCCTGATTTCTCGGCACCAAGGCCCCGTCTCGAAACAATTCGCATTCAGACAACATGCCCCCTTCAAGAAAACGGCGCTCTGTACGTATTGGATCTGTTCTATAGCTAAAGTCGCAAAGTGCTAAGAGACGCAAGGCCGCACGTGAGGACGATGACCAAGAAGTTCAGATTGTCCAGCGACCAAGACGACGCGCGCCCGTGTCAGACGACGAAGATGACGAAGATGACAATGGGAGCAACGATACGCCCGCACAAGATGACGAGGCAAACGATGCTGAAGATAGCATGAATCAGCTGGTGAAGAAGTTCGTCCGATATGTGCTGGCTTGCGAGTTCTCGAGGACCCCCATAAGGCGAGAAGGCATCCGAGAGAAAGGTATGCTATAACTGGTCCGGGACAGGGGAAGGGATGTAAACTGAGGCCCGGCTTTTAGTCTTCGGTAAACACAAAAGGCCTTTCAAGCAGATTTTCGATGAAGCCCAACGAGTCTTACGGGAGAAGTGGGGTATGGAGTTGATCGAGTTGCCCATAAGAGAGAGAGTGACCATGAGGGAACGTAGGGGTACGTCTTGGTCCTTGTCCCGCCGAAACAGATATTTACTTACACATTATTGCAGCCGCTGCTCAGAAGGCCACGCAAGGCCCGACATCGTCAAACGCCTGGATCCTAGGCAGCACATTGCCCTCCGAATACCGCATACCCGAGATCATTCCTCCCTCGGCCGTCCCCAAAGCATCCACCGAGGCCGAATACACTGCTCTGTACTCTATGGTGATCGCGCTCATCTTTCTCAGCGGAGGCACCATAGCAGAAGCAAAGCTTCAGCACTATCTGCAACGCCTGAATGCTGATGTGCATATGGGATCCGACACCACAGAAGCCGCCTTGGCGAAAATGATAAAACATAGTTACATTGTCAAGATCAAGGAGAAAGTCCAAGACGATGAGACTATAGAATACATGGTGGGTCCGAGAGGTAAAATGGAGGTCGGTGAGCTGGGTGTCAAAGGCATGGTCGAGCTGGCGTATGGAGAAAATGCCCCGGACGACTTGCTCACGAGAATTTCCAAGAGCTTGGGTCTTAAGGTCGATAACAGAAGGGAAGTCGAACCATCAGAAGAGGTATCTGAGGTCCAGAATGGCGAGAGCAGCGCTGCAGGTGCGAGAAGGGGACGTGGCCGACCTCGTCGCTCAGCAGCCGAAGATGATGATGAGTGATGTGGGACGTTTCATGCTTCAGGGCTAGGAGGCGGAATCCGGGTCGGGTTGCGGAGTTTGGGCGTTCGGTCATGACGAAGCTACGAGAGGCTCGTTGGGAGGCTGAATTCGACTTGGCTTGATGCCCATTAGGCGTTACTCTTTAGTTGGCTGAGCTGGACGACAAGGAGGTACATGTCCACAGCAAATATGACCTGAGCAATTCTCGGGCATCATCAACTGCCTCCATATCTACCATGTCTTCGTTCTCATTGCCTGCGAAAGCTGAACTGCACTGAATGACTCGGATGTCTAGTCTTGTCGAGCATCCTTGGTGGCCAGGGTTGTCTTGAACCTCGGCTTACCCCTAGATTTGAGATTCCTAGCTACTTGGCTTGTCCCTCAATGCTCAGCTTGCTGTGCCTGATCATTCACAACTCCTGATTAATTGGAACATCCCCAGGGGTTCCTATCGACTCAGCTCATTCAAGCTGGCTTAGCAGCACGACGAGATCCAGATCCATAGCAAACATACACAACAAATAAAAGCGCAATGCATCTGGGAAGTCAGAAAACCACTTTATTTATCATAAGAGGTTCAGAAGCAAGCCACCATCACTGCCTAGTCTATCGTCTAAGCGCTGAGCAACCGCAGGATCAGCCGTCATCCGAGGAGCAAAGCTCGGCCTGTCAGGCGTCAACATTGGCGCCCAGACGCAAAGAGAAGACAAAGGCCGAAAGCTCGAGAAACCATGCAGTGAGACAAGCCAGTAGCAATGCCATGCGCGCCCATATCCACCGAGAAACAATCGCCATATCCGAGGCCAGTCAAACGCAAATGCCAGAGCAAATCCATCCCATCCATCCATGCAAACCGAGACGCCGTTCCATGTTGCGCTATGTCGAAGAAGGGTGCAATGTCGTGAGAAAGAGGTGAAGTTGAAGAGTCGATGGTGGTTGGTTGGTCAGTCCTGAACCTCTGGAGGCTTCCCGACAGGCTGAATCATCTTCTGTGTGATTTTTAGTGGCAATTCCTCGAGCAGTAGAGCTAAGCAATAGGCCAATTGACTTACCTCAATCATCTTGCTCCTCATCTTCTCTCGTGGTTCACCCATGCCGATCGACATGTAGCTCAAGAGCGGGATGTGTCCGACGTACGAGGCATATGAGTCTCGTTGGATGTTTGAGGTCCACTCGAACTTGCTTGTGTCGGGGTGTCCTGTGCCGACGTAGCGGGCCTGGAGCTGCTCGAGCTGTTGTTGAGCTCGGAGTTTGTCGGCCTGTCACGATGTTAGTTGCTGCTTGCTATCTTCTGGAATGTGGAGAAGCATACCATGATTCCAAGGAGAAGTCTGGACCTGTAGATACACGGGGGATCTGTGGAGCGCGCTCTGCGACGGAGCTGTGGTCTTCGGGGTAGTCGCCAAGGCTCTCGTTGGAGTTGTTCTGGCTGTGGACTTCGGCTTCGTGACTAGCAGGGACTTCTTGGTGGGGACGGTCGGTGAAGTTGTCAGAGTCGCTATTGCCAGTGGTATTCTCCGTGGAGCCGGTCGACTTGGTGTTGTCCTTGTGCTTGCTGATGCCGTCGCTGTTAGCGCGGGTTTCGTCGTAAGCGGCAACCCTCTCGTCAATCTCAGCCTTGGTGAGATGCGGTCGCTGGCGAGGTGGGAGAGCCCTGTTGTTGACGTAGGCTGCGTCCAAATCGAAGAAGGAAGCTTGCTCGTTCTGGTTCAAATTGGGTGGGAAAGAGAACGGTCGCTGGTTTTCCTCCTCGGGCTCAGCCTCGTCCTCGTCCTCGGGCTCTTCGGGCGCGGGCTCCTCGGGCGCGGGCTCTTCGGGCTCGGGCTCCTCCGACTCGGGCTCGTCCAACTCCACCGCCTCTCCTTTGCGCTTTGAGGCGCAGGTACCCATGACTAGTCCGTGCACGAAGGTGTGGCGCAGAGGTGTAGAGTGTGGCGTTGTTCATGGCACGTGCAGGAAGGTGTGGCGCATTGCTTATCACCACATCCGAAGTTTAGGCGCCACAAGGCTGAGACCCAGCCTTCTGTTAAGCCATAGCTCTCTGCCGTCTGAGTCCAGCTCTCTAAGATTGAGATTGAGAAGTGCCAGTTTAGCACTCTGTCGATCTTGTCTCTGACAAGCAAATATAGAACTGAGGCAAGGTTTCAGCTGGCAAACAAAACACCAGTAATAACAGAATAGTACCATGATAGGGTAATCTTGTAACGACAGAACACGATGACTCTGGGAGTAAAATCATTGATTGTGAGATAGTATTGAAACTTGAAAGAGCCCGACCTAACAATAACGATCGATGATTCTTTACAGATCATTGTTTGTAGCCGACAAATAAACCTGCTGTAGGCTACATTTTTAGCCTAGCCTAATGCTAAAACAATAAAGCAAATAGCCCAAGACTACTGGGGAAAAAATACCAAACAACAGTTGCTACGAGTAAGAAAGTCTGAGCCAGTCAGCCAGGCTTGACAAATCTTGAAAAATGTAGTTTATAAGAGCAGTGATGTAGGTATTAGTGTTGTCAACAGCCCATGCTGCTGTCGCTTCGGTTATTTAGACGGAAAGCCCGTGCACCGCCGGGACGCCGGCAGCCTTGCGGAAAAGCACATCTCCCATCCTTCAGCCTCGGCCGCCAAACATCAATTGACGAACCACCATCCCACGCGCATGGTAGAGCTTCACCTCTCGGACTCTCGCAGGATTGGAGCAGCTCAAAGACACCTTCGCTGCATATCCCACCATGTATCCCCTTACAACCCAGCAGCGCAAAGCCCACGCTGCGGCCGAACTCGACGATACCGCCACATTCAGTGCTGACCTTCGATGGCTTCACCAAAGCTGCGTCGATGAATGCAAGGCCTCTCCAAGTACATGTCCCCTCCACTTGAGAGCTTTCCGCGCTCTGTGGCACCGCCTCTACCTCAACGGACCAGGAAGATGGTACTCATCCAACGAAAAGTACAAGGATACCTTGTACGCCATGTTTGACAATGATGTGAACTTGATCGATATCCGCAAATTCGTGGCGCAGGAGAGGCGTGCTCACGACAAACTCGACCTCACATCGCCAGAGGATGATGAAGAACCAGGCATTACGAAAGCGAAGGCCGAAGCCGCTGCCATGTTCGAGAACCCCGAGATCAGCACCATCACCATCGTCAAATTCCTGCAGGACAAAGCCGCCGAGATCTTCGGCACAAAGGGCAACGATGAGCTCGAATATGGAAAGAAACTGGCGACTTGTGATACCGACGCAGAGAAATACTTGGTCCGGCGAGAGTACTACACCACTCCGAGAGAGGGCGAGGACGTCAGTATTACGGAGGCACGCAACAAGTGGTCCCAGCTTTTCGAACAAGATCGCCCTTGGCCTGAGATCCGAGCCGTCATCCTCAAGGACGCCGAAGACAGAGACATCGAGAATGCACGTACTGAGCGGATTCGACTCGAGCTTACACAGGAACTTGACAATCTGAAGTTGGGCGAAGCGGGACACAAGAAGAAGCAGCAGCGCAAGAAGGAACGGGAACAGGCCAGTATTGCGAAATTCATCAAGGACAATACCCAGACTTGTGCTGGCTGCGAAAAGCCTGCTGTGCCTCTCAATACCGGCCTTGGCCCCCTGGAGTGTCGTGGCTGCGAGATCATGTTCAGAGCAGGCCGCCAAGTCCATCGAACTTTCTTTTGTTCGGAGGAATGCTACAACCGCTTTGGAGTATGCTCTATTTCATTTACTTACATCTTCCGCATGCAAGAATAGATTGCTAACTGCTCTGCTAGCCCGAACACCAGAAGGCAGAACATCCTTGTGCAGCCGGAAGAAACTGTGTCCACGCTTACAGCAATCATGATATGTCTGGCTACAATGGCTCGCTCTGCCAGGTTTGCTTTGACCTCTTCGATTTGCCCAGCTACTGGTGCTCAAGACAATGCCATGAGGAGAATCAGGTAAGCCCTCCGAGTTGCTACAAGCCTACTCACGCACTCTAACGATAGCACCAGGATTACCATGACAAAACCGTTCATGCTGAGCAGCGCAGATCCCTGGCGCAAAAGTTCGAGGAAGATCCGGCCTTCGAAGTCTCTTGGAACGAGAAGAATCCCATAATGCGAGAAGAGCAACAAGTCTAAGGAGTACACCCCACAACAACATCCGTTGGCTCGGCGTTCTGGAGTTTTCAGCGACTTAATTCATATCGGTGGCAATCATGGTGTCGATTTTCTCTCCAAGATACCCAGGGCGGCATAAGAAAATAGCATGGAGTTCACAAGAGACGGATATCAACGGTCCGTATAGGACTAGGGAGGCTTGCGTCTTTGCGCTATGATAGCTACTTCTGATATCTAGCTTGCCTTGGACGCACTTGCGTCCAAATAATACAGGTTGAAACCCACTTTACGGCATACTTTTGACAGCGAGTCAATATGTGACAATTGTAAACATCTATGGGAGTTAGTCAACCGAATATGAACATCTGCGTCCTTGAGCCTGAACCGATCATCTACACAGACACACGTAATACCGGATCTCCTGCTGCGCCGATACTTGGTAAGACCGTAAAATTCTTTCCAAGGCTACTCCCTGATTCTATAACATGAACCAGGTGCCGGACCGTATAAGAGTGAACCGAAAAGCCGCGATTCAAGCACATTATTTAGAATGCCGGAATTGTCCAGCACCCCAGCAGACCCGACCAGCATCGGAGGTGTGCTATGGAAGAAAACCAATTTTCGACGAATCAAGACAGTTGGCAAGGCTTTCAGAGCAGTCTGAGCAAGGGACGGTATCTAGAAGTTTTACCAGATTCAATCCGGCCTCCCTTCAAGGGGGAAAAAAAACACAGAGCAAACTCAAAACAGGGCTGTGTCAGATCGATTCCGGAGTTTGGAAAAACACCCTAAGCTACTGCTAGCTGGTCGCTTTTTAGAAATACTGAAAACGATTGAAGATGTTCTCAACGAGTCCAGGGAAGAGGATAGGATTGAATGGCTACTCAGCAGCCCGCCGAAGGGCCGAAACCAGGGGCGTCCATTATGTTATTCCTCGCATATACAATTCGGACAGGAGCGAAAAGAAGAAGAGGAAAAAACGCAAAAAATGAATGCCTGTAGCTAGCAACCCAGCAACTTCTGAATGTTCAACAATCCAGTTGTGGGCAATGTTATACGATATTCTTGGCCTGCTGTACCACTCGCACAATTTCTGTACTCTGGGAGTACGGGGCATGAACGACCTCACCCCTTGGGACCTTTCGATCGGATTCGAACCGACTCTTTTCGAGTTTTTGGCTCAATACTTTTTTTGGTTCCCCCCGGAATCGAACCGGAGCGCTCTGAATATCTCTATTCAACACGGTTGCTAGCACAGAATGGCGGTACGTTTTGTACCATTGTGCCATTTTGTATTTTGATAGTTACTCTTTAGGCGCACTAGTTGGTTTATAAGGAAGGATCATAGCAGTACTTTGATCTTCATCCCCGATGATCACATCATGATCTTTGTACATGGATGGACTTCATACCTTGTGCTACACTCCTTCGGCTTCTCAGCCTGCGGATTCTAGCTGCCGATGCCCCGACCAATCACATGTGGTGGAGCTTCTCTTGAGAAGTCCACCACATCGCCCCCCGTGATTGGTATCAGGTCCGCCCTCGAAGTTCGCGTTGGACATTCCTAGACCTTCTCCCCAGAAACCAGTAAGATCACACTCCCCAACTGCCTTTTCAAGTCCTCCTTTTCCACGTCATGGGTATCCTCCACTTCTCCCCACATATCCGTCTGATATTTCACCTCCAGACTAGCAGCATGCGCCGCCTCTTCGATACCAAACCTCTCACCACCCTCACCATCCTCCCCTCGCAAATGCGCAAGCTCCGTGCTCCACTCAACCACAAGCCTAGCAGCTCCTAGCAATCCCTTGCCAGCCAAAACTCCGCGTTCCAGTCCAGCTAATTCCCAGGCCGGCAGGCCCCTGACCCAGCCCTCGATAACTTGCTTTGTCATTTCTGGCTGCGAGCGCGGCATGATGGATTCGCCGTCCAGGACGGGAACAATCTCCACGCCGGGCCATACCTTCTGCGTCAGGTAGACGATAATGGGCTGTGCGGTCCGTATCTGGATATCTCTGAGGCCTTCCGTACGGTCGACATGGGTTTCGTATCCCGGCGGATCGGGAGACGCTGGTGGTGCCCAACATAATAGTGTGTCTGTCTCCAGGTATCGCATCACCATCTGTGATATATTCTTCCTCACAGACCCCTGTCCGTCCGGCGCGGCTTTATCGTCGTTTTCAATGTCTATGGCTCGCGAAACCAAGCTGGTCAGGGGTATGAGATGCGTCTTCAATCCTTGTTGTGCCGACACTAATAAGTCCCATTCGAGAGCTATCGCGTGCGCCAGGTGAGGTTTGTGGTGTGGAATGGTGATGATTTGCTTAGACGCCGTTCGAACCGGTCGGCTATCAAGATGGATCTCTAATCCTCCTATCCACATAGATCAGCCAAAAGCTCGTCTTCTCTCCATCGCCGCCAGTCCCCAAATTTCCCGGCCGTCAGAAGCCACTCGCAGACCTACCATCAACCTTCTTAACATGCACATCCTTCCAAAACCTCTTCGTCTTCAACGATCCTTTCGCATTCGGGTTTGTGCCAGCTCGCAACTCCACCCCCCTCTTAATCAATTCCGCCTGCTTCCTTCTCCTTGCTACCCGCGCATCCACGTATTCAGCACTGGGAAGCGGCGCAGTTGGAGGAGGACCGGTAATGCCAGCAGGGTTCACGGAAGCTGGGATGGGTGGCGAGGTATGCAGACATCTTTGTAGCGGTAGGAGTCGAGAAGTGTGGGGTCTCGATAGGGCGCCGAAAGTACGGAGCGAGTCCAGATGATGCGACCGGGGAATTGGCTTCATGGTGAAAGTTGTGGTGTTGTATGGTCACTTTTCGAGCTTCTCTTAAGAGGTGGTCCCGGATTGAAGCTCGTGAAGGCCTGAGGCAAGCAGTTCGGGTGACACACAGTTCGGGTGACACACGCTTCTCAACGATGTCAATGCGGGACCAGACGTGCTCGGGACTCCTTCGGAGGGAATTTTGACTCCCACATAGCTTTCTTCTTTCATTCTTCAAGACTTTTTACATGATCATATCTGCTTTAACTTTACATTCAGGTCGTCGGAACCTTCCAAAGTCGAAAGTCAAGGAAAGCAACCAGATCTCAAATTGCTATTAGTCTAATTCTCTCAAGCAGCTAAACGGTCCCCAAGCACCTGTGATTTTCCCCAAAACTTGAGCTTTTATGAGTAACTTTTTTTTTCTTCCGGTCACTAGTCGTAGTTTCAGTAGTCTGGCTTATTCTGAGTGATTCGAAGGTTGCTCAATGGCAGAGTTCCTTTTCAACATCACCACAAACTACTCTCTATCAAACTTATCCTCATATGTCACCTGGAAACCTGTGCAAATTATAAAGGTTACAAAGTGCTCGGGGCCACTATATAGATGATGATTATGCGTGGTTCACTATAGACATCTGAACCCACTAAAACACAGACATCTCATCCGACGCCGAACTTGCGAATGCTGCACCATGCCCCCTTTTTATCTATGCAACCAAGACTCGCTCCCCATGCGCCAAACACGTAAATCAAATATCCATCATCAATCATAGATACCGCAGATGCAGTCGCCATCCATTAACTCAGGGCCCAGCCAAGCGCCATCCCAACAACTGCTGCAAAGGCCGCGTTCCGTCTTACAGAACCGACCAAGCTCTCAGCACCACTCGTCGTGGTACCACAACACCCCCCATTATAAGTAACATTATTCCACATGGCGGCAACCTTCATCACCGTGCCCGTATCCGGCTGGTCACCGCCATAATTATAGTAATCCACATTCAGACGATTTGGCGGTCGCCCCCACTGTGAAGCGCACGTCTCGACGCCTTCGCCCAGAGATCCCCAACCAGTCACATTGTTTGTGACATTCAGCAGCGTAGTTGTAGGCACCGAGAGCGAAACCCCCATGAACAAAATATCGGTGTTGAGATTGTGGTTGGTCATGTAAAGACGGTTCTTCGCATCGTCGTCGGAAAGGTTGGGGGGACGCTGGACGTTGCAGGGAAAGTCGCGCGAGACGGGGTCGAAGGGCGTTTCCCACATCTGGGAAAATTGGTCGAGGAGGTAAGGCGCCGCGGTTTGGTTGGTGTTGTAGTCTAGGAAAATGACTGCTCGCTTGCCAGTCAGGATCATCTGGGCGAGGGTTGGCCAGTCGTCTAGGGCCATGGGAATTTTGGGAGGAACATAGGCGTATCTTTCTAAGCCGGAGTTCTTTATGGGCGTAGTGAAGTTTGCCACCCCTTCTGCGGGGATGTAGGCCCCATTTTCGATTATAACGGTCACGACATCGTATGGGTTTGCTGCGACCCAGGCCGCGATGTCGGATAGCCAGTCTTCGAGCGGACCGACGTTGAGGATGTCGCAGGAGGTGTGGCATAAATACACCGTACCGTTGACGTATTGGGTTTGGCCCTGGACTTGACGGATGCCATTGTTCAGTTGAGAGGTCACATCATACTGCTGGTTGGCTGCCAAACTGCCCTCTTTGACGAAGGGGGAGTTGTGGGCGCAGACTTCGGTAATATTGCCATATTTGCGGCTGCAGAATTCGGGGTAGCCGTTGCAAGGCGTCGTGTTTGTAGGCTGAGCAGAAGAGGAGGTACTGGATGCTGTCGAGTTTTGTATACTCGTGCCATTAAGGGATGCGGTCGATGTCGTTTTGTGTCCGCCAGAGAGAACGGAAAGAGGGTTACTTGTCGAGTCAACGGTGATCTGCGAGGAATTACTCGAAGCCATTGTGCTTGCGCTACCCGTCATGCTGCCCGAAGAAGCTGTGCTGGTCGAGGATGCGGACGAGTCGGTAGTCGAAAGGATGATGGTGGACGAATAGGAGATGTAGCTGCCCGTTGGATCTCTGAGTTGCGAGAGACCAGAGTCCGAGCCAGACAGCGTGATAACGATCTCAGTACTCGAAGAGGTGTCTGCGGCGCTGACGATGGCGGCCATAAGACCGCCATATCGCAGGAGGCATGGCCACTGCATTTGTGAAGACGAGGTTATCACCAATGCAACTGCGGCAGCGTAGGACGGAGGGAGAAGGAGGATCGGATCAAAAGAGCGAGATTCAAAGGAGGTGGAGCTTGGTCTATGGTTGGTGTTCAATCATCCAGTTGCTCGGCGCTGACATCGGAGGATTTTTCTTCAGGGGACCGGTTTGGAAGGCTTGCACGTGGAATTGAATTCTTCTTTCATTCTTCCAGCACTAGTTTTGTGGCGTTTGCAGTATCAGAGGCCCTTCTTGGAGATTGAAAGCTGAATGACGTTCGTTTTGGCCTCTCTAGTTCTGGCCGTGCGTTCCATCGGAATTTGTTTGTCTGTAGCGTCGACCCAGCGCCGGGGTTGACCTCATCCCGTCTGCAGCCTGCCACGATTCAGCGCCGCCTACATAAGTCATCAGCCTGCAGCATTGATCCCGTTTCCGCGGAGTCGATTATTGCCTCTATCCGTGCTATCATGAGAAGATGTTCGACTCCAAGTCGCGATGACCTCAGAGCAATAGGATAGGAAAGACTGAGCTTATTCCAGTGCATTTTCGGTGGCTGCCACAGCCGCGATGCCAAGGCGATTGGCTTCTTTTTTAACTAAATTAGGGATACTTGTAAGCCGAATCCGGCAAAGCTTTGAAAGCAAGTCGCAGATCTCCAGGCTGCCCCCCAGACTGGAACAAGCACGGATCTGTCAGGCCGCAGCTCAATACCCTGATTCCGTGAGCTTTCCGGAGAGATGGATCAGATTGCCTTTCGACTAGTTTCAGAATGAACGGACGCCAAGCTTCTCCCACGCGCAGCATTCATGTTGAAACATTCAACTTAGGCCCTGCTAGAGCTCACTAGAAGGAATAGGAGCACAGCAAAAACTACAAGTAGGCTTGGCCAGGCCGAGAGAGACCTTGGTAGGGAACCGACGTCGCTGATTCATTGAAGCTAGCAGAGGCCAGGGGCTCCACCCGCCACATCAAATCCCCGTCGGACATCCTGACGTTTGACTTCCAACATGAGAGATCATCATCGTGCTTCAATGTTGTTCGCTGCTGGCGTGAGGTAGATGGCTATACCGTATTTTCTCTCCCCTAACCGAGATCGCCATCACAGCATACATCACTTGGCCATTCTGCTTCTGCTTTGAATCGCTTTCGAGTCGCTCGTTCCTTCTGTTCTTTGACGCTTCCAAGACCTCGAGATTCCAATTTTCCTAAAGTCCAGTCGCTATCCCCGGGGGCTCGTCATACGCTCGACTTGCTACCCATCCCACATCTAGGCAACATGCTCTTCCGGCGCTCCTCACACAGGCTAGAAGAGAAGAATAACGACAACACAAATGGCACCGGCGATACGCAAGATGGGAGACCCGCGAGTCCCAATGTCGACATCAAGAGGGCCACGCGAACTCGGCGAAACGCCTGCCTCGTAGCCTCCTTTTGTTTCTTCGTCTCTGTGATATTCCTCATTCTCGTAAGATCCTCTTCATCATCTTTCAAACCACTGAAAGAGGAGAAAAGTCCCGTCCAAAACAATCATCTAACGCCCAGAATAGGTGGAAATCGGCAGCACCTACGACATGCCCGTCATCCGCGATATCTACTTCTTCAAAATGGACCTCTCTAACATCATCCCGCTATCCGTGCCGAACGCCGTGCTCATCAACAGCATCGCCCAGTCCCTCGGCTTGCACGATTTCTACCAGGTCGGTCTTTGGGGATTCTGCGAAGGCTACGACAACGTATCGAGCCTCACCTGCAGTCCTCCAGAGAATCTCTATTGGTTCAACCCGGTCTCTATCATCTTGAACGAGTTGCTGGCCGGTGCAACTATCGCTCTGCCTAACGACATCAACCACATCTTGGACCTGATCAGAGATGTTAGCCATATCATGTTCGGCTTCTTCATCACCGGTGCTGTACTGAACTTTGTCTCGTAAGTCATCCTCCCGCGGTACCTAGTTGACTCTCGAATTCTTGACACGAATTTTGGAACTCGGAACTTGGTTTTTGATATATATTACTATGAAGAGATGATACTGACTTTTGGTGCAGAATCTTCGTCGCCTGGATAGTCATCTATTCGCGCTGGTGGAGCCTCCTCATGGTAATATTCACCTTCATCGCCGCCCTTCTTACCGTCGTCGGCAGCATCATTGCCACCGTCATGTTCATCATCTTCCGCAACACCATTACCAGCCAAGACACCCTAAACATCAAAGGTCAGTCAAGTCGCGCAAGGCCCCCCGCCAAGAAAAAAAAAGCATATTCTTCTCTTTCCGCAGATAGCACGAGTACATAGAGATGATAAGACTAATACCCAATCCAGCATCTCTCGGCACCGAAATGTTCGTCTTCATGTGGATAGCCTCCGCCTTCTCCCTCATCGGTTTCATAATCCACCTCGGCCTCTCCTGCTGCTGCGCATCACGGCGCGACGTACGAACCGGTCGCAGGAAGGGCAACAAGCACGCTTATACCGACGACGCTGAAGCTACCGGTGCCAACGGCAGCAGCGTCCCAGAAAAGCGGCAATCGAGACTGGCGATGCCCAACTTCAGTCGCAACCGCGGGAGCAACTAAATTCCTTCTATAAGTAGAAGAGACGAGGTGTTCCTCGTGATAATGGAGCGAAGAGAGGTAGAATTGTATAAATTGTACAACTTGAGGTTTACGAAGGATACGAATACTCTTTTATGAGATTGGCGTGCTTTCATTTTCCGGAAAGGGAAAAAGGGGAACTGGGCATTTGATAGAGCGAGCGAGGAGTTGACGGATGGGTTTATTATGGGTACATATGGGAGGGGGGTTTTGCTTAGACTGCGAAAGCATCTGCACCGGAGTCAACACTCGATAATCTTCCTAATTTCCTTCACATACAACACAGTATAAATTGGGATATCAATTATGGGCAACACCACACGTCTTTCCAGTTTGTGGGCATTGCTGTAGTGGTGTCACCGCGCGGCAGCAAGCGACGGGGAGTAAATATATTCCGCGATATTTGAGCTCCATTCGAGGATCCAGATTCCAGAGTCTCATATACCGTAGTTCTCTATGCTATGTATACGCTTTATAACAGCAGACTGATGCAGCCGTATGACCCATATTTTGTTTCACCGGCCCATATTGGATTATATCATATCCTCTGCTCCCCACACATCAAATCCCCGAAGGCGCCAAGTAAGCCGCTCGCATCATCCATTCACCCCAAAGATCCCCTCCACCCACAATCTCAATCCTGCACACTAACCCCCGCCATCCCCCCCTCCTTCGCCTCCTGCTCCTGCGTCCTCTTCTCCCCTCCAAGCACAAAAGCCTCCAGCTCCCTATACGCCTTTTCCAAATCCCCATTCACAACCACCAAATCATGATTCTTCCCCTCCGCCCCCCACTCCATCTCCTTCCTCGCCTGCGCCAACCTCTTCTGCACACTCTCCTCCGTCTCCGTGCCCCTGCCCCTCAACCTCCTCTCCAACTCCTCCCAGCTCGGCGGAGCAATAAACACATACCTCGCCTCAATCCGCTCACCCCCATCCTTCCCCTTCGCCTTGATCTGCTTCACGCCTTCCATTTCAATATCCAGGATGGGGATTTTGCCAGATGCGCGGATGGAGGAGAGGGTGGCGCGCGAGGTGCCGTAGCTGTTGGAGCCGAATGTGGCGTGTTCGATGAAGCCGTCGGACGAGACGAGGGAGGCGAAGGCGGCGCGGGGGACGAAGTGGTAGTGCACGCCGTCGGACTCGCCGGGGCGGGGAGAGCGCGTGGTGTGCGAGACGGTGGGGGAGAAGGTGCCGGGGTGGCGTTCTAGGAGGAGGTTGTAGAGAGTGCCTTTGCCGACGCCGCTGGGGCCGGAGATGATGAGGGGGCGCGTGTCGGTGGGTTTTGCTGGGAGTGTGTCAGATTCTAGAAGTGAGGAGGGGACGCTGGGATGAAGCAGGGAATTGGGTGCGTACAGGATGCCATTGTGTGGTTTTGGGCTGGCAGGAGGAAGGACGGCGTGGTTGGGAAGCTCCGTGAGAGGCGTAGAGTTCGCGCAACGAACATGTGGGGTGTGGGGTTTGGGATCGAAGGTTGGACTTTGTGTTCCCGCCGAGTTAAATTTATGTTCCAGGGGTCTTTCTGGGTGAGGCTGGAGCATAAATGACTTGCGGGGCAAGGCTGAGCCGCTGAAGTTTCGGAATCAGAAAGATGACAACATGAATCGATATGAATGTCAGGATAGGGGCTCTTTTGAAATATGCTTTCAATAAGGGTACTGGTTTTCTTCAAAGCAATAACATTTAAAGTGGCAAGGTAGAATGAAGAATCGGGTTCCAATCATGCTGGAAATATAAGAAACTATAGTTTTCCAAGTTTATATTTAATTTTATCAAGCTTGTTTAAAAAGTCACTTTACTGTCAATACCAAATTCCAATAAAAATTAAAGACATTAGTTCCAGAAAAAGGACCGCTTTCAAAAAGAAAACCTCGGATTTTTTTATTTTTTTACAAAACTTACAACGCCAGTCGTTGGCTACAGAGGTAGGTAGCATTTCAAACCTCAGTTTCCCGACATCATACATGTATCGCATTCTCACAAGTTCCCAACATCCAAAACTTCCAAATGTTGGTCCACTGGCTCAAGTAAGTTGCGCATTGTCCAGTACCAGATTTCCCCAGGAATCTCCAAAACTAACAAAACACACCAGCGGTAGAGTGCTTGACTACGATGAATGCACATCACACATCAAGAGGCTGTGGCCACGTTCGAGCCCCACGTGGATCTAGAAGACTATCCCTCTTTGAAACATACTTTTTTGGCATTTTTGTGATGTGCGTGCCTGGGTGGGCTGTTCAGGGTTCGCGGAGATGCAGGGATTGCTTGGGGTGGCGAGTGGGGATTGATGGACACCACCATTGAATTGAAGTGACCAAAGGCCTAACAGACATTGATCACACATTTGATGGAATTTTGTAGCCGGTTTTGGATGCTTGGTTTGCTTTGGTTACAAGAAACCACTTAGCAGTTTATGAGACTAGTAAAGGGTGTATATGTGATCCAATCGGAAATCATAATCTGCAACTGCCATTATTCTCTAGAATCGAGATTCTCCCATTTCGGCGACGCGAGGCTCAGAAGTGTGATCCCAGCGACTAGTGATCCCAGGACTTACAAAAAGGTCGCAGGATCAGCTTCTAGTACAGGTAATGACTCTAGAATTGTTCTTTCTATGTCTTCTTCAATACACCGACTAGAAAGCCGCTTGAATCGGAGCGGTAGGTTAGGCTTAGTTTGACCGAACTCTTGGTGCCCTCTCCCATCAGGTATTCTGACAGCAGTACTTCGCTCTACAATGCCTTGGATTTGGTTTACTTGTAAAATTCCGAGTACAGCCTCAAGATGTTATACACAATTGGCCCAAACGCCCGCTAATGCGCAATTCCCGTCTATCCAGTATAGCCGCCTTTACCCCTATCCAGCTCCACACGAGCCCCGTGTTTGTGCTTTGTCAACTTACAACGCCGATACGAGAGATGGAATGATTTGCATATGGCTTCCACCCTATCACTACCCGTAAAAGCCCATTCACAACACTCAACTCTTCCCAGCCCCAGCCCCAGCAAAGGCAGCAGCAGGGTATGTCCTCTTCTTCTTGCCAGCCGCACCAGTCGCTCGGGTTCGCGAACTACTCCTTGAGCTCGCACCACTCGCGAAATCACCACTCGAGTTTCCCAGGTTCATGCCTAGCGAAGACGGGGGCGGCAATTCGTCCCCTTTCTCGTTGCCGCTGCTCATTTGCGCTGGTGCTGGCATAGTGGTTGGCGGAAGTGGTGATTTCCTTGACAACGAGATTTGAGAAGTCGTCTTGGTCAGAATATCATCTGGCAGATCGTTCCATTCAGTGGCCGGCTTCGAGGTCTGGTAAGACCCGGATCTTGGCATCTCCGGTGGTAGAAGTCGAGCTTTGGAGCCTGGAGGAGCCGAAGTCACTCCTGATCGGTTCAGGGGCTGGGTCGGCCCATGGCTCTGATTGCCTGACGCAAGCGACGCACCATGCTTCAGCCCATCATTTGGGGTGATCTTCCTCCTCAAAATCCAAGCCGTATCTGGTTTGAGTTTGCGGTAATAGCCATTTAAAACGCCCCCGGCCTGAGAGAAACCACGTCGATTGTACCAATCCAAAGCGTCTTGGTTTTTGGTCCAGACGTGTACATAGACTGAGGTGATTGGGTTGGGCCCCGGAGGCATCTTCAATATGTCACTGATGACGGAATCTATGAGAGCAGATGCCAGACCCTGTGACCGATAAGGCGACAGAAGAGCAAGGGACTGGATATAAAATGTCCTTTCATTGTTGTTGGACGGCTCGATCCTGCCAACGAGTCCACCTACGACTTTTCCATCTATTGGTTTTGGGGGAGTCGTGTTTGGAGGAGAAGGCGTGTCGTGCCAGACTAAGACACGGGAGAGGTTTGGGGAGGTCGAAGTCGAAGGCGCTATCGTGGCAGCATAGAAACTTTCGGCATAGCTGACCTCAAGAAGTAGGCTGTTGATCCGTTTCAGAGACTGGACGTTTGCGGGCGTTACGGGCGAGATGAAAGCTTGGGGGTGATGAGTTGGCGTTTCCGCGAACCCTGAGGATGGCAGCGGCGGACTGGCATTTGCGGCAGCGGGGAGGGATGGGGCAGCCGGTGTATCTGGTGGGGGACGATTTGAAGATGGCGTGTTATTCGAGGGAGCAGTTGCGTGGGGTGCCGGAGCAGAGTTGTTGGCCGACAGGGCTTGAAAGAAAGACTTGATAGACATCTGTGCCTTGGCTTGCGTCTTTGGAGTGGCCTTGATATCCATCCTGGGCTATGTGGTTCAGCGGCCGGAGGAGATCGAGGAAAAGCTTACGGACAGGTTGACGCTCGTGCATTTATGGTCCCTTGTACCTCCTCAAAGAATGGTCGCGTGGAGAGGGTGAGATGTGGCTTTTCCGTTTGCCGTCGGCCGCTGGAACTTAGATATCTAAGAGTACAGTAACTCTTACGTTGTGGAAGAATTGACTTTCTCATGCCGACTGGTCCTCGGGGGAGCCCCGCCAAGTCAATCCTGCCTTCAAACTCGCAACTTAGTATTCGAATTTATTAGGCAGTCGACGGTTGCAGAGCACAATAATTCCTGGGGTAGGGAAGTAGAGGGCGCCCCGATGACGAATATGTGCCTGGAATAGCCTTCTCACCGCCCGCGGGAGGCCCCTAATTCGGCTTAACTTCAGCGCCCTGGTCGCAGAATCAAAGCTCTCCCGTTGATCGACTTTCAACTTTCACCTTCTTTCCTACGCCAAAGTCTGAACTTTATGCGAAGCTTGCTATTTAGGCTTAACTTCCTCATCAGCCGATCGACCTCTTGGGAATTGGACAAAACTTCCCTCCGTCCGCAGGCCCCCTTTCTGCTTTCCATCAGATCTCGAGGCCCGTATCCTGAGAGAAGTACACGGGTGCATGCGACCAAAGCATTGGCTCGCAGCCTGATGCTCCCACCGAAACATGGCTGGAAACGAGAGCTTCCCACAAACGGGCATTGTGGTGCCTGAAGGTGGCAAGCCTCCTAGTAGCATGGACACTTACGTGCGTTTTCTTTCTGCCTGTCAAGTCCAAGTTCAGGGCGTCATGGGGGCACGGCTAACGTCTGGACAGGCCCACGCCATTGTCGACGACGTCTTTCGAAATATCATTTACGACATAGTCTTGAAGACGCACCGCGAAGAAAAGATTTCCCGTGCTCGGACGGCTGCAATCATTGTTGAGCAGAAAGCGGCAGAACAAGAGCACGACTCTAGCTATGACGACTCTACTGGTGGATCTGAGAAGAAACTCCATGTTGAAACTGCCGCTGCCATCTACGACGATGGAAATATCTATATCAAGGGAAACCCGCTCGCTACAACCAAGGAAATCAGATGTGCCAAGTGTGGTCTTCCTCGTCTACTGCATCCTACCGACGGCAATGGAGGTCGGAAGCCAGAGCCAGATGTCGAATACTGCAAAAAGCACCCTTTCATCGACAAACCGGGACATGATATTCATGGCCAGCCATTCCCGGTAGAGGGACCTGGCAAGGGCCACAAACGTAAGAAGGAAGACCTACCCGAGTCCTCGCAGGATGGCAAGACACCGGCCCCTAGTTTCCCCAACGTCAAATGCCATGTCTGCTCCCGGTTCCTCAACGTGCGACGCTTTGCCAAACACCTTGAACAATGCATGGGAATCAAGAGCCGAGCTTCTGGCCGAGCAGCATTGCTGAAAATGAACAACGGGAACACGAGTCAGAGTGGAACGCCACCGGGGAGTCGAAAGGGCACGCCGCTTCCAGCAGCTGCACCCAAGAGATCGAGTCCCACCAAGCGGGATGCCGAGGACATGGACGACGGTGGTGATTCGGATGACAGTCCGAAGAAAAAGAAACCCAAAAAGAATGTCGTCAAGTTGAAGGCGCCAAAAGCAAGCGTTATTGCAGCGGCGACGAAACCCACCTCGCAGCTGAGCTTTGAGCACAAAGTTGAGAGTAGCGACGATAAGATACGAAAGGAGGCAACGAGTGCCGTTCCAGCGCCGACAAAGAAGCTTGTCAAGCCAGTTGGCTCTGGTGGAAAAGGCAGTGCACCAGTCAAGAAGTGGAAGTCTGGACGCGAGACAGTGAACGGAAAGACGCGGATCCTGCCCCCTCCATCTGTTCCCGGTAAGACGACCGAGGTCAAAAACATATCCAAAGGCGTTGGCGGGGACTCAACAAGAGAGAGCTCGCAAACTGCGTCGTCGCCATCATAGGCCGCCCCCTGCTATGGCAGCTTGCATTTCTCGAGTCTGGCGTTACGGAATCATGGGAGGAGTTAGCATGAATTGGCGTCTGTTTGTATGGCATTTTAGGCGGCCCCGGGAACTCACTTTGTACATTAGAAGGAAACGGAACACAGACTCCCGAAAGCAGGGTTGGGTTCAGGGCAAGCTTAGGGTGCGTAGGTTCAGGACACTATAAGGGCTGCACCTCACGCTGAGGGCATGAACGTACCTATACATAAGGGAATTCAAGACTGTTGGTATCAGCCTGGATGAGGTATAGGGGCTACAGTGAACGCCGAGCTTTGAATAGGGTCAATTCCAGGAATCATTGACTTTAACGATTGTGATTACCTGCCACCTGCTTGGCTCCGAGATTTGAGTGTGTTGATATTGAAGAATGGCCAATATACAACTAGCCTCCACAGTCCACAGCTAATAGCTATGATGACAGGAGAAGCTAATCCTATATGGGGACTTAAGGCGATTTCATAATTCCGGAACCCACCAATCTAACTCGCCCCTTATGTCAACTCCACCTACGTATTGCCAATGACTTTTTTGTTCTTCGACAACTGGGACCGCTTCAAATAACTTGAACTCGATTTCAGGTATTGTAGTCTTGAGCGTGCAGATTTAAATGGCCAAAAGGTCTATATACAGACAGAGCAAGCGAACAAGCCTGGCATTCCACCACACTCGCTCGCTCACTCCCGAACGTCTCCGTGCTATGCAACAAGCAAAATTGCCGTGGTCTCATGACGAACAATCGGAACAGCTAGGTAAGTGCAACCGTTGTGTCCCGTCTAACATGCCACCACCTCTTCAAACTCCGAACTCTACGAACCAAACGATCTTCTCAGTCCTCGTCCTCTTCCTTCACTTCCATACCAGCATACTTGTGTCTCAGATCGCCAATATAGTCGGTCCTGGACGATTGCTCCATCCTAGCCGCGACCAAGGCAATCAGCGCTGCGCCCACACCGCTGCCGTCCTTTGCAATGCCAATGCGGATTTTCTTCTCCCCAATTGGTCCAATGCCCTCGATCGCCCTCAGGGCTTCTCTCATGTAGTCCTCAAAGCCGGGGTAAAACTCAACGAGGGATCCATCGACACCGATATCGACAACGTCATCATCCGCTTGCAAAGCTTGCTTCAGCTGTTCCGAAGGAGCTATGGTCGATGCCGCGTCTGCAAGCTTAGTGGCCGTTGCTTGTGCTGCTTCACCAAGTTTCCCTGCCTTCACATCGTTCAAGATTGCGGCGGTAGACTTGGTTCCAGCATCGTCTGGGTTCTTTAAGCGGCCGGTCTGTAGAACGACGGCGCCGAGTGCAACACCAGATAGCCTTGCTGCACGTTTGCCAATGGCGTGGGCAATCTCCTTGATTGCTTGCGCATCCTCTATTGATGCTGCGGATACACCCAGGGACTTGTCCATCTCCTGTCGCAGTGCGCGCAGCCCTATGCTGTTGTCCGCTTCCGCAATCGACAGAATAGAGGAGTCGACAGCCCATTGTTTGTACAGAGGCGAGTCCTCGGCGATGGTGGTAGTGGAGTGGTAGTCATTCGTAGAAGAGTTGTCGTCCCGGAACAACTTAATGGCAGGGTTCTTGATCATGGAGAGGATCACAAGGCGCAAGATTTCGCCAAGGAACATGCCCGACACTCGCTTCTCGAACATCTGAACGCCCGGGTTGACCGAATCTTTGTCAAGTTGGGCATCGTAAGGCGTGTTGGGTAGCACGGAAAGATGGTTGTCAAAAGAACCCCACTCAGTATTCACGACCATTTCGCCAGTTGACTTGTCGTAATCACCTTCGAGAGGCTTGGTGAGCTTCGACAATTTCTCAACATAAGCACCATTGGTGCCAGTGCCGAAAATTGCACCTAGAAGAGTGCCAGTCTTTCCAGGGGAAGTGTAGGAACGCGCCATGAGGGTCCCAACGGTGTCGTTCACAAGAGCGGCAACCTTGACAGGGAGATGCAGAAGATCGATTTCTCGTTGCAACAGCGCACAAACATCCTGGCCTACGGCATCAGGAATGTCGAAGCCTTTGGTCCAACGGATGAGCGTTCCCCTGTTGATGCCAATCTGGTGGACCGGGAAAGAGAAGGTGAAACCGAGTCGGAAGAAATGCTCGTCCCTCCAGCCCTCGGGCGTGCTGATAGTTTGGCGCCGACGAATCTGTGCCTCAAAATGATCGGCATGATGCGTCTTCAAGAAGTTCTCGATCTGTTTGGCTAGGAATGAAAACAGCTCCTTGGCAGTCTTTGCTTGCATGATTTCTCGCGGGATTGGGACTTTCGACTGCGTGAGACTGAAGGTGGTGTCCCCATGCAACTGGATGGAACAGACACGGAAGTTTGTGCCTCCAAGATCCACGGCGAGATACAGACCCTGTCGCAGTCAGCCTCATGCAGATAACATGTATTGCGCCGTTCCCACCTTTTCTGTGCCATTGGGCACTGCCGTCACATACGTAGGGATCTGGCTCATGGTTGTAGCGTTCTTCTCCAACCCCTCGTCTGTAAGGTAGATTAGCTAGAGAGCCAGACATGGATCAATTGGCACACGCGACAAATACATGCAACGTCGAAATCCAGCAGCAAAGGGCCTCACATACTCATTTCACGGATGAACTCGGCGACGCCTTTGCGCACATCCTCATCGCTGTATTCAAACTCAGCGGCCACGCGCTTTGCTTCCTCCAGGAGAGACATCTTGTGGGCTCTCGAGACAGGGGATTCTGTTGGGAAAGGATGGGGACTCTCGCAGACGGGTTCGTCGACCAGATTGGCAGTGGGCGAGTATGCGGTGGGAGAATATGGTCTGGAAGGTCTTTGGCTGAGGGGAAAGGTCTTGTCAAATAGCAGCTGGGCAATCTAAAAGGTCCCTCATCAGATTAGCGACTGGGGTACTGCGGGATTGGCCTTCGACCCCTCGGGGCCCCATGACGTACCAGAGCAAGGACGAGGAGGGAAAGGGCGGCAAGTTGGAGTTGACGGGAGACAATTGAGGAGGAAGGCGAGATTTTGTGGATCTCGTCGGAGGGCGGGTGGGCCCTTCTTTTAAGAGACAACAGCTTTGCTGCTTGACGATGTTGAACGGCCACACTTGGCGGGGGGAGGGCCTGAACGTCGTGGACGAGAGCCTGAGAGCCGGAGGGGCAGAGTGACGCAGGTTGACCTTGCTGCACGATTCGTGGGAGGAGGGGCCGGGGTTATCCTATCACAGCGAGGAAGCGGGAAGCCCGTCCAGTGGAATCATGGAGTTGTCTGAGCAGTCTGTAGCAATTGAGAGGTACTCGGTGCGGCACGCAGAGACAGAGGGAGCAGAAGGCGGCCAGCACGAATAAATGCGCGCGAAAGGCACAGAAGCCGCCTGGTAATTCCGACGTCCGTCACAGGCTTCTCGAAGCGCCTTCGGTGGAGTTTGGATGCCAAAGAGCACCGGTGACGCCCAAGCCGTCTCTGTAGTCTCGGCCAAATAGTGGGATCCGCCCGGATTTTCGGTATGGACCGTACGGCCAAGGGAGCCAAGCCGGTGCGATCGCGAGAGCTCAATGCCGGACTGGAGACGATTGAAGCTGTCGACGATGGAACGGAAAGTGTACACAAGGAATTGCAAAGATGGAGAGTTACAAGTACCTTGGAGCGTACCGGTCTTGCGTGTTACCTGGGGAGAAAAGGAGAAGGTGCACACAGCGAGATTACTACCATCGAACTCCGCTCAGCCCACATGGCCCCTTTGACAGTCGAATCCGATGTCATTATTGCAAGCGACGGCAAGGTCGAGCCTCGATTATTGTGGCGGCAAGGCAAGCTTGCTGTCTCTAGACGCTAGGTACAGAATATACATGTGTCGGACTCGTATAATGGACTCGACCGAGAGCAAATGACTGACCGACTTATGTCCTCGAGATGCTGGCTGGTGCTGCGCCGTTGTTGCTAACTCCCTGACCTAGACCAACGCAAGCAATAATGCCCGGCGCTATACTCAACCATCGTATGTGTATTCGAGAGATTGTCGCCTCTGCTGTCTTTCAGGCTGGTTGGGTACAGTGACAATGGACATGGGGTCCTTCGAGCAGTGTTGTATCGATAACAAGTACTCCTCCGCGATCCCAAGAACCACAATGCTCCCTTTTCTGGTACCAGGAACCCTTCTGGCAGATGGTGTCAGCGTCACCTCGATCGTTCGGCGGGCCGACACAAGGCCAGCGCCGTTGCAGACTGCAGTAGGCGCTGGAGAAAGTCTAGGTAATTGAGGCAATGGTGGGAACTGAACTGTGCCTGTGCTGTATTGAAGTATTTCCAGCGTGCATGTTCGTAGCGGCCTCATCCGGTGGCTATCAGCCTGAAGACAAACTTTGCTGCTACGCCTATCCCCATATCTACCTGTATACCTACATTCCCTACGCTCTCTGCACCGGATCAAGAGTCTCTGCAGGATTCCGACGCCATCGCATCTATATACTCAGCTTTCACGGCACCAGCATTCGCTCTATCACTACCCATTTATTTAGATCCGCATTCCTGTCGGCCTTCCCCCCACCCACCAGCTGGAGGCGGAGCGGCTCAGCCTCATCTCGCACATTCGTTGCATGGGATTGACGAATCGACGGCCTTTGGACCCCAAGCCCATCAGCAGAGAGAAGCGCTGCGAGGAGCCTTCTCGCGAGCCTTTCCCGCCTGTGAAAATTGGTTCCAGCCGCCTTCTGTCGACGCTGATTCCCGCTTAATAAAAGCTCGCGACGCCGCTGCCGACCCCTTCTGCTTCGCCCGACCTTCTCCAACGCTGCCATCTTTGCTGAATAGCAGCCCAAGCGACGAAAAGTGCTGAATAGGTGCACGGCAAAAGTCCGGCTAGCCATTGTTCACAGCAGCTGGTGGCGTATTGAGCTGAAGACGGACAAAGAAAAGCGCCCTCGGTCGCGGCCCTCCTTGATCATCCAGAAGCCTCGAGTCTGCGAAAGAGAAGAAGACTCGACCGCCGTCGCACAGTTTCTCACAACTACAGGCTGCCACGACTGTCGTCGCCGTGTACGACGCCTTCATTTCCCTCCTCACCCCACCTTCTCGTCCGCTGCCTCAACCGCCCGAGAACGGCTGATGGTGCCGCGCATCCACCCGTACCACAACTGCCCTTGAACCCTCGACCCCGATCCTCTAATGAATTCTATGAACTCCAAGTTCAAGAACTTTGGTTTCGGATCTAAGCGCAAATCCCACGCTGTGGCTGGCACGCCTCTGCAGCCGACAAACTCTGGCTCGTCGTCAGAGATTTCTACCGTCCGGCCTACTCCCCCGAACGCTTCCTCCAATACCAGCTTGCCCTCGATGAATCACCCCGGTGGAGGTCCACGTCCGCCGAGCTACACCCAGCAATATGCTCAGGGAGGCCGCACCATGAGCCCCATGGCTCAGCCCTCGCCGCGGACGCCCCCAACTCAAGTCATGGGTGGCCCACCTCCGATCAACACCGGTTCTCCTGCACCGCCTGCTGGCTATTCTCATAGTCATCAGACCAACGCAGTTGCGCCGCCAGTGGCTGGAGGACCTCCCCAGTATGGAGGAGGGCAAGGCGCGCCTTATCCTACCGGCGGCAGCTCTATCACTGACCAATACAGGAACCACAATGCGGTGGAAGTTGAAGGCGCAGGAAAGAGCAAATCGCAGCTGATAGTCGGCATCGACTTTGTATGTTGAGCTGGACTTGTTTGCCGGAGTGTATGCTAACAAAGAGTTTTCAGGGCACGACCTTCTCCGGTGTGGCATTTGCATTTGCTACGAATAATGAAGCGAAGGAAGATATCATCACAGAGTGGCCAGGTGCGGGTTCATACACAAAACAAAAGGCGAGTTTTTTGAATTGGTATAGCATTTAAAAAAATTTAACAAGTCCTAGATCCCTACCGTGCTTTATTATGATCAGTACCAGAAAGTAGTCGGTTGGGGTCCCGATATCGCCGATGCTCTGGCCCCTACAGGCTACCCCAAGCCCGGTGTGCAGAAGGTGGAATGGTTCAAGCTTCAACTTATGTTGTCCGGGAACACTTACATCGATCCAATCAACCTCCCTCCTCTTCCTCCAGGGAAGTCCGAGATTGACGTTGCAGCGGACTACCTGTTCAAGCTCCGACAAGCTATGCGAGCACAGCTGCAGAAGACACTCGGAGAAGTGTTCAACAGAGAAGAGCGCAACATTCGATACTTTCTTACGGTGCCTGCCATTTGGAACGACGCCGGAAAAGCTGCAACGAGAGCTGCAGCTATCCAAGCAGGTTTCTTGAGGGACGAAAACGACAACCGATTGACCCTGATCACAGAGCCGGAAGCAGCAGCCATGTTCTGTTCCAAGGCCGGCCTGTTGAATCTCCAGATCCACGATGCTGTCCTCATTGTAGACTGCGGAGGCGGCACTGTCGATCTTATCGCTTATGAAGTAGAAGAGACATCCCCCTTTACAGTCTCGGAGTGTACAGCTGGATCCGGTGATTCTTGTGGTTCGACGGCGCTCAATCGGAACTTCAGCAACATCTTGAGAACAAAGATCAGAAAAATGAAACTCGCCGAAGGATCTAGGACAGCCGGGCGCGTATACGCGAAGTGCATCATGGATTTCGAGAACCGAATCAAGGCCGATTTCAGGAACAATAACCAAAAGTGGGCCGTCGACGTTGGTATCGAGGCAGAATACCCAGAAGCGGGCATTGAGGAAGGTTACATGACATTCACAAACGAGGAGATTCTGCAATGTTTTGAGCCGGTCGTGAACAGAATTCTCGAACTTGTCCGCAACCAAATCATTGCAATCCAGGCCCAGAACCGGACGCTGCAGAATGTGCTCGTGGTCGGTGGATTTGGTGCTTCGGAGTACCTGTTCCAACAGATCAAGCTTCATGTGCCTCCTCAGTTCCAGTCGAAGGTTGTGCGACCGATGGACTCGGTAGCAGCTATCGTCAAAGGGGCAGTCACTGCTGGTCTTACTGAGAGGTTGATCACATCACGTGTGGCGCGAAGGCATTACCTTATGGCGACCCTGCAGCCTTTCAAAGAAGGCCACCACCCGGAAGCCTACCGCGTCCCTTCGCTGGATGGCAAAGATCGTTGCAAGTTTACTCGACAGATATTCGTGCAGAAAGGACAGAGAGTCAAGATTGGAGAGCCAGTCAAGGTCTCCTTTTTCAGACAAGTGGCTCCAGGCGCTACACTGATGTATGAGGACATCTTGTATGCCTGCGATGACGACGTCTGCCCTGAGTATACCAAGGATCCACGTATGTTACAGCTTTCCGATGGACTAGAACAAATTTACTGACTATATCGCAGGTGTCAAGGAAGTGGTCACGCTTACTTCGGATCTCTCCCGCAAGAACTTGGAGAAAGACTTTGAGCGAATGGACACGCCCCAGGGCACGTTCTACCGCGTCTATTTCGACATCTATCTTACTCTCGATGGCTCGGAATTCAATGCCGAGCTTGTCTGCCAGGGCGAGGTGATGGGCCGATGCACGGCGCGGTTCCGGTAGAGCGAGGTTTCCGCTGCGTTATTAATGATTTCCCTTCTTTCGAATACCACTTTTTCTCGATGCCCGGGGCTTCGCCTCCTGTTTGGATATACAGTTTTGGGATGATGCGCTGGACCACCATGTTCATGACGGTTAGGCTTTCTCTGTTTGATCCCAGGAGTTTCTGATATAGCCTTGCATGACGCTGGCGAGGAGTGCGGCACATTGTGGGTGCGACTCGAGCGTTGTGAATGTAGTGGGCGCGATGGTTTGAGCTGGAGGAAAACGGTGGTACAACTTCCAAATATAGCGAAATTAAATGGGACTAGTCGGGAGTTATAGTCATATATACCTAGTCGCCCCTTGTGGTGACATCAGCGATTGGAGATATTCCCGATGAATTGGGGCTATTTTTAGTGGTTAAGTACTCCTTAGTCTTGGCTGCCTCCGATTGTCTTGATCTGCTTATGAAACTGCTCCGCGCAATGACAGCCATGGCTTCGGCCAAATCTTCCAAACATTTGAGACTCGAAGAGGTCTCATCGTTCACGACTGACAATTAACAAGGGCAACTCCAGCCGCCGTCTAGTGCCCGTCCCGGCAGCGGCCGCAGTTCAAAGTAGGCTGCAAGCTTTCCTTCCGTTCGCAGACAGCCACCTATCGTTCCTGTACTACCGGACGACATGCAAACGACGCAATCTTGACGATGCGATTGAGAGCGGCTGCCCTGGCAGAGGGATGCTCTTGCCATGGCAACAGGCCTTTGAAGCCAATCGTGAGTGCAGCTTGTCTGTCTGTCTGTCTGTCGCCGACACAGACAAGTCTTTCCTTCACTCCTCCAAACTTGTTCTACCTCATCATCCAACCCTACCTCTCCGGCCCCCAAATCCTGCTAAATCATTGTTACAACTACTGAGCAACATCTGACCAGCGTCTGCTCAAGTTTCAGCTTTGTCCTTGGCTGTGAGCTAGACATCGTGCAGCGTCTGCCTCAACAGTGCATTGCTGGCCATCGACTTCCGACACCTTCTCTTACTTCTTCTCTCTTCTCCTTCTTCGGCTCGGCTCCGCTCCTCGTCATTCCTCATTCTCTGCAATATCAACATTCCACACCGTCCCAAGGGCTGAGACTTGAAGGCTGAAGCACGTTCGGCCCCCAGACCCTTGTCCCCACCGTCGATCCTCCGCCAAGCTCTCACGACGCCACGACGCCACGACCCCAGCCAGCACCAACGTCATTCGTTGTCGCGAGCAGCACAGGCTTTCGACTCTCACTGAGTGGCTGAGATAACGCCACCAAAAGCAAGCAAGAGTGTCTACCGAAGATACTCTCAGTGGCTTTGCACATCGATTGCGCATATTGCGGCTGTCCCGACTTGTAAGTCTTTATTTTTAGCTGTTGGAAGCTGGCCCGCATGCGAAGAAATACTTGAGGGCTTGTAGTCCTTCTCCTTGCCAATTGTTCTCTCTGCTCTATCCCTTCTTCTCTCCTCTTGAGAGGTATTTGCTTACATTCGTTGAAAGACCGAGACAATTTCACGGCACTCATTCCGAGTCAAAGCTGTATAAACCAAGCTTAGAAGCGCAACCCTTCTATTCTGGACCCTTCCTACCGCAGCCCCGCGCTCTTATATCATAAATCATGGCGAACGAATGCGCCTCTCAAACGACTCGCAAGAGAACGACCAGACGATCCGCGAAACCTCACGGCCACGCATTCATCGCAACCCTGTTTCTTCTTTCTGCCGTCCCTTTCACCATCTCTAGTCTGAACGACGTGTCTCCGCTTGTCGAACCTAGAGAAGGCAATTCTCCGCAAGTGGGCGCTTTCGAGGCTAAATATGCTCGATCGCCACCAACAGTTAAGAGCAAGAGCAAGCGCGACAGCGGTATACCATTGAAAGTCACAAACAACTGTGCCGAAACAATATGGCCCGCAATCGCCTCGCAAGCCGGAACCGGACCAAGCTCTGGGGGATTCGAGCTGAAACCCGGCGAGAGTAATGAAATGTCGGTTTCCGAGGACTGGCAAGGACGAGTATGGGGCCGCACAAACTGCAGTTTCAATGCCGCGGGCACTGGGGCAAGCAATTTGAACGGTAACAACGGAGCAGGGGCAGCATGTGGCACAGGAGACTGCAATAGCGTAATAAGCTGCGTTGTTACAGGAGACGTACCCGTCACCCTGGCAGAATTCGACTTGAAGGGAGGGGTCGGTAATGGGCAAACTTTCTACGATATCTCCTTAGTCGACGGATACAATCTGCCATTGGGCCTCGTATACATTCCCGGCGATGATCCCAAGTTACAGTCGATCCCGCCCAATCTAGTCAATGCTGCATGTATAGCAACAACCGGCCTGCTTCTACCGCCCAGCTCTTCCGGAACTGAGGGCGGCAGCACCAACGCCTCATTTCCTCTTCCATATGAATCAAAGACAACTTCCGCCGACCTTGCGACTTGGTGCCCCTGGGACCTACAGGTGGAACCGCCCAAGAAGCCAGGCGACGGTGTTTACCCCTACCCTGACGACACCATTCAGCGCCCGGCCTTCGACCCTTGTCTCTCCGCCTGTGCCAAAACAAATGCACCCTCTGACTGCTGTACCGGCAGCTACAACGCGCCCCAGAACTGCAAGCGCAATATGTACGCCAATGCTGCAAAGGCCGTGTGTCCAGATGCGTACTCGTATGCATTCGACGATCAGACGTCTACATTCATTATTCCCTCCGGTGGTGGATGGGAAGTTGTGTTTTGTCCGACCGGCAGGAGTACCAATATTCTGGCGACGTTTGGCTCGCTGTTGAGCGATTTGGCTAGTTCAGGGAGTGTGAGTGAGAGCATGATTCAGCAAGCCCAGAATGTGACATTGGTGGCGAAGGGCAATGGGGAGAGCCTGAGGAGGAGTGCCAAGGGCATGCAGAGCTTGGGTGCACTGGTTGTGGTGCTTGCTTGGGTTGTGCTCTGGTAGCCCGAGTCGGCTGGCTGATCTGGCTTGAGGATGGATGAGTTTGTGAAGATCAATTCGTGATGCATCAGGATGGACGTGATGGTAGCATCCGCCTGATAGCGGCGGTCTTTTGAAATTGTTGGAGTAGCTGGTGTGTGAGCGGAGTTTGTCCTTTCGGTGCCCTGAGGTTGTCTTTATCCTCCTTTCCTGACCGAGCGTTGCATTTGCATACGATACCCCTATAGCTTCTTCTTCTTCTTTGGAGTCTAAGAAGCGGAAATGACTCCTTCTAGATTAGTGGAATGACGTGAGAATGACAATGAGATCCTGAGTTTCCCTGGACCTTTCATTCTAG
The DNA here is from genome assembly GCA_037179335.1 of Cyclaneusma minus. Taxonomy (NCBI): domain Eukaryota; kingdom Fungi; phylum Ascomycota; class Leotiomycetes; order Marthamycetales; family Marthamycetaceae; genus Cyclaneusma; species Cyclaneusma minus. The sequence goes on along the minus strand of JAKZHN010000024.1, from coordinate 372,470 downwards.
CCGCTGGCCCTTGTCGTTGTTGTGATGTAGCAAGGTAAATGCTACTCTAGAGTCTAGGTTCCATACCTAGATCATGAGAGGAATGCCGTGTACAGTGACATGAAAAGCAAAACTTGGGATACGGCCTGACATCCATGGGTGGTGATGTTTCCTATAATTTTATTTTTCAAAAAAAGAAATTACTTTTCAATATTCCTAGCTACCTGGGGCATCCCTGAACACCGGGGAAATAGTCTCAATGATTTTGAATATTTTCGGTTGTTTGGGATATTTGCAATCGCTTGGGAGATTCCCAATGATGTGGCATATGCAGGATCTGAGGATGCCCTCGAGACCGTAAACTGTATAAACTGTATAAACTGTATAAACTGTACCCAGATTTCTTTTCCCTTCCTACTACTATATGTCAGCCTGGTCAGTCATTATCCTGGCACTCGGCCATTGATTTGCTTTCTGACCGTTTATCTGTCTGGCTTTGGCCGTCAATCTGGCTGTCGACTGTCGAGATCACGCGGAACTTTTATTACTTGACCGGGCTTACGAATTTGGCTTAATGATTACTCGGGCAGTTATCCTAAATGTTTTCGGTTCTTTGGAATATTTTTAATCACTTGGGAGCTTCCTGATAATTTGGGATATGCAGGATTCCCTTGATACTGGAAACTGTATCGAAATCTGATTTCTTTCCCCCTTCTACTCTTTTATACTACCCGTGATTGATGTTGGAGTTGAGTTGTAGACATATTCCGCAATTGGCAGGAGATCCACCCAGTCGTTCTGCTCGAATGCTGTAAAAAAGCGCAAATACTGTTCCAAGATTCCATTCAGCCGCTCGTTAAGGCCGTCTGTTTGTGCATGAAATGCTGTACTGATTTTTCGGTCTACTCCTAGTTGTGCGCACAAAATCGTCCAAAACTTGAATGTGAATAGGGTATCTCTGTCGCTGATGATAGATTCGGGCGTGCCGTGGTGCTTGAACACATGGTAAATAAATACAAAAGTAAATTGTTCAGCCGTCATGTCAGTGCGTATAGGGGTGAAATGTGTGCCCCGGTTGCGTCGGCAGCAAGTTGTCATTACTCCGTCGAAGTATTACAGTATTGGCCCCAGATCTGGCTGTCAAGCGTTTATTTGTCTATCGGTCCTCAATTTGGCACTCGGCACTCAATCGGTACTCGGCCGTCAAACTGGCTTCGGCCTTTAATCTGGTTGTCAGAATCGCGCAGAACATCCATAGCTCTAGCGAGCTCACAAGTTTGACTTGTTAACCATTGTGTGAGCGTTTAAAACGGTTTCTGATTTGACTTCATAACTAAACATAGGCTTAGAACCATCTTTAGAGAGTATAAGACAACTTTTAGGAAGTAATCCCATTTTCTCGGTCCTGAACCATCTTTCCGTACCTGTGTCATATCATAGGTGAGCACCTGTATCTCAATCGGCTTCCTAAAATTTCTCGGACAAAGTAAACAAACACCACTGCTAATCCTCCATTTCCATACTCGTACATTGAAGAAAGAACTTGGACCGGATACTTTAGAAAACAACGTCAGATCAGAAGGAACTCGGACGTAGAGAAATAAAGCATCCTACTCCGGCAACAAACAAAAGGACAACAATCATCCCATCCCCCTTGTATACTTATAGCTTTCCATGCTGATTTTTGCCTACTGGGCAAACCGTTGTTGCCCATTTCGACTCTGCGGTTGTTTGGGTTTGAGAAACGCCAACAAGGAGGCTTGTGGCTGGTCCTGGGAGCGGCGGCGGTGGCGGGGCTTTGATGTTTGTTGGGGAGATGACTTGTCGTGGGCGACGTTTGCAGAGGGGCCTGAAGAATTGCCTAGAGATCGGGAAGGGGCGCCACTGTTCTGATGAGGTGGAGGCGGAATGAAAAGCCATTCTGATGCCCCTGTCTTAGAACCACAATTTCGTATTTCTCGTCATGAACTCGTATCTCAATCATCTTCAATCCCAAATAGCTCACAACAGCGAAAACCAACAACCCCTTGCTCATCCATTTCCATCTTCGAACATTTAACAAAGAACCCCCTGACTGTACATCACAGAAATCCTCTACCTACGACGTTGTGGCTGTTTGACTTTGAGATATTCCAGCAATGGCGCTGTTTTCCGGGCTTCAGGCTTCTTCGATCTGCGTCTTGATGATGAGGTGTTGCGGACGTCATTCGTAGAAGGTGCTTGACGGACTTCTGGAGCCTGATGAGGTGGGCTAGCACTGCGATTTGAAAGTGTATCCATGTCTTGAGCCGGCTCTATGCTTGATGAAGGGGGGTTTGTTGGGGCCTTTGTTTGGACGGCCTTGGCGTAGGAAATACCGGGTAGAATGCTGCTGGAGGAGGAAACACCCACGGAAGATGTGTTGGCGACGACCTCGCCTGGTCCACAGTCCCTCCCCAGAGCTTGACGAGTTTGGCGCAGACTATATGTCTTGCACGTCTCCTCATTATGAATCCAGTGAGGCTCCACGTCCGTCTCGAACCACTCCGGACACTCCCTCTCCACAATGGATGCGTGTTCTTGCCTAGTGCAGCCGAATGGAGGCGCAGGTGGCTTGAAAGATTTGCATGGCTTGACTAGGGCCCAGAGCTTCTGATGGGCCTCTGCGGTGAGTTTGTATTGTTGTGGATGACAGTCCCGGTATCGCTCAAGAGTTTGTAGAGGTACGACATAGATGCATATAACGACCCTGGAATCCTTGTCCACCTTCCATGCTGTCAAATGGAGGGCTCTGCAAGAACTTTGGTCGATGCGGCGCAACAAACGACACTTTTCCTTAGTGAGGACGCAAATCGGTATAGTCTTTGTCCCCCAACTCTTACGCTGCTCTTCGGACGCAGAAGTGATCTTCAGCATAATCAGTAACGACGAAAGAACTCAAGGAATGGACCGAAATACTCACGTTGCATATCGCAACTCTGGGGTTCTCTCCATTCACATCCTCGAATTGCATGGCAATGACTGGGCGGCCGTAAGGGCCAGGATTCTTCTCATCTCGGCCGCAATGAACATGGGGACATCTTCGGTTGGCCTCTTTATAGGCAGGCAAATACAGGAGTGATCCGGGCCCCAAACTGCGCAAGAAATCTTCAGAATATGATGCGGGCGGCATTGTGCAAGAGAGAAATCAGGCAGTGTAGAAAATTGGCGGCCGAACGTGCTGGTTTTGCTTGTTGTGCTTGTTGTGATGTGCAGGAAGCAGAGTGGAAGAAAACAATGGATCCCGGAGACAGCCCTCTGGGAACTGAAATTCACCCTGTTTAGTGATAATATTCACGGTGACTACTAAGGATTCGACAGTTAATCACGGCAGTGACAGGGACTGATGATGGTGACAGGTACAGTGACAGTTACGTCTATAGACTAGTAAGGAATTTTGATTTCGTCGGTTCTTTGAATATATCTTAGCCGCTTTCTCAGTTCTTATATAGGTAGGTGAGGGAGTGCCGTGAAGTTTTGAACAAACGACAAGCGATAGATGAAAATGCAGCTTACTAACCAAAGCTTAGAGAGTTGGTGCAAGGTAATGGTTAATCTGACATGAATCTTTATAATAAATATTTAATATCGCCAAGCTGTTGCGAGTCCGAGTTCGAAGCATGCTTCTTCTGAGAGATCACATATTGGGATAGTGCTGGTGCCCCAGTGTTTACGTTGCTGCTCGGACGCAGAAGTAACCTTGCGCAGAATCGGTAAGGACAGCATACTGGAAGAATCGATTGGACTACCCACATTACAGATAGCAACGCGGGGGCTCTCTCCTTGTATGTCCTCAACATGGAGGACTATAACCGGGTGGCCGTACGGCCCAGGATCTTGCGTGTTGCGCTCACGCCCACAGCGAGTGTGAGGGGATTTGCTGTTTGCGTCTTTGTATTCCGGTAAATAGATGAGAGAACCTTGCTCTAGGGTGCTCAGAAAATCTGGAGGGCAAGAGGCGCCTGACATTTTGAGCTGTGGAGAGGCCAGGCAAGGTAAGACTAGGGGCGGGCTGCGGGTGATGCTGGTTGTGACGGACCGGAAAGAGGAAGTAAACAACAAATCTAAGCGACCAGCTCGCCTGGGAACCAGACTCCGATAAGTTGCTGACCACACTTGCAGTGGTTACTGACGATATTGACAGTTACTCACGATATCGACGGTTTTTGTCGATGTTGACAGGTACAAATGACAGTGATAGGAAATGACGACGACGACAGTTATTGGTATGGACCGACGAGATAGTTTGATGTCGTCGATCCTTTGAGCACATTTTAGCAGCTTTCCTAGCTCTCATGAAGGGAACAGAGTGCTCTGAGGTTTTGGACAAACGACAAGAGACAGACAAGTCTGTAGTGGAAGAACATAGAGAGCGAGGACGACCCTCGACTCCTTTTCCATTCTACATGCCGTCAGATGGAGGCACTTTATATACAGGCTTTACTATCACGGCGATACTGGCCGAGAGGTACTGAGACCGGCAAGCCAAGTATAAGACTGACATTCAAGCTAAAGAGAAAAGAGAGCTCAAAAAAGAGCGCCCTTCTTGAGCTCACCAGCGGAGCGCTAGCAGCAAGGCCAACTAGCGTCAAAAAGGAGCACCGCACTTCTTTTACTAGCGGAAGCCTAGCAGCAACGCCAATTAGCATTAAAAAGCAGCACCGAACTTTTTGAGTCACCAGCGGAGCCCTAGCAGCAAGGCCAACTAGCGTCAAAAAGAAGCACCGCACTCTTTGAGTCACCAGCGGAGCGCTAGCAGCAACTAGGTCTAGCGTCTTCTAGACTTTGAAATCGCGTTTAGTGCTCTATGGGCCTGAGGCTCCAACAGGGGAAGGTCTAGAGACCATTCCCGGAGCACTTTCGCAAAACACCGTGCCGATTTCCTTCTTGTAAATTGAGCGGACGTCAAGACGATGGGGGACAAATATCTGAAAACTTCTTCTGGTGGCTCTAGCTTGAAAGGATGCAAGTTACTGGGCACGTTCAGACTATGAGGAACTTATATGACATTAACTAGACTTGACTGCGATTGCTCACAGGACAGTCACACTCCTCCCCAGCCAGTTGTTCAGAAGTATGGGTTAGCCACGAGGAAGGAACAGAAGATAGCAGCTATATGCAATGAGATAAAAACATCGAGAAGCTAGCTGACGACCGAAGATAAGAAACAGCTGACCGCAGCAAACCGAATCTTGAAGAATGTGGACGTAGAACAGGCAATTTCGAACACTGTGAGCACAGTACAAGCCAGCTCAGCGCGCGGTCCTTCAACCTCTAATCGTCGTATGGAGAAAGCATAGGATTTTCTTTGACCTCCTTGTCAATATCAAACCCCACAACCTCTCGAATACACCACAAGCCCGTCCCGCCGGCATCCACCTCCTTTGCAGATCGCAAGTATTCCTCGGGTTGCGTAGCTTTGAGACGTGCCCAAATACTGGGACTCGGTTTGTCGAAATTGCACTTGGTGTACCAACCGTTCATGTCTGGTAACTTCCAAGTGGCCTCACTATAGTCATAGCCAAAGCCATCATGCTCCTCCGTGTACGAAGAATCGCACGGGCTTGGTTCCGTAGCAAGTATCACTACTATCTTAGGACCCTCATAGTGTGAGAGGTCTTTCCCCATACCCATTGCGAATGCCAGTGCTTCGCACATGTAGTGCATGTTGTTGTTGTGATAGTAAGGTAGATTGGCAGTAGTGAACCTATCCTCCTCTTTCATACCATATTCCGGCGGGTCGTACACCCAATGTTGCTCGAAGCGTGAATATAACGGCCTCAATGTGACCATCTCAAGAGAGTTGCGAAGAGACCTGAAATCAGGAATCCACTCATTCCTGAAACTTGGGTCGGTAGACGAATAGGTGTTCCACCGTTGTCTGGACCAGAGAAGCTCGCCCTCATCGGTATCGCAAGCCCCGTAGTCGAATTCCAGGTATTTTATGCCGGTGAGATGACTTGACGGCTCTTTTTCCGGCCAGGTTTCAAAGGCGGCGTCGGGAATGCAGATGGTGTCTAAGGATTTGTTGATGTAACGTTTGCGTTTCATGGGCTTCTCAGACCAATGCGGAATATGACTTTTGGTGCTGGGACCCCAGTAGTACATCGGTGGTGGTGTCTCGTAGAAGGGTTCGTAGGCAGATTCGAACTCTTCGTGGGCTTCTTTGTTCACGAGAAGTAGAGTCTGTGGTGAGAGCCATTGGGCTTGGGCTGGATGGCGGTAATACTCGGAGGTGAAGCTAAACCACTCGTATTCGTTGATAGTAAGTTGGAAGCGTTGAGGTATAAATGCCGACCGCCATATCATACGGCGAATCTCTGAGGGGAGGAGCGGAAAGAGATGGAAGGTATTATTGGCTTGTTGAGAGGCCATGATTGAGGTAAAGTGTTGGAGAGATATGGCTGTGGAATAGTGATATTTCGCTGAGCAGGTGTTGTAGAATAGTCGTCGTAGAACGGTCCTGATTTGAATGAAAATGGAAAACAAAGACGGAAGGGGAGGAGAAGAGACCGACCTGGCCTATTAAGTTCAATAATGCAACGACCGAGTCATGGCATCAAAGTTTGCGGGGATAATGACAAGTCAATAGCAAGATGTAAAGGCTATATTGCCTGACGCTCCTGCCGACAAATCAGAAACAGAAAAAGATTATGGTAATACAGGGATCACCGCGGGCAACTCATGCAACCTCTATTTGCCTTGGACGCCTGCGGCGGCCGCGTGGCATTGTTATTGAGCGGACCTAAAAAAGGCTTTTATAAGCAATGCTTATATTAGGCTAGCGCCCTATTTCTAATTCTAGCTTGGCTTGTATTGGACTGGCGCTTTATTTTAGCTTGGCTTGTATTGGGCTGGCGCCCTATTCTAGCTTTGTGCTTGTATTGGGCTAGCGCCCTATTTCAGCTTTGCTTGTATTGGGCTGCGCCCTATATAAGATAAGAGCTTATCACAACACTATGCCGTCTTCGGTTTTGTTTTTGGATCTCCGCTTATCCCATATAACTTTATATCTCGACGGCCTCCCTCAGCATTTTTTGCCCTCGGATCGGGGGGGTTGCGCCCCGGCCCGATAATGGCCTTTCGGCCAAACTTATTCCATGAGCTTACGCTCAATGGCATTAGCTGCATGTGATTTTTTCATTCGGCTTCAAGGCTTTGGAAAGGTCAAGTGTGAACTGTGAAGCCATCAAGTCAAAACCTCGAGGCAAAGTTGTCAGCCTGCCATATCAGGCCGCAGCACTAGCTCCTTTGTTAGCGCCATACCCAGCTCCATAAGAGCTGGGGCCTTAGCTAGACCTTCCCAATGTCAAGCACCTACGTCCCTCAACAAAGGTCAAACGAAGCATCTCATTTGATTCCGACCATCTGAAGTGAGAAGACATCGCGCCTCATGCCTAAATATTGAGACATATCTGACCGATAATATTTCACGAAAATGAGTGAATGACCGTGAATTTCTCGCTAGGTATATGGCGATCGTGCTCTATATATACACAGATCTGATAATGATAGAAAGTTAGGAATAGCAAACAAAGTACAACCCGCCAGTGAGAACAAATAAAACCAAACGAGTGACAAGCTCCAGAACACTCTGTGACGAGATCCCGAGATCATTGCAGCACAAGAATCCACCATCTGACTGGTTTTTTTTTCCAACGCCCGGTCACAGACCCAAAAACACCCCGCTACCTTCCAAACTCCAGACTTTGGCCATGGCTCCGGTGCATGAGGATTTGGCTCTCACAACACCAGATCATCTATGTGAGCCATGGCCGGGCTCAAGATCAGGCTCCATAGCAACATCGGTGACATAATCCCAGCCCAGAGCCCAGTAGAAGTACTCGACAGGTCGGAACCACGAAAACCTGCCTTGTCGGGTCGATGAGCGGCTTGGATTTCCAGAATCTGACGATGCCAGAGGCGCGAAAGTTGCACCGTAGATTCTCTGAGGAGCAGTCGGCGATGTAGGCGAGGAATCGCGAGACGCGGGTAGCGGAATGCAAGTTGGTGGTATTCCTGGTGATGGTGGGAAATGGGCGAATAGAGATGAGACGGTAGAGACGGATGAGGATCTCGAGCGAGGTGGAGTGCTGGAGAGGGATATGGTGGAGAATGACGGGCCGAGTAAGGATAGTGAAGCTGATCGAGATCGCGGCTTAGGAGAACAGGGCTGAGGGGACGGGAAAGTAGTGACAGTGGCAGATGCAGACTGGGGCACCGAAGCCTCAGGGGTCGATCGTGACCATCTTGCAGGCACAGCAAGCGCAACGGCGGAGTCGCCGCGCTTCCTGCGTTGTTCCCTGTGTTGCTCCCTGTGTTGGGGAATGACGTATGGCTTTGGTGAAGGCATTACAGTAACAACCGTTGGTGGTACCTCAATTTGCAGACCTTGTTGTTCTTGACCCCCATTGGACTCTGCCGAAGACTGAGAAGATACTCCCGTTTCCCTGTTGACTGTGCTTTCAGGTCCTTCGGTCTTGACGTCCTTGTGCTGTTGGGAGCATTCGGGTATCAAAAACACCAGCTTATCCAACTCCAAAAGATTTACTGGAGATTTGCCGGACCAAAGGTGGTGGAAGAGAATCTGTGGCAATTGATAGCGTCTCAGGGCGATATATGAGGGCGTGTGCTTCCTATTCTTGCCTGCTTTCTTGAATCTGTCGCTGCTGAATCTTGGGTTTCTTATGGGAGGTTCCGACATGTTCTCGGTGATATGGAAACCACCATTTCGGTGATTAGTTCTGCAGGCTGAAGAGATGTACTGGCAGAGAAGTCTGGTATCGATTCTCATACCGCCGTTCCAGGCGTTCGGCCAACTAGTAAGCTGTAGTCTATCAATATACATTCCAGAAACATGGGTCACAAGACTGGAACTTACAGTGCAGAACTCGATCATTCGAAGACCCGGACGATCATCAGACTTTGGTAGCTCGTAGGTACGAAGAACGATTACGGTATGCTCATAAGCCGCTTTTGGAATCTCGTTGACGTGCTCGTACCTCTGCTGGAAAAGGTCCCAATCCAGGGAGAGAGCTCGACATGACTCTTGCAGTGCTGCGATTGAGCCGGACCAGTGCCAGATATCGGTGTGTTTGGGAAGCCAGAGCAGTCGGCCGTTTTCGATTGCTTCGTCGGCCTTGACTCGAGTCTTTAGATCCACAGTTTTCCCAATTCCAAACTCTCGATCCATAGAAGGCGTGGTAATAAAATCCATTGTAACGGAAGATTCGACAAACTCGATGACAGAAAGGAGGAATTAAAGGAGCGTAAGGGGGCGAATGAGCGTAATGGGGCGAACGAGCGTAAGTGGATGAAAAGGCGTATGAAGATGATAAAATCAAGAAAATCGGGTGTAAGAATGAGAAAGCCGTGCCAGACGGAATGAATAGAATGATAGTAGTGAACGATAGTAGTAATAAGAAGATATCGAAGAGAGCCAGCCTGCTGATGCTCTCTTTCCCCTGGCGGCACATCTCGACTATATACTCACGACGCCACTATCATCGACATAGCAAAAGCCCTCACAGAGGATCGTCCTTTGAACAAAGTCTGTAACAGTGACCACAGCAACCATTGTAGTATTGCAAGTGAAAAAACGGCGTCTTGATGCAGACGAGTCATCTCCTAACCCATGAGAAACTAAAGGATCTAGCATCATTGAACTCGATGGACAATGGCAAAGTCAAGGCAATCGCTAGGCAATAGGCACTGACCTTCAAGGACAAATACCAATTTCTCGACCACCCTGACCCTACACGAAGTACTTGAAAAAACCATGGCCGCTCCGCTGCCGGGAGCATTCGATCTCGACCGTGGCTTCTGGTCAGAGCGTCCGTCGAAGGCTTGAGGCGAAAATCCAGAAATGTGCGGCTGAAGAGATGGTGGAGAGACTGTTTCACCCGAACAATGACCATGTCCACATTTCGAAGCTCGAGCCACGACTACCCGAAACCATAGACATAGGCACAAAGCAACTCTTTCACTATTCAACTTCCTGGGGTTCATTAGGAGATGTTCAGCAGTGTTGTCCTTTCTGATGGAGGTCGAAAAAAGCCCCTATCTCGGTCGGAAATCTCACAGATAAGCAGATCTCAACTCACTGCCAGAAGCCCGCCTTATTGCATCCGTTAAGGACGATACCGCTATGTCCTCGACAAAGCGTTTCTCCCCCTCCCACAAGACGTGACCATCACGCCAATCGTGATACAGCCCCTCTAAGCCGTCACCAGAACTCTCGTATTCAACACCCTCCTATCCACCAACACCCACTCTAAAAGCCGCTTCAACTCCTTCTCCACCTTCCCCACCTCCTCCACGCCTTCACTCATCATCAACGGCTGGCTACCATCCAGCACATCCACCTTCGCCGTCAGAATCCACTTATCCTCGCCATCAAAAACCTCTGCCTCCTCAAGACTGGGCAGTTTTGATGGAACAACCTCATCTGGCTTCGCTTTCTGAGGCCCTGGCCCGCCCTCTGGCCACACGAGGACACGCGAGAGCGTGAACGTTGTATTTTTGCGGAAACAGCGGTATGACTCGGTGATGTGCTCGCCTACATACCTAATCCTCTTTGTTAGCATTGCCATATCTCAATTTGGACATGCTTTCATCCAATCTAAATTGATGAGATTCGTGTAGTGAGATGCTGAGGATACATACTGCATCCCACTCCCCAAAAGCGTCTCAACAAGCCCCATCTCATCCCTAATCCTGATAGCTTTCCTCGTATGCCAAGTCCTCACTCCCGGCGGTTCCGGCATATCCTTCCACTCCAGCGTTCCCTTCTTCTCCTCCAAACCTCCCCTCCCCTCACCCTTGCCCTTCACCTCACCCTTTCCCTCACCAAACTCCTGCTCCGACAACTCAAAATCCGCATGCAGCACATACTGCTGCTTCTTCAGAATTTCCGCCAGCTCGTTCCAAGCTTGCGACGCAGCGGTCTGCGCAGGAGTAGGGTTTGGAGGCAGCTTTTGCGGCTTGAGGCTGGAAATGGTGTTGGGGCGCGGGGTGGTGAAGAGGAGGGTGCGCGTGAGGTGGTGGGTGGGGTGGGTGTCGCAGTAGCCTTGGAGGATTTTGAGGGCGTGGAGGCTGGAGGGGGAGGGGATGAGGGCGGTTAGGAAGAGTTCGTGCATGGTGACGAGGCTGAGGGCGGTTTGTGGAGGGAGCGTGGAGTTGGCTGGATGTCTGAGTGAGGTCGGTGAATTGGGAAATGAGATTCAGATCGGTTTGGTAGAGCTGGGAGTTGAATCGTGGATTGTGTTGTGGTTTGTCCCGTCGTAGGTGGGGAGCACGTGCAGGGAAGGCGTGATATATCCACTGGGACTGCGCGTGGAGGTTGTGTGGGGGTTCAGATGGAGGCTCCTTGGGCTGTCTTATATGGCCAAAGCTTTTAGTTTTCGTGAGTGAAGATGCAATCGCAGCGTTCTACCGCTCTCTCGTCAATATCCAGCGGCTCGTCAAGTCCGGGTAGCTCGATTGACCTCAATCCATATTTCCGATTGCGCGTCACAATCCCAAAGCCCGTTGACGACAAACCAGGTCTCAAAATCCCAGCCCAGCGGTCCGCTAGTAGCACGAGGAAGTCGCAATCCGAATGATCGACAACTCGTGTTGCAGACGTCGATATGTTCCATAGACACCGGTGTCAGTGTCACAAAATGAACGTTGGACGCGAGGGTGGCGCTGTAGCAAAATGGAGGCGCGTGTAAATCGTGAAACACCAGCCTCCACGTGACCATATGGGGGGCGTTCCCCAGAAACGGATCTAGACACACCAGGCCCTTCGTTTCAACTTTCCTCAACCTAAACGACGTTCACGACCCAAGGCTACCTATTGAGCCAGCCATATTGCCGGACGATGGATACAAGGTTCCAAAACTCGAGGTTTCGGACATCGACAGAGCGAGCCGCGGTGAGCCGCGGTTCAAGGAGACATGACAAACAAGACTTGACTTCACTCGAATCTAGACGCCGTCTTCCGCTGTAACAAGCGGACCTGCATCGAACGACGCCTGCATTCGTGGTGGTTGCAAGACCCCGCTGCACCTCCCAAGAAGCCCAAGAATTGCGTGACGGACTGTCGAAGAAGGTTTGGGGCAGAGGTTGACAGTATCTGAGTAAGTTGACGTTCGAACTTTGAAGTCCCTTTGTGCATTTTGCAGACTAAGTGGTACTTAGCAGTCACTAGCACCATATATCCCGGCCGGAATTTATCATAATTCGCCTATTGGGTGTTGAAAGAGTACATGTAGCCGCGGAGTTAGATGTATCGATTGATATAAAACGCTATATTCTCGGAGACAATCGGAGCATTAGTTGTGTGCATTTCCACCTGACTGAAGCCCTCTCGACGATGGCGTGCCCTCGTGGTCTTGGACAGTCAATTCCTGACACGGCGCGCGCGTCAAGTCCATGTCCGCGGCGTCCTCCGCAGGCACAAATGGCGTCAAAAGACATGCGTCACTCCGCCAGTGTCAGCCCATTCTGACTGTTCTAGGCTCATTGCCACCCCGCAATCCGCTGGGAATAAATACATCATGTACCCCAATCTAAATGCCAGAGAAACCTGATTTCCCCAGATCTACCAGCAGATTGAATTCGTTATCGCCGTCCCCGGAAAACCTAAAAAGCGCTGCCGCAAAGCTTAATGCTAATAAGTTGGCCAATCGTGAACATAGCTCCCCCACTGCTCGGCGTCACAAGCTAGGAAGGCTCGCGTAAAATCGTCCGCGCAAAGGCCAAGCTCTCTCTCCGCAACACCGACAGACCTACCAGCGTTCGATACTTAGTCGTCCAACTCCCCTCCTCCCGCCATCTCCATCTGCTTCTCTGCTTCTGGATCAGATCTGTCGTCGCGACAGCATACTCCAAGCCAGAGATCAGACCTCCATTCACCAGCTTTCGCGACTCCAATATCAAGAACCCGTCTTCTTCCCCAACGTCAGCGCCCGCTTCAAATCCAACTCCGACTTCGGAAATCCATACAATCCCATAAAATACAAATCCCATACCAAACCAGCCATCATGTTCGCAACCAAAGCCCTCCGCTACGCCGCCGGCGCCGCCGAACGTCAACCCATGATCAAATTCCTCGGAAAGCGCCAAATCCCTTGTACGTCTTCCCCATCCCCCATCACATCTCGACCCGAACATCCAAGCTAACCCTCCTCCCTCAACAGCATCAATCGACCACACCCCCAAGCCCCACCCCGCCTCCCCCACCCACACCCTTCCCAAATCTTTCACCTCCTCCCCCGCCACCTCCTTCTCCTCCTACCGCCAACAAGCCCAGCAGCACGGCCCGCTCGGCCGCTCCTCCTCGCGCGTCGGCGCCACTCCCGGGCATGCTCTAGGTCCCGTGCAGCCGGCCAAGGGCCAGTATTTCGACCGCAACGAGCTGCCTGCGCGCTTTAGACGGAGCGTATTGGACTTGGCTGAGATTGAAGCGATTGAGACCGGGGGTGCTACGCTGGTGTGCTGAGTGTGTGCTCCATGGGGGCCCGTGTGGGAATTTGATACATTGAATAAGGCGCTGGGGCGGATTGGCTGGGAAAAGAACGGGGGAGGGACAGCCTGCTTCGAAAGGCCGGGGACGGTGTCAGCAGGGTCGAGAAAAATGCCGAAAGACTCAACGTCCGGTGACCTTGTAGAAAGTCGCCACATCTGGTCTGGAGCGCGGCTGGAGGGTAAAGAGACTGTTGTTGGCTCGGAGGCAAATTATATGCTACGGAGCACTTTTATACCTTGGTATGCTATATGTGCCGTGTCAGGAGAGCATGGCTCGGGAGTCGGCGATATTTCGATTAAAGCACAACATCTCTTGAGCTAGGGAATACGAATTGACTACCGAAAGACTTCAACGTTGCTTATTCTAAGCTTGCATTTGGTATCTGAGATGTCCATGCTCGGCTAATCTCATTGTGGTATCATTATACATCATTATACACCCCTTTCCAGCTAAAGACATGATGGTAGTACATAATCCTTTTCGGCGCCCCTCTGAATTCCCGGGCTATAACCGATCGCTCTTGATAGTTTCACTATGTGTCGTCTAGTCACTGTGATCTATTCATCCTCATCAGACCCCTCTTCTTCGTCCTGATCACCACCACCATCCCCATCACCGTCCTCCTCTTCACTAGTACTATCACCCGAGCCCTCACTCTCACCCTCACTTCCCGGATCATAGTCCTCCTCTTCCTCATCCTCCTCATCGAAATCCGCTCCCCCAATTCCCCCAGCAGCACCGTTCTCACCCTCATCCGCACCCATCCCTGCCTTCGCCAACTCCCCACCCATCTCCGTCCCCACCACCTCCCCCTTCTCATTCCGCACCACATTCGCCCCCTCCCTCTTCGCCTTCCTCTGCTCCGCCATACTCGCATCCTGCAGTCCATGTCTCTTCACATACTGTTCAATGCCATCATAATCCTCCTGATCCAGCATACTAAACTCCATCTCCTCCGTCTCCTCCTCTTCCTCCCCATCTCTGGGCGCATCTGTGGCGCCTTTCGACATCTCAACCTCCACAACAATGTTAAAAGTCCGCTGCAGCACATTCACATAAGAAACAGCTCTGATCCTCTCAAACGGCACAAAAGCCACCGGTTTCTTGAAACCCCAAAATATGCCATTTGGCAAAAACCAGAGATAGCCATCTTTGCTGCCTCGGAAGCATCGTACGCACCATACATGTTCTTTTCGATTCCGCGAATATGCATCGCTGATTTTGGAAACGAATTCTTTGGTCGAGGGTTCGGTGAGGGTGGTGGGGTTGGACGCGGCAGAGAGACAGCGGCGGATGAGCCAGTCGAGGAGTGTTTTGTAGCTGTCGGAGACGGCGCTGGCGCTGGGGAGGAGGGTGCCGCTGAGGGAATCGGGTTTTGGGGGGGTGGATTGGATGGTGAAGATTAAGGGGTCGGGGGGGAGGGGTGTGGTGGGGGTGGGTTTGGAGGGCGGGATGGTGGAGTGGGTTGGGAAGAGGATGTAGTTGTGTTGTTTTTGGGATTTTTCGGGGACGGGGAGGCAGAAGGCGTAGGCTGTGGGAGAAGAAGTCAGCCAATGCTACTTGCTACTTCGATTTATCAAGCGGGTATGATGTGTTCGGGTGGTAGGGGGTGATTGGCAGGGGATCTTCGTACCGATGTCTTTCCACGCATAGCAGATTCCTGGCACCGGCTCCTTGGTATCCGCCGTCACAGCTTGAATGTGTGTCGCTGTAACCGAGAGGGTGTATTTCTTGCGCAGTGGAATCACGACCGAGATCTCCTTGATCTCGAGCAACACCGGCTCGTCCTTCGCCGGACCCGAACTGGCAGCATTCTTCTCAGAGCCATTCACCGCACTACCATTGCTCCCGCCATTCCTGGCACCTGAAGCAGTATTGATAGGCAGCTCAGCTTGATCAAGTTTCCGTTTCTTCGATGCAGGCTCATCAGCGGTATGTCGGAGATCAACGACATATTTAGAAATCTCATTGAATAACTCAGCCCAAGCCGGCGCGCCTGATGTATGGCATGTTAGCGCGATCCTAAGCAGTCGATATAATTCTCGAGATAGCAAGACTGGCGTACTGTCTGCAAGATATTATGGAGAGTGGTTGGTTGAAGTCTTGTGGCTTGAATACATACTGGCAGCGTTTTTGATGGCGCCAATGAGGTCGGGCCGACCTTGGAAAGCCAGTTCGACCTTCTGCATATCGAGCGGGACCGCCATGGCTCGATTGTTTGTGGGTGAGGCGAACTGTGGTTTGTTCGAGAGGTGTTGGTGGTTTGGTGTTTCGGCCTTGTCGCCGGAGCCTTGCAGTCGCGGGAAACGGCGCTAATCGTGACCGTCTATGTTTAGGGATCGCGCCAGTGACGTGAAATCAACTCCAATACCTACATGTACCCATTTTCTTTCGCTTGTACTTTACTACTATTCCAGAGCATGCTCGCTTCGAATGAAAGAAGCAACGCGAGTTTGATGACAAGAGATCAGTGTCCTTGAGGTTGACAAGGGCAAGTGCTCGAAAACGCAAGAGCTTGCAGCGACAAGATGAACCAACAAGTTGGTGAATCTATGTGTCGCAAAATGCCTCACATCCAGACTACTGTCAGTAATTTTTCTTTCTCTCAGAAGCCCACGCGTTCCGTCTGGGTACGGACTTTCCTATTTCCGTGACCGTACTTATACATGTATGCTGGGCTTCGCCGCTTTGGTCTGCTTGCTCAACGGAGCGCTTACCCTAGCTTTTCACAAGCAGGATCGTATGATCTCCTTGCTTCAATCTCAGGAAGCAGGTGTAGTAGTTCTTCGCTGGGAGTATGTATTCCCTGATGGCCTGACCATTCGACACCACTTGGTCTCGCCCCATTACTATATCAGTCCCGGCTGTTAGTGTGGCTGCAATTTCTTGTCCAACATTACGCGCTCAAGGGGCTGGCTGGCTCACTTCAAGGAATCCCTTCATTTGATTTGACAGTCAGATTTGCATGGACGTTGAAAGCTACATGTACACAAGTCAGTTTGCAATCTCCATTGGATATCACCTGGCTTCCTCAAGCGATTTGCATCTTCCTGCCCTCCTGCATTCACCATTGTGCTGGATAAGATCATCATGGGCAGGAAGCCGAAGCGTAGGAAGACGGTCGAGCGGTCTGATGGCTACCACTACTCGCCTTTGAGCGAAGAGGCCGGAGAAATATGCCTTCTCACCCTCAACCCCGGGAACTTCAAAGACGAAATCCATCTGTGCCTCGAAAACGTCCCGTTCACGCAATCATCAAGACCTCAATTCGAAGCCCTGTCCTACGCTTGGGGCTCGACCAAAAGCCGAAGCAAGATCTTCATCGGCCTTGGTTTGTCACACCTGTCCGTCACCAGAAGCGTCGTGGGTGCACTCAAACATCTTCGATATCCCGACCGAGAGCGAGTCCTATGGATCGATGCTATCTGTGTCAACCAACAAGACCTTGATGAGCGCACCGCACAGGTCCAAAGGATGGCCGATATATACTCCAGAGCTTCTAAGGTGATCGTCTGGCTTGGGCCTTCCTCCCATAATAGCAAGCTCGCTCTCAGCACACTGGAACTGATAGGCTCGAATATCACTGCTGACTGGAAGTTGTATACAATGAAACCAAAGGGACTCGCCAAAGAGCACTGGGCGGACCCTCAGCAACCTCTACCTCTCTATGCACCTCAAGTCCAGGCAATCAATGATTTGATCAACCGTTCTTGGTTCGGGCGTCTGTGGGTATGGCAAGAAATATACTTAGGAAGCAGAGATTCCCAGGTCATGTGTGGCTCGGACACGGTCCTTTGGCAGACTTTTCGAAGTTCTGTGTTTGCACTTAATCAGAAAAGAAGCCCCCAAACAAAACCTTCCCTGGACGGTCACAGGGTCTACAATGTCTTCGATATTTGTAGGCTAGAAGGTGACTCGGGTTACGATTCCTTCGAAGACCTGTTAGATTGGACACGTTTCAGCCAGTGCTCTGACCCAAGAGATCGAGTGTTCGCCATATACTCCCTGCTTTCCGATAATAGCAGGCGCCGTATCCCAAAGCCCGACTATACCAAGACCGTCTCGGAAGTCTTCACTACTACATGTATCCAATATATTGAGAAATCACGAAGACTGCGGCTTTTATCTCACGGAGAGATGCGCCATAACTCGGATTGGCCTTCTTGGGTGCCGGACTGGTCGATTCGAAGAGCGTGGCAACCGTTCAGAGAATGCAATGATGCCGCCCCTGACTCGACTTTCACTGGATTTGTTGATGGGGAAGTGGCGTTTGCTACAGGTGTTGAAATAGGAATCGTGGAGCATGTCGAACCTGGTGTTGTAAACCCCTGGGATACGAACGAAGAATTAAGCGCTTTTTTGCATCGACTGGCAAATCATTGGGATAATCCAGCTTCGGATTCCGACGGTGCGATGACTTTGGAGTCACTTTCCTGTGTCGCTATTGCTGGGGATTTTGCGGACCGTTATGATCCCCAGTCGACAGCGAGGCCGACTCAAAGCCAGGCACATGAGGTAATTGGCATGTTGATCAACCGAACCTGGGAAGGCAACGTCAGCCATTATAGCTTAGACATAGTCAGGGACAACATTCTGTATTACCTCAAAGGCCGGTCCTTTTTCAAGTCCAAACCCGGCTTTGCAGGACTTGCACCAAAAACTACCAAAGCGGGTGATATAGTAACTGTTCTCCTCGGGGCAGATAATACTACCGTGCTACGCCCTAGCGGGAACGGGCAGTATAAAGCTGTTGGAGGCGCATATAGTCACGGCTTTATGGACGGCGAGGCATTACTTGGACAACTTCCTGATAGCTTCAAGAAGATCCTCAAGACATCTGAAAAAAGCGGTTCGGATTATGGGGTGTTCTTGAACCAAGAAACCGGCTTGCAGCAGACAGAAGATCCGAGAAAGGGGCCTCTACCGCCAAACTGGAGAGTAGAACCAGATGATGAAGATCCTTTGATAACTTGGTACGTGGATGGGGAAACGGGAGAAGTGACCGAGTTCGATCCGAGGATGTCTGCGGAGGCTCTCAGGGAAAGAGGAGTTGACTTGAAAGTTTTCGAGATCATATAACACCAAACCGCCAATCAAACATCGACACTAGTAAGTAAACTTCTCTCCCACTAACTCCTCACTCAGCTCCCACAACTCCTCCGCAATCTTCGGATCTTTCGCATATTGAAAAACCTCCGCGACCTGACAATCATCCAGAAACTTCCCCGACGCCCCCTCCAACTCCGGGCTAATTGCCGCCGCAACCGTAGTCGCACATCCCGTCTCAATACTTTTCGCACCCGGCGTACCCTGAAATCCTCTCTCGACAAACATCTGCACTACAGGTGGCCAGTCGCTCGCCTCCACATGCGTCCCCAAGTTCGTCTGCGTACCATCCGTGATATGCCCCGGATGCAAAGCATACGCCTTGACACCCTTTGCCTTCAACTTCTCATCCAAAGACACCGAAAACAAGATATTTGCCGTTTTGGACTGTCCATAAGCCGCCCATGGGTTGTACGACTCGCCGTTGTTAAAATTATAGTCTTTGCCACGAAACTCGCCAAGTCCCCAGCCTAATGATGAGACGTTGACAATACGGGCATCGGGAGCTGCAGCGAGGATCTTAGGCATCAGGAGGTTTGTGAGAAGGAAGTGGCCCACGTGATTAGCGCCGAATTGGCATTCGACGCCGGCTTCTGTCAGGGTGAAGGTTTTCACGGCCATGATTCCGGCATTGTTGATCAGGACGTCGATTTTGGGGATCGAGGGGTCTGAGAGGATGGTGGAGGCGGCGTTGCGGACTGAGGGATAGGAAGCGAGGTCTAGGGGGATGAAGCGTGCGGTGGTGGAAGGACTGATATGCTTGATTTCTTCAGTGATGGGAGAGATCTTGGATTCGGTGCGGCCGAGGAGAATGAGCTGGGCTGGCTTTGCGGCGGCGAGGGAGAGGGCTGTGTGGGCGCCGAGGCCGCCTACGGAGGCACCGGTGATGAGAAATGTACGGCCTTGGATTTGGTCTGGGAATGCAGCGACGACATCTTGGGCTTTGGTGGTGAAGCCGAATTGAGGCATTATGATTTTGATGATTGGTACTTGGACTTCTGTAAACGTCTTCTAAGATGAAGGGCTAAGTGAAGTTGAAGATGAAGCTGAGCAACAAAATTTGGAAGCAAGGAGTTAAGGAGACAAAAGGAGTTTGGCTTGTTTGGATGATTCAAATCGATACAAATCACATGCATAGGTACAGTGCGAATCTGTCCTCCTTATATACCGTATTCGATCCTTGATCTTTCAATTATTAATGCCTTCGGACTTTGGAGGGAGATACACAGATACCTCCGTCGTCGTACAATGTACATGGACGCCAAAAGCCGAACTTGAATTGTGGCCGGGGTTATCGCCGACCCTTAAATGCCAAAAACCCAGTGGGACAGTCCAAAAGTGATGGTTTTTCGGAGTTATACTCTGGGTGAACAGCCGCCAGTGATCAAGATGCAGCCATTGGCCCATACTTACGATCACTGTCGATCAGAATGTTCATGGCCCAGTAGGCTCATTATTCGTTAACGTTGTTGAATGTTGATAATGATGACTGATGTGCAATCCAGAAGTTCAGAACTGCTTTTATGACCTAAAATATCTAGTTTCGTGAGGTTTACCTGACGAATGCTTTGATTCAGGGGTACGTGTACATAGTTCACCAGACCCTCGTGCGCTGCCAGAACTGTGGCCTTGCATCTCAGGCAGAGAATCTCACCGTGCACATAGCGACCAACACCAAGACGCGGAAGGCGCGAGCCACCAGACGTTCCATACTTGAAAGAGATCCTCCTCAGCGGCACAACATCCAATATTGGAGAGGCTTGCTCCGAGTCGACAGGACTCGACACGTCTGAACAATCTAAATCGCGATTCTTGATCCACCCCTTGTTTCAAGGCCGAGCGATTCTTTGATGATCTATCACGTGACCACGCGTCTGTTCTTCGCGCCGAGAGTTTGCAATCCTCTCCATATCGGATCATTCTGGACGCATCATTATTCATTAAAGTCGACCTAGCTCATTCTCGATTCGATCAGTACCCAAGAAGCCTAGCTTCACACCATTCTGGCTCTTAGACGTCCTCTGATCGGTGTCTGGCGACGAGTCATAATGACCGACGCCAAAGCCGAGAAGGCTGCCGCTGCTATTCTGGATCGCACAAAGGGTGGAAAGGAGAAGGATGTCGCCGAAAAGATCAAGGACGAGGCCGTCGGTGCCAAAGAAGCTGTCGTGGGCAACTCAGGAAACCCTGGGAAACGGAAATTGACGAGAAATGAATCTGTATCGCCGCCCCCTTTGAAACGCAAAGTCCAAGTTCAATCTACGACTACCAGTGAGGGCTAAACTTCTCTATGTTGCAAAGTCCACCAGTTACTAATATTTCTCAGAAACTGCCATCGCGTCATTCTTCACACCCACGTCTCAGAAGGCTCCCGAGAAGACCACATGGCAAGAACGAGCCCCTGATGACGATACGCCCCCCACGCTGCTCGTCGGAAAATATAGCCCGGAGGCATCAGATGACAAGCCTGTCGTCAGAAGAAAGATTGCAGCTTTCGATTTCGTCCGTTTCCATTCCTCAGTATTTGGTGTCACGTGCTAATAGCTCTGCAGGACGGCACCCTCATCCAGCCCTCATCAGGCAAGAAGCATGCATCAGATGCCCAAGACTGGAAATGGTGGCATCCGTCAGTTCCCGGAGTGCTGAGGAAGCTGTACCAAGAAGATGGATACCTTGTCGTCATCGTCAGCAACCAAGCCGGCCTGACACTACGACCTGATCCAAAAGCAAAAATTCCGAAATCCCTCACGTCACGAGTCGGTACTTTCAAAACTAAGGTATTGGCTGTGTTGAGCTCGTTGGACTTGCCTGTTTCCATCTATGCGGCTACTGAGAAAGACATCTATCGCAAGCCGAGACCGGGGATGTGGAGGGAATTATTGGATGACTACGACCTCAACGAACCATCAAATCCAATTGACTTGTCGGAATCGTTCTTCGTTGGTGATGCGGGAGGTCGTATGGCAGGAGCTGGGTCGAACAAAGATTTTGCTTGTTCTGACAGGTGAGTTGTGCTTCGGGCACTTCTATGAGGGTCGTTTTGCATGAGCTAATCGTATCGGTTCAAATGAAGGGATTTCGCCCACAACGTTGGTATCAAATTTCTTACACCCGAAGAATACTTCTTGAAAGCGAATCCGAGAGCCTTCGAGCGATCTTTCGAACCAGCCAAGTACATCGAAAATCTCGAGGATGGAGCATCGTCTAGTATGTATAACAAATATCAGCTCAATTTACTCGGAGGAGACTATGACAAAGCTAACTTGCTGGAAGCGCCTGTCGTCTACGATAAAAAGAACAGGCAAGACATAGTCCTCTTCTGTGGGAGTCCAGGGAGTGGAAAGTCCAGTTTCTACTGGAAATATTTGCAGCCCCTGGAATACGTTCGCATCAACCAAGACACCCTCAAAACTGTACGTTGGCTCTACGGTCATCAATCCGTGTTCTTGATCTTTGTCATCACCCCATGAAGTTTATTCTAACCTTACAATAGCGCGACAAATGTCTGAAAGTAGCGGATGAAGCCCTTGCAACAGGCACTTCCGTAGCTATCGGTGAGACCATTCTCCAAACCAATCCCCCCGTCAAGCACATCTGATGTCTAATTTGTATTCTCAGATAACACGAACGCTGATCCCGACACTCGTGCCTACTGGATTAAGCTGGCTAAGAAGCATAATGTGCCAATCCGATGCGTGCTATTCACTGCTCCTGCAATACTCTGTGAGCACAACGATGCTGTTCGTGCTCTGAACATCTCGGTGAGTTTCTTCGACAGTTTCTTCCATCACTCTCCAATGTCGCCCTTTTTTCTTCCTTCATGCCCCTCCGTACTGCTCCTTTCCTTTCTTGTCCCTCACCGTCCGCTGGGACTCGTCTTATGTTTGACCCTCCCGCCACACGGCAAGGAAGCGACTCAGCTCTATGCCACCTAATTGTGGATCATGATGTATCGGTATACCGCTACATGGAATGTAGTGTCTGTATACGAATCTAAAAAAACCGAATCAACAGATGAATCCCGAGAAACGATCGCTACTGCCAAAAATTGCATTCACAGGATTTACCTCACGACACAAGAAGCCCACTACAGAGGAAGGATTCCAGGATATCGTAGAAGTGGACTTCAAAGTAAGCACCCCAGTCCATCCATCGAGCTTGCACTACTCCATCCCCTTTTCCCCACGAAGTTCATGATGATCCGCACACAACAGTATCTGCCTCTAGGAGAGCTTGGTGAAACTCTTTTCAAGATGGATACCTTGACTTCGAACTATTGTTGCTGACTTTTTTGCACAGTTCCAAGGTACGGAAGAAGAGCGAGCTATTTGGTCGCGGTATTGGATTTGAGTGAGCTGCGGCTGCTTGTCTACCAGGATAGGTGATTAGATGCTTGCACACATCGCTTGCGTAATCATATCGCTATCAGATCCAAGATCCCTGGACGCGTGGCCGGAAGCTCCCAGGAAAGCATACTCTGGTAGTGGTAATTTGAATTTGAGGTGAGAGCTAGATCTTCAAGTCAGCTTGGACCCCTGGGCTTGAGCTTAAAGCTTGAGAAATGGCATCAGGAACTTCAAGCTTCAGTGTAGACCATGTTGAAATAGCGACCCGAAAATGCCTGGGATCAGCGGTCCCTGGTAGCCAACCCGGGTCTTGCATAGAATTCGGTTGTGACAGAATACATGAAGTTCATTGGTGCACGCAAGAATGGACATAAAAGAGCGAGGTCCATGTTCGATTTTCACCTGCGAGTCCCAACAGCCAGCTTGACACGGATCTCGAACTCATATCAGTTGATAATTTATTTTCGACATTCGTTCCAAAACTAGCGACGGGCCGAGAGCGAAGTGGCAGAGTACCTATAGGCCGGACGATCATAGCATCAACCCGTCACCACTTAGACATAGTCCCGATATCACCTCTACCACCGAGAGTCTGGATGCGTCTTGATAGTCTTGTAGTCTGCAAAGTGAAAAGCATGGAGCTTCATGTTACACTCCGACACTTAGCTCGCGGGTACAGCAACGCCATGGCGTCGGGACCCGCATACCGCGGACTGAGTTGTGACTGCTGGTGGTGTCGTGCTATATCAAGCCGTGAACTTAGTTTGCGGAATGTGGTGATACTAGTTCTTTGGTAGGGGCGGATGAGAATTCCGAGGAGCTGGTTGGTTGGACTGGCGTTCTGGACTGACTCGTCACTGTCAGTCTTGGGGATTTGGAATCGTGGAATTGTGGGTAGAATGCTTGGTGGTGACGTGGTGATAGGTGCCCGTTTCCTGTCTTGTTGGAGGATAGTAGTGGGGGATGTTGGCTATACTATAGACCTAAGCGAAATTCATGAACCATGGTACCTTAAGTTGCGTCACAGGGGCATTTTTAGAAATTCTAGTATATACCAGGTTGAGCGAGCAAGAATTTTCCAATACTCAGTATTAAGTCCCATGTCCCAAGAAACCAGTTCGTTGGCAGAGCGGTTAGGAAAGATTGAATACGACCACCTAACTCCACCAAAGCCCGGACCGTAAGGTTGGCATGCTTTTTCCTGTTTAGGAATCGACAACATGAGCTGGAAGTTTTGAAACTTCTTCTCCAAGTTCCGTATCATCATCAAGCAGTAAGGATAGCTCGGCAAGAAGTGGGGAAAATAGTAGCTTTCCTCGATTTTAGCAGTTTTCTTTTGGTATGCGGATTTAGGAATTGAAAATCATGGATGCCTTATCTCTCCGAGAAATGACAGGGGTCGGCAACTACAAATATGAGGAGGCTGGAAAAGAAGTAGAACTATCGACGAACGCGAAAGGGGAAAGCCTTTGCAGGCTGGGGGTAACTGGTAAGTGAAGCTGATTTGAACTCGATTCTAACTCCGAGCGGAGCTGACTCCGTTGGGTCCTCCTAAACGATCAATGATCATCAAACCAAGATGTTCCAGCCTCCCTTACATTGCTTCATGACGTTGTTGCCGACTAAGATCTATATACCAAGAATATGGGTATTATTATTGGGAGAGACAAGGTGAATGAATAAGGCACGGCATTCTAAAAGTTCATGAGGCCTCGAAGAGTTAAGACTTGAACCATCAGACGTCAACTGGAAGCAGCATTTTGCTCTTCTCAAAGCCTCAATTCAAACAGTTCCCAACCCCCACGGCCTCCAGCGTCAGCTCGGGGTAGTGATCCTATTCGTACTCCATGAAGAAGTATACCTAGGTACGTTTCAGTGTTCACGAGCAATCCCATTTCATGTCTTCGTAGCCAGTACGCAAAGAAAAAGCCAAAGGGCGTTCCTCGAGTTCAGCCTCAACACCGTGACACCATCCTCCCACCCGGCCATCCCCCGCCATCAGGGGTTTCACAGTTACGCACATCTTCAACACGGCATCCAATAACCCCGGACATTCGAATTCTCTACTCCCTCAGGATCAGCCCAGCGTCGTATTTTCGCCACTCCAAAACGATGTGCAACGGGACGGACGGAGCGGCTCGAACAGTCCAGCCCGCTCCTTCGCCCCCGCGGATGGTAAGTACAGCCAGCCCGTGCCCAACCCTTCAGCGTAACTTCGTACCTAACGACTCGAATCTACGAGGAGGATCTGCAAAGTGTAACAATGCGCAAGCCGCCAGAACGAGCCGCTCAATTTTTAGTCCCTGAAGAATTATTTTTTGGGTTCGAGGAAGCTGGGGAAATACCCGCGATGGCTGCGGGATGTGATTTGTATTTGTTGCTTGCTGGAATTGCCCAATGTCCATGTTCTCGTGATCATGCCGTGTGAGAGCGGGATGGGAGATCAGTTTTGAGGATCTTGTTGTCGACAGGTATTGTCATATTTTACCTACGACTTGACTTGGTCGGCTTTTGGGGGTCATGTTGTAGTGCGGGTTTAGAGTGCGGTGTAGAGCATCTTCATTCATGGTCCCGGGAAAGAGGGAAGCCGGGGTAAGCAGACGGTGACCAGTGAGGATTGTTCTTGTTGTGGCCATTGCTCTCACTTCTTCCGCTGACATTTGTGGTTTGTGGGATTATATGATTGTTTGTTACTTGTTAGTCTCTTTTTGAGTAAAGTCCGAGGCCTTCACCGACGGGTGGCGGAGAGAAGAAATGGGAGTGACCATGACACCAACGCCTCGGCGGGTTACACACCAACGCCGTTTTCAATTTCCTGAGCTCGTGCCGTTGGACGAGCTGGTCTTCAATTTAATCCGTCACTAGGTACCAGCTATCAGCCTATCATGTCATACATAAAGACAACACCAAGCTAAAGGCGTGGGCTGAGGCTGTCGGGTCCGGTAGGGTGACATCGTGATAGCTCACCTAGCTAGCTACTCTAGCTGAGCTAGGATAGCTCCAGCCGCGGTCCAGATTCGACTTGTGCTAGCCACGATACGACCGCGGAGCGATTTTTGGAAGCATGGAAGCTCGGATAAGAAATCCAATGAGGAAGCTGGCTCATGCTAATGATGCTATCCCGTGCGCACCATGCCACCGTCGTACCTGCAGAAAGACGTTCAATTTGCGAGTCCATGATCAGCGATCAGCGAAAATCCCGAAGTGCCCCTGTCGAGACTACACAAACGGCCGTCAGCTCCTGCAAATTGCATGTTGAGTATATTGCACTTGCAGCGCCATGATTGTCCCTTGTCTATAGGAGTGAAGAGAAAGACCGTTGGGAAGCAACTTGAGCAAGGTGACAAGGTCACCATTCAGACTTTCAGGCTTGCAAATGACGAACCGCAATGTTGACAGCCTGACGATCTGTGCTTCTTCTGGCTTTGCGTTACATGTACGTGAATTCTGTACTCGTATTTCAGCAGTTGCCGGTGATGTGAGTGAAGCTCCAAAAAGAAAACGGCGGTTTTGTGCTGCAGGCTTCGGACGAAGGAGTGTAACGGTTTCTCTATCGGGCAGACCACATGTTTCTCAGTTCTCGAATTCGCAATTCCCAACAAACCGTCACAGAGTTGTACGTGGAGTACAAGTGATCGATGCAGGAATACGATGAGGGGAAGCTTTTGTTGTATGATATCATGATCTGCTGTTGGCACAAACCGTTAGTTGATATCCACCTTCTATTAGTACAAGATCCGGACGTTTTTCGGGAAGTAGTGAAGTTCCATGTCATGTAAATAATTCCAGTGATTTCACCTGATATCTCCAAGTCTTATTGCCGGAAAAACCTGAATCGTGGTGGTGAAATGGGGCTTCGTTAGTATTCTCCGGCGGTGAAATACCGAGGTAGGCTGTTTCAAATGCTGTCCGTCATGACCGGAACCAGGACGGCTTTGACATTTCATGAATCTGTTCGAGATGGTTGAAACAATCTTCCTTGTTGTGGAACTCCTCTATGTTTCGTCGAGTCGGGCGCCGCTGTGGAGAAGATTAATCATGAGTGTGGAAGCGAGGACCTTGTTTTGGAGCCTCATGTCTGATCCGCATGAAATAATACATATGCCATCAATCGTGGAAACCTGCTTAGAGGCTCCAGTAGTCTTCGGACCTTTTGAACCCCCCCACTCTTAGTAGTTGTGGAATAATAGAGTAACGGCATCTTGGTCTAGTGTCTAGTACAGTAGCGCGCCACTTGGATCTGGGGCTTTCCTCAAGATCTACTTGGACACAAACCGTCTTGGAGCGTTCATGGCGGAGAAGGTTCGAAACGCCGATCAACTGCCAGCTCTCGGCTTAGCCGGTCAGTAAGACTAATAGTAATAATACGCATCACTATTGAACTGTCAATAAACGACGAAATCAACAAACGACGAAATCGATAAACTCGCTGGAGCCCGTGCTCTTTGTTGACGTACAGACATTGCCGATTTGGTTGCCGTATCGAAGTCTGAGAAGCGCCTCGGACCGGTCACGTACCGAAAATGCAGTTGGGATACCACTCTGTTTCGCTACATCGGTTTTTGACAATTTGCCAACGCATCCCCTTGAATAGAGGACCGGAGGGGCATCACGCAAAAGCGAGAGGCTGGGAGGTCAGGGAGTGTGGTTCATCTGCGCAAACAGTTCGTATCCCTCGCCGTAGACGATACAAGTGACATCTGTGAATTGAATCTTCTCTCGTGGCTCGGCAGTCTAAATTCTAAAGCAGCTCAAGCGCCAGGCACCCTACCGGGATCTCCCCGACCCCTGCAGCAAGCAAAAGGCGGGAGAGACGAAGCCAATTGGATCCGCGGCCTGCAGCGGGAGCGAAGGTTGATGCTGCTCCAGCTCGGGCCAACTCGATTGTTGGGTCGTGAGGGACGCAGGGCGCGCATTTTGCAAACTGCATTTGCGACGCAAGAGATTTCTCCTCCTCGCTGTTCTGAGCCAATAACAAGGCAAGAAATGGGATATGCGAGGAAAGGAAAAGAAAGATGCGGATGTCAAGTGAGGTCATACCGCCATCTCCCCTTCTCCTGCGATGGAATTGAGCCACATCGCAGAGATGAGACGGTGCGGGAGGCGGGAGGGAGCAAGGCAAGACAAGAATGCTGGCGCACAGGAGGAAGAGAGGGAGGGCCGCGAGTGGCCTGCCGCTGCATGCTCATGCGGTGATTGTTTTCCTCTGCCTGAAAGAGACAGCGGACGTGACCTTTTGGGCTGGACAACGACTTGGTGGGCGCAGATCAACGCAGCAGCCGGTGCAGGTACGCGAGACAATCAACCAGGATCACGGGCTCTGCCCTTCAGCAGCAGGAAGCTCCTTGTGACGGTGAGCTGTGAGCTCGTCACGGAGAACTCGAGTGCCGCAGGGCCTTTTGCGCGGACCGCATGAATTGATTGGCTGCTGGCGGCTGGCTTCGCAGTCACAACTGCGCATTTTGCAGCTGCCAGCTGGTGACCTGCCTCCAGGGTCAATATCTACAGCGCGCCTTACCGGCTGCGTTGCGCAGTTATATTTGCTCCCAACGCCTCCACGATTCTGGCTCAAACGATGGCGAAATCGAGGTGCAGGTCGCGCCGCATGGCAAAGCGGTATGCTGACCCTGTTTGCAATAATCTCTTGCGCAGAAGAGCGCAGGGCGTCTTGGTGTTGCCTTAGTCGCCAGCCAAGCCATGTGCTTTCCTTGCTGTTGCTGCTGCTGCGCCGGAACCTCGATCTCTGGGACAGCGGGGGGGGGGGGGGGATCGTGGGGGGACGTTGGCGGTTTGATGATGAGCCATGGCGCTGCTCCTGATCATGACTTTGGTGGTTGACGCCGACGCCGCTGGTGCGGTTGGACGTTGGCTGGTGTGCTTGTCGCTGACATGGATCTACGGCCCAAAGATGGAAACGGGTCCGCTAGAAGCTATGTTCCAACGGGCCTGGACCTTGGGCGAGCCAAGGCTCCCAAGCACGGAGCCGGATTTGCGTCCCGGGGATTCGTCCACGTCGTGGTCAGTGAATTATTGATGGTGACGCTGGCGGCTGGCCTCTGCGGGCGCTGGCTCCTCTTCTTGAAGTCGCTCCGAGTCAACTTCCGGTGCTCGGTCGTGTAGATAGCAGCGTCACACACAGCTGGAGGTCGAAGGACGGGCTGGAGCGATTTATCGAACGGCTTGACACCAGAGCATCCTAGAGTAGTAGAGCATCTTGGCCGGCTCGCCCTAGGTCCTCAGCGCTACTGAGCAGGGAAGCGTGACGTGACAGACGGGCCGGAGCAGAAGTGCAAGGAAGGCTCTGATTGTATGTGACTTGTGAGAGAGCCTGCGAGGCATTTTCTCCGCACTCCGCAGAGGCCTAATCAGCCCACACGTGAAGTCCATGCGACTAATGCGAGGATGCCTCGCTCGGTGTTGTCTTCTCGGCCTCAGCATCGCAATCATGGACATGCTGTGTTGTCAGTTGGTGTTGTTTCGCGTTCGGTCAAGTCTCGGATTGGGATGCCATGTGGTTGGACACGGCCTCGCTTCAATATTGGGGATCGTCGTCGACTCGCTTGCAGCAGGATTTGATGGAGAGAAGGTCGAAGGAACAGTCGGAAGCAATAGCAAATTGGTAGTAATCCTCTGTGGTACCTCGTAGGGCAGAAGTCTCCGTGACGCTCAGTCTCGACTCCCTCGACGCGGGGGTGAGATTCATGAAGCGATCGTTTTGATATGGGCTTCCAGCCAGCAGCACCCTGTCGGCTTCCCGGGCTTCGGAAATCTCTGTCACAGCGCCAGGACTCGACCAGACTTCGCACGTTCCGCAGAGCGTCCGGCAGGCCAGGAAGGGTCGCTGTTGTGCTCGCTGCTCAGTGCTGTCGTTGGCTGTTGCCGCTGTCGTTCGACCTGCTCTGCCGTGCATCGCTTGTGTCCACGCTCCACAAGACGCTCTCTGCAAAATGCGAACATGACTCCTATTCAGAGCACAGCGCAGTCAGTCAAGTAGGCAGGATGGCTCTCCATGATTCCCCGTCGTGCTCACAGCTCTGCTTCATCCCGAGAATTACATGATTTGACCGACGACGATGACGAAAGAATTGCGAGAGAGGGGCAAAACAGTCCGTCATCCTGGAGAGTGGTTGGCATTTCTCGACAGAATTGATTAAAAACGACGTGAGCTATTAGGGCTGCATATGTGTAATAACTAGGACGGCCTGGAACTATTCGCGACGATCCAAGTATTCCAGCCGTTCACCGTACGGCTACATGTACGTCCAAAAGGGGCACATTCGACAGCATCTTGCCCGTTGGAGTAAGGTCTGGGGGGGGGGCATCCGGGCCGCCGTGCGTGGATACACTTTGCTACTAGTTTTCTGTCAGGCCAGGGAGAGCCCGCTAAATCCTATCCACCAATTTTTAGCCCGGCCCAGGCAGAAAACGCTTCGACCAACGGCCGCCCAGTGCCCCACGCCGTTGAACTGTCTCTCCATCACCACGGCAGGCCAGAAACTGGCACAAAATCGTAGCGGCCCCCCAATGCTCCCCGAATTACTTGACACCTCCCGCTGCTGTTCGACCTCCCCCATTCGCACGCTACACACAAACACGCCCTCGCTCTCTCAGATTTCCAGACCACCACCGCCGCTTGCCTGTCGTCTGTCACCACTGCCGCTCGTTCGCCGTCACTGCATCTGCACGCCATCTGAGGCCCTCCACTCAACCCAAAACAACCGTCTTGTGTGTGTATGCCCCGTCCTGACTCTCAACTCGATTCATGGACTCGCTCGATGCATCTGTCTGCTTTGGATCGAGCTCCCCAGCTTCCCACGTGAGGGGAAGGTGACGGGAATTTCGTGTCCCCAATCAAAGCCTATTTATGCTTTCCACTTCTGAGCCGAGTTCTGATTGGCGGTACATAGTGACATAGTAACTCTTCTCCCCCACAAACGGCAACCTCACTCCAGAACGCCCACGTCCACTCGATTTTTTGGGCCGACCGCTCCATCTTGCAGCACCAACGTGGTCCATTCTCTTGACACGCTGCCCTTCCTCTCCAGACCTGCGGGACCACGTATTGCAACGTAGATAGCGGTCACGCGCACGCAACGAGGCCTGGCTTTCGTCTGAACGACCATCCCATATCAGCTCGACACCTGGGTCATGTATCCTTAACCGAGCTATAACCTACCTTATGTTCGCGACCACACCACGCCCGCACGACTGAAGTCGATCCACGCCGACACCGCCGACACCGCCCAGAGTACTGAATCGCAGTCCCCAAATTTCTTCCAGAGCTTTACTCCACTATCGCTCAGCATGTCGCCCCAGTTAAAGCCGTTGCTTCTGCCCCAGTTGGTGGAAGAGCGACGGCGAAGAGAAAGCTTACAAGGACCTGATGCCGACCCTTCATCGTCATTCTACACTATGAACTCCTCAGTCTCAGACTTCCCCTCACCAGTGACACCAACTTTCTCTCACCGCGGTCATACTCGGTATCCCAGCTCAGCTTCATCAATGGACCTTGCAACTCCTGCAGCCGACAGTCCCTCATCCCCGACATTCAACGGCTTGAAATCTTCGAATAAAAGATCCCTCCCTGACGTGAAAGAAGAGCCGCTTGAGAAAGAAGAGCAGGAAAGCGATTTCGACATGGTGGATTCGGATGACGAGGATTGCTTCTGTGAGTGAAAACTGGACTTTGCGATTGTCGCATGGAAGCTCAGGCTAATACTTAAAAAAGGTTATGATCGCCAAGCATCAGCCTTGGCGCATTCGGCAACCCAGCTGCCCACCAGTGAGAGCGATGTCGATTACGACCTGATAGACTGTTTCTTTTCTGACGGTGAAATCGACCTGGAGTCGAAGTTCAAGAAGCAGACCATTGCGACTCGCTTCGGCACCAGGTTCCCTTCCTTCAAAGGGAAGTGGCAGTCGCGCTCCCGCAAAGGCCCAAACGCACCCGCTATTTGGGACGAGCAGAGAGAGGGCGCGGCTTCCCGGGCAGCGTCGAGTCGTTCTTCCTCTGTCTCCAATTCGGTCCGACATTTTAGTGGAAGTCAACTTCCGCCCACCCCCACTAGGAGCATATACGATGGAGGCGATGAGAATGAAGTTTCATACAGAATCGATACCGACAAAGCGAACCGATGTTCAGAAGAGCCCCAGGAACAATCCGCCAAAACACCACGAACTCCACTACTCCCACCCCTTCTGATGGACCCCGCTGCAGGTGACAGACAGATCTTGATCAAGTCGCCATTGCAATCACCCACGGTCGCTGACCCCGGCGAACGGCATTCTTTCTCCACGACACCTATCGATCACGCTTCAACTCCCCAACTTCCAGGTGTCCCATCTCCACCTCTCAGCAATAAAGCCTCAATCGCGTCGATGCATCGG
Source organism: Cyclaneusma minus (assembly GCA_037179335.1). Lineage (NCBI taxonomy): Eukaryota > Fungi > Ascomycota > Leotiomycetes > Marthamycetales > Marthamycetaceae > Cyclaneusma > Cyclaneusma minus. Next base: position 340,121 of record JAKZHN010000024.1, on the reverse strand, counting down.
AATCGACCTCCTCACCTCATTCCTTCTTCAGACATACCAGGCTTGCTTATCGCCGATGAGAACGACGAGTGGGCCAACAAGCTTGGTCACGCCAACTTCACCATTGAGCCGGAACCCTACGTTCCTGAGGTTTGCGATCTCCTAGCTTTGCGCCAACTCCGCCAAGACTGGGAGCTTGCCAGGACCAACTACATGAAGCACCTTGTTCGCACTGGCGAGCATTACGGAGTGACTTCGAAGACCTACAAGCTCACGGAAGAGAAATGGGCTACGATCGATGCTGAGTGGCGCCGCAACAATGACTTGACTATCCAGAACACTGTCGAAAACAGCAAGTCGGGAAATGTGATTATGACACTCACCGAACACCACATCGGCGAGCCTAACCCGTCCAACGTCATGACCCGAATTCCGTCGCTGAATAGCCCGAGTTGCCAAGGCAAATTCCCTCAACTCGGCGATGAGTCCATTGTCGGCCCCATGGTCCGACTTCCACAAAGGCTCCATCGGACTCCGAGCAAAAAGGCGAAGCTCTTCAAATTCTTCGCTGAAAAGTTTCCTGCCGGCCTCGGAAGATCCGTCTCTTCTTGAGCGCCGCCCCTTTCAGATGTTGTTCGCGGCAACCTTGTTGCTTCTGCTTCAGATTCAAGCAACCCCGTTGGTTCTGCTGGTTCAACTGTCGAAGAGAGAGCGGAAGAAGTCGACGTCTTGACGCTGATTGACCCCGAGCCTTCCATTTGGTGGAATCCTTGGACATGGACTTCCTGGGCGATTCGACTCCGAACACCACAACACATCACAGTACAAACTCACATTGACTTACGACATTAACGGCCTACTTGACACCACGTCATTCCCTTCGATTCACTGCCATATCAGATACCCACGCTCCTTAGCAAACAACGCTCTTTCCACCTTTCCTTCCACCTTTTTCACAGAATCATTTCGCTGTACATAATCATTCGGTGTACTCGGCACGGCAGGAACCACGGCAGCATAGTGGGATAGGCATTAGAGAAAAGAACCAGGGAAAACGGAAGAGTCTAGAAAAAACCCCAGGCCTGGGCGGATTACTTCCTACAAACGGGAAAAACGGACAAGGGTGGGAAATCCCGTACTACATATATTATTAGACGAAGGCGCTTGGCCGGCTTGTATCCATACGGAGAGGATCTTTTTCGGACGCACGGCATTCTGGCTGGCTGGAGGATGGGCTCACTGGGTGGGCAAAACAAGCAGCACTCTGCTTTTTCCTTCTAATTGCTAGTTCCCTATTTGCTAGTCAAGGGGATGGGTGTTGCGGGGTGGAGGAGGGGCAGAACAGCAGCATTATCCGGACTGAGATCTGGCAACTGCTTTTTGGCGGCTATTACCCTTTCAGGGCCCGATTGACAACATCGGGTGTCTGGTATGGGGGAGAGCGCAGTCTTTGGTTAGCGGCATCCAGGGCGATGAGGGAGGATGGAAAGATATGCTATTCCAGGGGCTTGTGGGGTCCATTCCTCCCGGTTCTGGTAGGATGTTGAGCTTATTTCGCGGGAAGTATGCAGAAAACCAATACCCAAAAAGATAATAAAAATTCGAAAAAGATTTCAAACTAAACTTCATTTCGGTCCGTTTGTGATTTGTGCAATTTACTACATGTAGTGAGTGGGTGACTTGGCGGCCTCCTTTTGTCGACAGTTCCGAATTCGGACTGCCGCTAGCGATGGAATCCACAAGCCCGTTTTCTCGATCTCCACATGGTTTTCGACAGACCTGCTATTTTTGTAGGGCAAGGGTCATGCGGGCATGACTCGTTTTCCATGCTATTCTCTTCCATCATGGAGTAGTACTCTCCGGATGGACAGCCGGCGAATTAATCACGATCCACTGAGCACATGGCCGACGGGTTCCAGACTGTCAATGGGTGGTGTGTGGGTGTCAGGACCCGTGCAGCGGGGCAGCTAGCGAAAGGGGTTCCAGGTTGACGGTACGGCAGGCGTGGCTTTCAGTCGTCTGTCAGATTTTAATAATAAAATGGTCAATTTTAGCGTGATAACAATATATTGGATTGACTTAATATAGTATGACTAGCGGCATCTCCTGAAAAGCGGTGCTCCAGTCAGATCCGATAGCGACGTCCTGCTGGATAGGTCCTCTGCCAGAAGAGGATGTGAAGCCGCATCATCAGTGCTCTGCCTTCTACTCCGAATGTCGCATCAGTGACCACCGCCGCTCTTGGCCCGCTCGATCGCCACCTCCGTCGCCTCATCGATATCCTCCTTCGGCAAACCGAGCATACTGTTGAGCGTTCCCTTGTTGTGCTCGAAGTCGCCGCAACCATCAGGATAGAAGACGCGAGTGTACATCATCTTGGCAAAGCCGATCATCTTCCCTTCCTTCATCTCCTTCAGACCGTTGTTGTACCGCTCATGAGAGGGTTCCTTGGAGATAGACCAGTCGCTCTCCTTGGTACCAGTGACACGGCACACAGAGGCTAGCATCTCCTTCTGGCTGATCGAGAAAGAATTAACATAGATGAGCTTGTTCTTGAGGTTGTTGAGGCAGGCGTCTTTGTTCGAGCCTTCCGGCTTGATCGGCAAGCTGAGAAGGGCCGCGATCGCACGACTGATCTAGCAACTGTCAGCTAACTGTTGGGATTCATGTGATGATGGCACCCGGACCTGTGGCCAAGTCGAAGTCGAGAGCTTAGCTTCGCCTTCATCGAAGAAGGTCACGGCGTTGTCGGCGAAGTTGAAGCCGTACCCAGCGGGATTGGCCAAGCTTTATTCGTACCAGAAGCCAGTGCACACGGAGATGTAGTTGCTCTTGCCCACGGATTCGACGGTCTTGCGGGTGGCAACTACAGGGAAGCCCTCCGGTCAGCAACTGCAAACAGCAGATGAAGAGTGCTTTGCTCACCTTTTGGCTGGAACACCATCACATCCTGGACCATTGCCTCGTTCGCGGTGTCTGGGGACCACTCATTAGGCAAGATCCATGGCACGCCGGCCTCGGCAGCAGCATTTACGAGCTGCTCTTCGATGTCCTTGATGTTGGAACGGCCACTCAAGGTGATGATCAGTGCGTCTTGACCTTTGAGCGCATCGATGATCGTCTCTGTCTTACTGTAGTCTATGGTCTTCACCTGGACGCCTTCTGGGAAGGTACTCTGGCTTTCGGCTCGTGTGAGAGCTGTGATGGTGTGCTTGCCAGTCTTGAGCAGATGCTCCGTCAAATACTTGCCAACGTTGCCTCCAGCCTGGCTATGGTTAGCTGTGATGTCAAAGGCGCTGTGCCACATGCTTTCGGACACCTACGCCAACAATGGCAACGTTCTTGATGTAGTTCGAACCCATTATGAACGGTCCGCTAAAGCTTTAGACTCGCTGATGAAGGGGTTGGCTTTCCTTCTTGACTTTCCAAGCCCTGTTGTCAGCTCGGATGTCTGGCAGGTCTGTCACAGGTCTCATGTTTCGTCTGGTCTGTCCTGCAAAAACAATACGTTGACCTCATGTAGCGGTGTTAAGCTCGGCGTTAAACTGTCGTGCCACATGCAATGCACCAATCTCCGGCAGTACGGGCGTTCCCGTCACTTCAACATTTACAGTGTTTACACGGCACGGGCCGTGCCTTTTTGCTAAAATAATCTTATGCCCGTTGACCTGCGGTTCCTGGGTCTGTAGAAGTTTGGCTGGATGCAACGGTTGTGTACCGTGGAACATATCGAGTCGATTTGAGGGGATTGGTGCGGCAGCTCCTCCGCGATACGTCATGTCGGGTAACGGGTTGAGGGGGCCCCACAACAGCTTGAGGGCAGCGAGGGAGGATCTAGTTACGTAACGAGACGAAACAACTGCTGCTTGTCAGTTTCCATTTGTCCGATATTGATTTCCAAACACTTGGTTTAATCTGTGTTATTCCAGCTGCAGATTTTGTGATCTTTCGGCCTTAAAAGCTGTGTGCTGTGAGCTGGACTTCTTGCGCTTAAGCTTGTGACTTGTGAGTAGGACTTCCGATGGTGGTGGGGAAGAGTGGGATTGAGACCTGTTTTCCTGAGCGGCGTGTAATCGATGGATTGCTAACCCATATCCAGTTCGTAGGCGAAGAGCTATCAATCGCAGCAAATTTGTCTTGGAAACCTCCAGACTCAGATCCAAACTCAATTGGCCTCGAACGCTTCTCGAATAGCCCGGCAAACGAGTGCTGATTCCGTCAGTAACCTGTTGATCGAAACACCTCGGTTTATCTCTTACGAGCGAACACGCTGTCGCGGCAAATATGACGGCCATCACGCATATCTCTCAGGCTCTGAGGGACCGCATAAAGAGACCGAGTTTGCTGAAGAAGTTGACGAGGCCGGAGGATTTGGTACATCATTTTCCTAATGGCGCGTATATTGGATGGAGTGGCTTTACGGGTGTGGGATATCCTAAGTAAGTCGGGCTCTCCTTGTTCGGGCTTGTGCTGGAATGGGTGGATGCTGGGTTCCGGTAGGAGAGCACGGGAAATGGAGGCATGCCAGTCGCTACAGACACCGCGACCGGGAATCGATACTCGTCTGGGATATCGACAACTTCGAGGGCTCCCGACGGTTATCTATGGAGTGTCAAGCGGAGAAAGAATTGGGAACGGGCTTCCAGCAAATCGAGATTAGTACTAATGGTGGCTTGCTCAGGAAAATCCCAACTATGCTCGCAGACCACGTTGAGAAGAACAGCCTGCAAGGAAAGCTTAAGTACACTCTTTTCGTCGGAGCTTCCTCTGGTGCCGAAGTGAGTAGAGCAGACATAAGGCATGGTGAAAACACAGATTCGCTAATCCTAGATAGACTGAAAACCGATGGGCTGCTCTAGACATGATTGATCGACGAAGTCCCCATCAAGTTGGAAAGCAGATTGCCAAGGGTATCAACAATGGCAAGATTAACTTCTTCGACAAGCATCTGAGCATGTTTCCCAGTGACTTGGTCTACGTAAGTTTCTTGTCCCGCCATGGTTAAGGACTTTTGACTGACATAGCGTAGGGTTTCTACACCAAGGACAGGGAGAATGGCAAGAAATTAGACGTCGTGGTTGTAGAGGCTACAGCCATCCTTGAGGATGGAGGAATCATACCTGGTGCCTCTGTTGGAGCTTCCCCTGAACTGATCCAGATGGCTGATAAGGTAGGAAGCCCAAAACTCAATAGCGATTGTTCCAGCATTCGATATATCGGGCTATTGGCTAATGAGTGACTCAGATCATTATTGAAGTGAACACTAGCATCCCGTCATTCGAAGGCCTTCACGATATTTCAATGTCTAGTCTCCCACCAAACCGGAAACCGTACTTGATCATGGCCCCTGAAGATAGAATTGGTACAACGTCGATTCCTGTGGATCCTGAAAAGATTGTTGCAGTCGTCGAGTCTGATTACCAAGATCAGACTGTGCCGAACACACCGGCTGATGAGAATTCTAAAATGATCGCCAACAACATTATTGAGGTGCGTTGAACATAGATCAGTTGTAAATACATCCCGCGCCTGAAATATTGCTAATGGATCGACTTAGTTCCTCGAACATGAAGTCAAGCACGGCCGTCTCCCCAAAAACCTTCTTCCCCTCCAGTCAGGCATCGGCAACATCGCCAACGCCGTCATCGGCGGCCTCGCGGACTCCAACTTCCGCAATCTCAAGGTCTGGACCGAAGTCCTGCAAGACACCTTCCTCGACCTCTTCGACTCCGGCCGCCTCGATTTCGCCACCGCCACCTCAATCCGCTTCTCGCCCGAAGGCTTCAAGCGCTTCTACGACAACTGGGACCAGTACTACGACAAGCTACTTCTTCGCGCCCAACAAGTCTCCAACTCGCCTGAAATCATCCGTCGCCTGGGCTGCATCGGCATGAACACCCCCGTCGAAGTCGACATCTACGCACACGCAAACAGCACCTGCGTGATGGGCTCTCGCATGCTAAACGGTCTAGGTGGCTCTGCCGATTTCCTGCGTAACAGCAAATACTCGATCATGCACACGCCCTCCACGCGCCCCTCCAAGAGCGATCCTCTCGGCGTATCATGCATCATCCCCATGTGCACGCACGTAGATCAGACCGAACATGATCTGGATGTTGTGGTTACGGAGCAAGGACTTGCGGATCTGCGCGGACTGAGCCCGAAGGAGCGAGCCAAGGTGATTATCAACAAGTGTGCGCATCCTGAGTACAGGGCTATTCTGCAGGACTACTTTGACAAGGCGGAGTTTGAGTGCATGAGGAGGGGCTGGGGACATGAACCGCATTTGCTGTGGAAGAGCTTTGAGTTGCATAGGGCGCTGGATCAGAAGGGGAGCATGAGGGAGTTGAAGAGCTGGGACTAGGCTGGAGGCCGAGCAATTCTGCAGGAACGGGAGGATTTTTGGCAGCAAGAGGACGTTCATTTGCTAGGGTGGAATTGTCTGTATGTGATCCTTCCTTTCTGTGACTGGTAAGTAGAATAGATGAAGCCTAGCTGCGCTCCTTTTACCTTCCCACAATATCAGGAAAATATCCCATAGACTCTCCAGGCCTTCAAGCCAGTCAGTCGCTCAGCGAAAACCGATTGCCACCAACCAAGCAATCCGGTCCTCTCACCGTGCAGTACAGGCTTGCGTACGAAACTGCAGTAGATAACGCTTCAATGTCGCTTCGCCACCTCAGCCTTGCAACCTGCGTCCCACAGCAGCAGCTTTTTCGTAAATCCTTCAATCAACCAACCCCCGTTCGGCTTTATCTGCAGAGCGAGAATTCGGCATTCTCGACTCTCCAGCCACATTGCCAAAAGTTTTTTTGTTGCACGTCGAGCATTTCGCCACCTGGTCTTCTTCGTCACTTATCGTGCGGTTTGCAAAGGTCACTTGCCGGGAGGCGCATGCAGGCTTTGCAGCTGTGTCGAGCATCTGATCTGGTTCGCTCACATGGGCGTTTCTCGCCTCCCGGCCTACGCTCGATGGGCGACTGAGCTTGTGCTTTGGGATTTCGGTTTGTGACAGGATGTTGGTAGCGAATTCCGAGAGTTCTCTGGCTTTTGGTATGGATTCTGGTATTTTGTAATTGACTGTGTTTTTGGCGGAGTGGGGGGTGGGGGCTAGCCAGGCTCCTGAGCATCGGCGCCGGGGTTGGCTGCAGTGGCAGGATGAGGATCGAAGTTCACAACTAACGAGTGACAACCAATGTAGTAACTAGCAACCGACGATGTTGCGGGAGACTTGCATACAGGTATCTTAACCGCTGCACAAGATCGAGTACGTGAGCCAGTGTGTTCAAAAGATATGTATTGGTACAGATATTATATATCTGAGCTAATATCCAAATACAAATATTATCTGGATTTTACATAGCTCAGATATATTTGGAATTTTGCTCAAATGTTGATTTTAAATAAAAGCTTAAATTAGAAAAAGCTAGGCCCGAAAAAGGGCCCGAGAGAGGGCGATTAGGGAAATCAAAGTTTTGTTATAGAAATATCTGCGTTAATCCCCTGTTTTGCGGTTGAACGTGTTTCCTACGAACCGGATTAACTTTTTTTGTCCCGGACTAATTTTAGCCCGGTATATAACCAATATCTGCAGAACTTACAAATACAGATAGTTACAGATAGAACACACTGACGTGAGCTCGACGAATGTGACTGCGAAGCATCCCTGTGCCTTAACTAACGACCCCCACACAGCCCTGCAGGAGCCCCATCCATAGCGATGGTTCTAAGATAACGCAGCACATATAGCAGCTACCTGAAATTGGAAGCTGCATCGCGCTATTGGTTTCGTTGCAGGTGGCTTCATCTTGACCCTTGGCATACCAGCCCCTATTGTCCTGGAGTAGTCTTCATGTTTTCTCTCGCTATGTCGCCTTCCAGCATCCACGACCCCAAGTTACCTCACGAAAGGTATATTCCTAGTAGCAAAGTTAACAACTCCCCAGCACAAAGCTACAAAACAAATCCAATAGACAACCTGCTCTCTGTAATCCCCGACAGCCAGCTCTCAAAAACCCGCGTCGAGTAATCAACTGACCACATCAATTCTCTTCATCCTCGCATTGAAATCAGGCCACCCCCACTTCTGAGCATCAACCAAGCCAGCAAACAGCAAACATCAGTACATGTTCATGACTCTCCCACCCAAAACGCCAAGTCTGCCCACTGTGTCACCTCTCGGCGCACTACCAGACAGTCTAGCAGGGACTTTATTCCAACAGCAACCCGCTAAAAATGTCGACGTGCGACAAAAACCGTCTGTTGAGAATAACACGTTCATGCTCCCCGACGTAGCGTCGGCGCCGCCAGGGCACCAGCGGCTACAGGGCCTCTCAGGCTCCCGGACCCCCACCCCAGCGACTCTTGGCTCTCATTCATCCTGCTAACAGATGGCGCAGCAAAAAGCACCAACTTCAGAAATATCGTAATGCCAATTGAAGTTCCAAGGAGAGAGCAATTGCCGAAGAAAAATAACACAATATCATACTTTTTCTTTTCATTAGCGTACTATCACGGCACATTTTTTCTCTGTGCGGCAAATCTAGTACTATTCATACATTGAAGACATCACATTCCCACTTCACCCCACCCCCTCGTTTCAGCGTCAGCGCGTCAGCCTTCTTGACGATCAGACCTCCCGCATCTCACCCCCGTCGCCACCAGAAGCAGCCCTCGCTCTCTCAGCCTCCTCAGCCCTCCTCCTCCTCGCACGCTCAGCACCCTCCTGGCGTCTCCTCAGACTCGCCTCCTTCTCTTCCGCCCTCTTCCTGTCTTCAGGATAAAGCTGGTCACTTGTACCATTCACGCCATTCTCAACCACCACCGTTGCAGTCTTTCTCTGCGATCCGTCTGATCGCTGGGAACTGGTTCGGCGAGGCTGAGGCTCTGATCTTTCGGGACGCTCTAATCGCTGCGCCATTTCGGGTTGTTTTTCTTGCTGGCGCTCTGTAAAAGCGGTCTCTGGCTGTTTTTCTCGCTGGCGCTCAGTGAATAGTGGTGCTGGTGCCGTGTCGCGAGATGCGCCGCTGGTGAAGGGGTCTGATGCCGTTCCTCCGAAGCCGCCGATTGTGGAGGGGACGAAGGGGTCCTGTGTTGGTTCGGCAATTGCTTCTCTTTGAGCGGCTTTGCCTTTCTCTCTCTTGCTTCTCTCTCGCTCGGCATCCTCAGCTCTTCTGGCTGGATCTCTTGTCGATGGCTCGACTCTCGCCCGGGGCCTTTCAGACTCCTTGTCGCTCCCGGAATGTCTTGCTGGTGCGGGTCGCTCCTCCATAGCTGGCCGTGCGGGAGGCTCCTCGACAACTGGAGGGGGGACATACACCACGCACGCTTCCCTTGCCCAGGTCATCTCGATCTTAGAAATCCCGAGCTCCCTGCTGAAGTCTCCAAATACCCCTATGATCTCGCCCAAGCCGCCTTTCAAGGCTGCAATCACGCTGTCTACCTCTGGGGCCTTCCTGTCTCCATGGACATCTGTCCAGTGCGGCTGCAGCTTCTCCTTGAACTCCTCAATCTTTTTGATTGTATTGGTGTATGTCCTGATAATTAAAGGCAGATCTCGCTGAACATTGCCGTACGAATCTTCCTCCATACTTACTACCGAAAGGCGACTGATTGCATCAATTGCATCAACGATAATACTCGCCTCGCCATAAGGTTGTCCCAACACCACGGCAGCTGCGCGTCTCCGGTAAGTTTGTCTGAACAAATATCCAAGGAACGAGCCTAGGAATTTGCGGGCAAACTCTTGGAATAAGTCCAGTGGCTCGACTTCCTGAAGATCGGCTGGCAAAGCGGAGCGAGCCAAGTGGGCAACGTTCTCTATCTGCTTGGGAATTGGGGAGCCTGGATTGACGTTGCCGTACTTTTGTGCATATTTGCCCAGAGCATCTATTTTCGACGGTGGTGGGGCAGTAAATATGCTGTCGTCCGATTTGGGTGGTCGGCCGACTTTTGGACGTCTTGGTAGCGGGTCATTAATCGCGGCGAGAATTGGTTTGCTCGGGTTTTCAAACTCTTCTATGCGCTCGTCGATGCCTTTGATGGTTGTAATACACAGAGCCAGAATCTGAGACCAGGTCGTGCCGCCCGGGCGGTCGATGTCATCGAATATCTGCTTGCGTCGGCCTTGCAAATGTTGCGCTATGTGAGCGAGTTCCCAGTAGGCAAACAGCTTGGTTTGTAGCTTGACACCTCTCAGACCCGTGATCAAGCTTCCATTTGGATCTTTGGACTCGTAGGTGATGGGACGGTCGTTCTTGAGGGGCTCCTGTGCGACGTAGACGGAGAAAGCGGCATTCGTGATCTCCCACATTAGGACGAGCAGGAAACCACCGTACATTGCGTGGCAAATAAGTCCGATCCCGTATGGCGCTTGGTTCGGGATGGCCCTCGATTTCGGCAAAGACCACCACACTTTCGCAAATGTCAAAGTCCAACTCCATGCCGACCTCCTCACCAATTTGTGGTATATGAGCGAGCAAGGTGCAAACATGACCGCAGGGCGTCTGACACAGTCGAGAACCATTTTCGGAAGCCTACCCCTGAACTGGGTCATAGGGTCTGCAGCAAGACGAGCTGCTTGGTCCAAAGTCTTGGGTTTGTTGATGGGAACATTGACCCGGTCGTAGTCGTAGAATAGATGGACGACGCTCTGCGACAGTGCCAACATCAAGCAGAAGGTCATAAGGAAGATCGGTTTCTCATTAAGTCGTGGAAGATGCTCAGAATGTTTTCCGGTTGTAATCCATCCAAGTTCCGCACTAGCTGGCGCAGAAAAGATGTAGATCTCGCTCCAGAGCCAGGCAGAAAACAGATACCATGCAGGTGTTTGAAGGGTATTTCGTTTTGGGACATCTTGGATGAAGGTGTGTATGGGAGCAGGTGTGGTTCTCGACCCGGCATGTAGCTGGGCGACGCGGAGGAGAAGGACGACGAAAGCGCATATGAACAGGAGCAATGCTCTGATGCCCACCATACCTAGAGGAAACCATGACCAGAAGACTGAGAGGTACGGTGGTTAGCTGAAGCTCTACGCGCAAAGGATTGTGACAGAATGATGAAGATAGGCGACTTACGGGATTTCCACGATGGGCCGGTCAGAATGGATTCGAGGTAGCAGACGGTCAGGGCAATAGCCGCAGCACTGCTGAATCTCCGATGTAGAGCTGGGGTCATAAAGTCCTTGTAAGGACGGGTTCGAATCTTCAGCGGCGGCATCTTGGCTGAGAAGGCGCTGCAGCGTTCGAGCTGCGTGCAATGAGGACACGAAAGGTCGAGCTGTAGCTATGGCCACATGGGGATTGAAGGGGCCTTGGGTCGACGTACCTACCTACCGAGGTAGTTAATGTCGAATGGTGGCTGGCCGTAGTTGAGCTTGTGTTGACATTTGTTTTCACAGAGCTCTCTTCCTCGCGAGATGCGCCGGCAACTGCCGCTCTTAGCGCGAGCCGGGTACGTCAATGCCGGATCAGCTGCCTCCAGACCAGGTACCACCTCTCCGCCTTCTCTCAGAAAAACACGCTTTATTCGCTTTCCGACAAGTCGCTCCTTTGGTTTCTCTTTGTCGCCATCTACGCTACCACAGATGTCGTTCGACCAGCTGTCTTCCCTCGAGTCGCAGCCGACTACGGCTCGCCGCGGCGATGACTACACCGACGATCCCGAGTTCAAGCGTCTTTCGACTGATCTCAGCACCAAGCTCTTTACTCTGACCGGCAATATCTCGAGGCTGTCAAATCAGATTGCCTTACTGGGTACCAAGAGAGATACCGAGCGAGTAAGGGAAAGGGTCCACGATCTCTTGGAGGAAACCAAGGATACCTTCAAGGATGTCGGAGAAGGCGTCAAGCAGATCCAGTCGTGGGAAGATGTCAGCGTACGTGTATTATCAATTCATGTTGTGCCAGATACATATACTAATTGGTGTCTTCTAGCCATCGCAGAAATACACGCAGCAGAAACTGTCTCGCGAGTTCCAGGCCTCTCTCGGAGAATTCCAAACCATCCAGCGCTCCGCCCTCGAGAAACAACGAGCCTCGGCCAGCGCCGCGCGTACTGCCATGGAAGATGCTCAGTCGCCATCAGCAGAAGGTGGCCAGCAATTCGGGCAGCAACAGGAGCTAGAACAATTGAGGCTAGCAAATCAGGACGAGGTGGACTTCCAGGACTCCCTGATCGTCGAGCGAGAAGCCGAAATCCGAAACATCGAGCAAGGTGTCAGCGAATTGAACGAGCTCTTCAGAGATGTGGCGCATATTGTCAGCGAGCAGGGAGAGCAACTCAACACAATCGACATGAATGTTTCAAATACGGCTATGGACACTCGTGGAGCAGATCTGGAGCTCAGGAGTGCGGCGAGGTATCAGAAGAACGCCAGGTCGAAGATGTGTTGTCTGCTCTTGATTCTGGCTGTCATCCTCACAGTTGTATTGCTCGCCGTCTTCTTGGGATAAGGGCATGAGTAGGATACTGGGTATCGTGTTTCGTTACATGGAGTTGGGGGCTTGAGATATCATGTGTACAGCGTACTCTATTGAGCGAATGAGCGATGGAATAGTAATACCACTTTGCGGTCGCTTCATCCTGATTCTGGACACCAGCCGAGTGTATAGAAGATCTTCATCTTTTCGTGAAAATTTTGGCAGCATCTGCGTTTCTGACAGTCGCGTGATCGCGGGGCGATTGACAAACGGCCGGCCGAATGGCACCTCAGTTGGCCGGCTTAATTTCGAATCAATATAAAAATAAAACTTGCATTACAGACCCGCTATTAGCTGAGAAATGCTAATCCATCAAATACTGTTTGGGCGAGATATATACATTTATGCGCCGCATTGCAAATGAAATACTCGATGGCACCATTCCTTCCCTGCGCCGGCGTAACCTTAAAATCCAGAAGGTTTTCTCAAATGGCACTTGGCTCAAATGGCACTTGGCTCAACCTTCAACCTCCTTTTCCCCTCCAAACACCGCTTGCTGCCTGCTCGAACTCAGAGTTGTTGGTTTAGCATGTGCACTGAAGTTTCGGAAAGCCAATGCTACATCAGCATGAGCTGCGCCGTTGACCGTTGAGCTCCATTCTCCATCTTCAACTCGTTAACGTACCGAAAGACCACCTCTCAACCCAGGAACGCACCATGACGCGCTTCCCACCTGTCGCAGCTGAGGAAGTCGATCAAGCCGGCAATGTGGTGGCAACATACACCACCACCCAAAATGGGTCTGACAACATGAAGTGGCCTTCGCTCGACGTGAAGGTCCCCGGCGTGTCCACGAGCTACCTCAAAAGCTTCATGTACGCATTCCTACCAGCCGGCTATCCAAACAGCGTCACCCACGACTACCTCGAATATCAAATCTACGACTCCCTCCAAGCCTTTTCCAGCTCGATCGCCGGTCTCTTAGCTTCACGAGCCGTGCTTGAAGGCGTGGGTGTTGGCGATGCGAGTGCATCTCCCACAGCAGCGCTGCTGCTCTCTGTGCTTCAAAGCAGCATGGGACGAATTGCCACCATTTTGTTTGCACACAGGCTTGGAAGCGCTCTCGAGCCGGAGTGCAAGATGTATCGGCTAAGTGCGGATGTTTTCAATGATGCTGCCATGATTTTGGACTGCTTGAGTCCTGCTTTTCCGAAGACTACGAGAGTGGTGGTTTACAGTTTCTCGAGCGTGTTGAGGGCGCTTTGCGGTGTGGCTGCCGGCTCTTCGAAGGCTAGTCTGAGTGCCCATTTTGCTACCCAAGGAAATCTGGCTGAACTCAATGCTGTGAGCTCACTATCTTGTTGTCTTCTCTGTGAGACTTGAGTTACTGACGTGAAGCAGAAAGATTCCAGCCAGGAGACGATCATCTCGTTGATGGGGATGTGGGCGGGGAGTTTTGTCGTTTCCAGGATTTCGTCTCAGTTTGCTACCTGGACTGCCATGATCTTCCTTCTTGCCATCCACCTTGGAACCAATTATCTTGCTGTCAAAGCTGTGACCATGAGAACTCTCAATCGACAGCGAGCGAATCTCATCATCTCACACTACTATTCCCAGAGTGACAGCTCCGCTGCGAAAGTCCTTACTCCTGAGCAAGTATCCATCCAAGAAAAGGTGTTCGAACGAGACGGAGTTCTACGCTGGCAGGGCGGCAAACCCCTCGGCTACTGCATCCTCGGCGTCGATCTCCAGACCATCTTGAAAGCACGGTTAAGAGATCACAAGAGGGCAGGCATCAAGTACCACACCGGAAGGGATTGCAGCGACTATCTGTCAGTCCTCCTAGATCTGTACAAATGGCAAGATTACATCATACACTACGCCCATCACGAAAAGACCTTCTACGTTGTCCTCAAGAGCAATTCGACTGTTCGAACGCAATTGATTGCCTGGACACTCGCCCTAAAGGCAGCCAAGAGAATTGACGAAAGCGAAGAACCAGAAACTACTTGTATAGCGCGCTGGAGGGATGTTAGGGACTTGCTTTCAACGCTCGAGAGAGATTGTCCCCAGCATGTGGATGCGTTCTTTGCAAAGCTCGAAGAAGCCGGCTGGGATCTGAAGACTGGAGCGATGGAAACGAGATCCGGGACCCGGTTGATGGTGGGGCAGACTATGGGCAGTGGGGGCGGGAATGATGAGAAGCTCGAAAAGCCAGAGAAGCTCAAACAGCCAGAGAACGAACCGCCAGAGAAGCTGGAACTGCGCAAGAACAAATGAGCCCTGACTCTGGAAGACGGCGAAGCTGGCGGGTTGTATGATTAGAGATTCAGGTCTAGAGCTCTCGCTTCATCCATAGCGAGGACGTGTGGAGATGGATCGACCCTATTCATTGAAATCAGTTCCAATACTTGGAGCCTCTTCTGATTGTGCTCAGGACGATGTCGAAGTTACCTGGGAACGCCGCAATGACTGACACCAAATCAACTTATCGAGCGTCCGAGTGGAAACTTGAAGCATGCGGCTGCTGCTGGCCAAACGCTCGTCTCGGTCATCAGGTTGAGAGAAAACAGGAAAAGTTGCCAACCTGTTTCTCGCGTTGAAATCATGTGGGTATGAACATGGACGTCATTTCTTCTCCTCATTGACTGCCCTATTCTGTACCGCAGTCCCCTCGATTCCTTTCGGCAGTTGGAGGAAGCTCGAACGTATTGACCTCAAGATGACGACAACAGGTGCTTCGGTCGACGGTGAGGAAGGTATACGACAGCAGCTGCCACGACCGATGGCAGTGAGAGCTCAGGGGTAGTTGCAGCGATACCGTCCTATCAACAGCCACCATACTATATCCCGACTGTCGCACGTCGAGTCTACCACCGATCGTCTTTCCTTCTCCACAAGATTGCCGCCCCAACTACTCTTGATCATTCTGCCATTGCTAGCAAGCTTCTGGACGGAGCGTCGATTGCGGAATCTGTAGGTACATACATATGCTTCCCATCCGATGCTGGCGATAAGGTTTTCCTTTTCCTTTGCAGAACCTTCCACAGACGAGTCCCGCAGGGTTCTGTTTTCTTTCTTGCTTGCTTTCTTTCGCGACCCCTTCTACGACTACTGACCCCCTTGACTGGGCATTCAGGATGGCAAGGAAAGACAGAGGATCAAGAACTGTGAAGAGTAAGTTGACCCATCCAGCAGACAGCACTATTAACTCTGCTTCACGCGCAACATCTAGCCCCGCCCAGATCGTTCCTACGACTTCTAACATGATGATCACGTATCATGGCTAGCGAAGCCCTTCCACTATGGGCGATACACCTTCCTTCTTCTTTACAAATTCCTCTACCGATCCACTCTGCGGAGCATCCGATGTCAAGGGATGAGAATGAGTCACGAACTGGGAACAATAATTGGATATGTGAATGGAAAGACTGAACTGCCCCCCCAATCAAATGCTTTGATCTGTGGGGCACCTTGACCCCTGAGTTCGTCCCCTTGGGCCCTTTGTTTCCGGTCCGTAGACAGCTTTGCTAATTCATTTTCACGCTCAATGTCTAGTTTCGGCCGGATTGGTCTTACTACGATCTCATGCTTGGAAGCAGGTGGCTGCTAGCCATTTTCTATTATGCAAATCTTCCGCATCAGGCGGGAGGTGGGAGGCACACCCTTTTCTTTACGCTCACAGCTCGCAAACTCCCAATTACCAGCTCCCGCTCTGCAAATTGCGACTCGATCAACCTAGGTGCCTTTACGACTGAATTTCCACACAGCTTCGCTGACTTCCTGTCGCACGCCGACTCTACCACCGCCCATCTCGCCTACCCTCGTCTCACCACCTTCAACACGGCTGACGATACACCCACCACCCCTGCAAATTGTGACTCGGTCACCCTGGGTGTCTTCATCTCTGAATCCCCACCCAGCTCTATTGATTACCCGTCGTGCGCCAAGTCTGTCACCGCTTAGTTCGCATAGTGTTGATTCCGGAACTTCCACACGGCTTCGCTGGCTCCTGTCGCACGCCAAGTCTACTGTCGTTGGTTTCGCCTAGTCTCGACCTCTGTATTACTACACATTCGCTAACTGTCTGTCGCACTTTGAGTCTGCCGCCGCCCGTCCCGTCTACCGCCGCTCGTTCTGCCTGCCCCCGATTGGCCCCTGAAGTCTCGGACAACTTCGCCTATCTATCCTCACGCCCAAAGTCTAGCTTCGCCCGGGTAGGTCTTGGCGCCATCTATATCGCCCGAGATGTCGGCTACGTTTAGCCGAGTCTCAGAAGCAGAGTCGCCGACTTCCGACTCCCACTTCTACTTAAACCTTCACTTGGTCCAGACAGACCCCTCTTCTCTTTCCCCTCCCGACTCCCAACACTCCAGGATTCTCGACAGCTTCGTCAACTTATCCTCACGCGCAACATCTAGCCTCGCTCAGATAGGTCTTATGCCAATCTGAGTCAAGCGAGTTCTCGGTTGCATTTGAGCGAGAGCCTCCGATTCCCGCATCGATTACTTGAACCTCCACTTGGTGGGGAAAGGCATTCTTCTCCTTCCCTTTGCAACTCCAAGGACAGACATTCACGCCCCGCGACTCGACGAAGTTCCTCTCGCTCAACGTCTATCTCCACTTGAGTCTTCGGAAGAGTGTAAGCGATCCGCCTCCGGTGTCCGCCTCCATACTTACTCAAGCCTCTATTTGGTGCTGGAATACGCTCTCCTCCTTCCAATTGCAATACAAGGACAGATATTCACGCCCTGTGACTCGACAAAGTTCCTCTCGTTCAACACGTCTAGCTCCGCTTGAGTCTTCGGGCGTTTAAGCGATCCGCCCCCGGTGTCCGCCTCCATACTTACTCAAACCTCCTTGGTGTTGAAGGACGCTCTCCTTTTTCCCATTGCGACTCCCAATGACAGACCTTCACGACCCGCGCCACGACGAAGTTCCTCTCGTTCAACTTGGTTGCTTTGGCCTTTGAGTTCCATACAACCTTTATCAATTACCCGTCATACACCAAGAAAGACAGCTCGGTTTGCTTACCTACCCGCGACTGACCCCTGGATTCTTAGACAGCTTCGCTATCTTCCGTTCAAGCGCAAAGTCTAATTTCGACCCCTGGACTGTTAGACAGCTTTGCTATCTCTCATTCACGCACAAGGTCCAGCTTCGCTAGCTTGCTCTCACGCGCTAGGTCTAGCTTCGCCTATCCGTCCACAATAAACCTGGGTACCTTGGCCTCTGAGTTCCATTCACCATCTATCAGCTTCTCTTAATACGCCAAGTCTATCACTCTCGGTTTGCCTACCTACCCGCGATTGACCCCTGGACTCTCAGACAGCGGCGGCTATCTCTCTTCCACGCGCAAAGTCTAGCTTCGATCCCTGAACTCTCGGACAGCTTCGCTAGCTTGTTTTCACGCGCTAGGTCTAGCTTCGCCTATCTGCTCAAGAACAACCTAGGCTGATCTCCATTCAACTTTTATCAGCTTCTCTTGATACGCCAAGTATATCACCTCTCGGTTTGCCTACCTATCCGCGATTGACTCCTGGACTCTCAGACAGCTTCAGCTATCTCTCTTTCACGCGCGAAGTCCAGTTTCGTGCCTTGGCCTCTGGATTCTAGACAGCTTCGCTAGCTTGTTTTCGTGCAAGGTCTAGCTTCGCCTAAGGTCTAGCTTCGTTTATACGCTAGCGTCACAAACGAGCCGCCTCCGGATCCTGCCTCCATACTTAACTCCACTTGGTGCTGAAAGACGCTCTCCTCTTTTCCTTTACAACTCCCAGGAACAGACAGACCCTCACGGACCCCTGGACTCTTAGACAACTTCGGTTATCTCTCTTTTACGCCAAAGACTATTTTCGTACCTTGGCTTCTGGATGCTAGACAGCTTCGCTAGACAGCTTCGCTAGCTTGTTTTCGCGCAAGGTCTAGCTTCGCCTATACACTAGCGTCACAAGCGACTCGCCTTCGCTTCCTCCTTCTTACTTAAATCTCCACTTGGCGCTGAAAGACGCTCTCCATTTTCCCTTCACAACTCCCAAGAACAGACAGACCTTCACGACCTGCGCCGCGACAAAGCTTCTCTTGTTCAACCTGGGTACTTTGGACTCTCTGAGTTCCACTCAACTTCTATCAGCTACCCACTATACGCCAAGTCTACGAGCGCTTGGGCTGCCTACCCCGAATCCCGATTGCTTCCTGGATTCCTAGACAGCTTCGCTATATCTCTTTCACGCGCAAGGTCTAGCTTCGTCTATACCCATCTTACCACGTTCGCCAAAGACATTTCGTGCTGGGCCAGCTTCCCAGGTCGCCGACTTCGGACTCGAAATCCATTCTCTGAACTTCCGGTTTGCCTACCCCGCTTGACCCCTGAATTCCTCACAGCTTTCGCTAACCTATTCTGACGCGCAATTTCTAGCTTCGCCTATACGCCTCTTACCACCGTCTATTTCGCCCAAGACATTTCGTGTTAAGCGAGCTCGGAAGCAGATTACCGACTTCGGACTCCAACATCATTAGACTCACAACTCTCGAGGCCCGACGCTCACGACACGTCATCCGCCACATCGGCCACTACGACCCTAGCCACTACGATCCTAGAAACTACGATCCTAGCCACTACGATCCTAGCCACTACGATCTTAGCAACTACGATCTTAGCAACTACGACCGATCAACATGGGGAAGTACAAAAGAAAAAGAGGTGGGGATCCGTGCGGAGTTCCTAGTTGTCCCCCCACTCCGCCGAGTCCGACCCCAGACGAGAAACTCAAGAACAAGAAAACTCGAAGTGAAAAGCCGTGCTCCGTTACTGCTCCCGCACCTGCTCCGGTGACTCTGACACTTGACGAGAAAAGTGAACTCGACTTCTTGAGGTGCAAGCTTGGCAGTCTCACCAAGGAGAACTCGGCCCGGGCAAGATATCAACAAGTGCTCCAGACGGCATTGGGAGATTACCCTGATAGGGTGGCCAAACTGAATGAGTACGTCACTATCCCTTCTCAGTTGAACTACCCCTTCTCGCTTGTACTACCCCCTATCGCTTGGACTATTGAGCTAACAAGCGTCACAGGCTAGCTGAAGCCGAAGCGAAACTTGCTATGATGAAGGCGCTAGAAAGCAATCCCGATCCAAGATACCTTAACTACAACGTGGAAAGACTCTGGACGGATTGGCGAGTGGCGGAGGCGCGTTATGAGGAGGAGCAGCGCAAATCGCACCTACTACGGTTGTTCCTCGACGTCTCTGAGGCGCAAATCATGAGAATGGCCCGCACCACGAAGCCGACGACGACTGCAGTCCAGACTGGGTCCCTCGAAGCCACCTTCGCGGACGTGAGACAAGCCCTGGGCCCTCACACCAAAGGTCTCGATGATGCACGTCGTGCCATATCGGGGCTTGAGAAAGCTCAAGAAGCACCGCGTATCAGAAGAATGCTGGACTTTGTCAAGGCGCTTACAGACGAGCTGCAAACCACGGAGGAAGGCAGAGCCAAGGTGCAGCAGTTGTCCGACAGCATATTCGGCACGAATAATGCGTTCGCCCAAGAATACTTCCAACATGGCAACCAAGAGTTCAAAGACAACATCCTAGTTGGGCTCTTCAACCGGGAAGAAGTGTGGCTCATGACCGGCATCATGCCCAACGCTCAGCACCGTGAGGCACAAGCGATACGGGCCTCTGAAGCAGATACGAAGCTTCGAGACCATGAGAATGAACATTTTACGTCGGTATCAATTAAACATCTCCCACTTCTCAACGCATCGGTCACCCAGGAGCTCAAGCGTCTCGATGATTACCAGCCGACACTTAGCCTGGAGGGCGTAACAGCGGAGATGGAGAGATTGAAGCTCAAGGCAAAGAGTCAGGAGCTCCAGAATCTTGAGAATCTTGAGAACTTGAAGGTCAACCATGATTCCGTTCTTAAAGGTCTCCGCAATGACCTGTGTGAAGGCAAGCGTCGTCATCGCGAGGAGCTGGAAAAGAAGGATGCCGAAATCAAGGCTCTGAAGGACAAGGAAGTGCAGATGACGTTTACGATCGGCGATCTGAACCAGAAGATTCGTGGTCTCGGCAACGAACTCATCACGCGCCGCGACAAAATCTATGACTTGAATTTCCAACTTCAGGTTCAATCTGCCAACGAAGAGTACGCTTTGACGAAGTTGAAGCAAGCTGAAGCTGAAGCAGCGGATCTTCGGGCACAGCTTCACGACCAAGCTATCCACTCTGAGGCGGCTGAGGAGCTGAAGCAGGTCAAGGAGGACTGTTTGATGCTGAGGAGGACGCTCCAGACAAACAAGGCAGCCGAGGATGATCGAATCGAGAAGGCGAACATGCCGCTGCGCAGTGAAAACCGGAGGCTGGAAAAGGAGCGCGAACGACTCAAACAGAGTTCGAACGAGTGGTGCTTCAAACACAACAAAGCGATCAACGAGCGCGACAGTCTTCAAGAGCGCCTAGACTTGGTTGAGGTTGAAGTTAAGAAATACAGAGAGACTGCCGTTCGCGCCGCTCAGATGGGACAGGAAATAGCCGCCATGCTACATCCAGATAGTGTGAAGATGGTGCTTCCGGACCTTATTCAGACGTGAGGGGGATATAGGGGATATATGGAGCGCAAAGGCCCATTGTGGGACTCGGATTTACAGAGATCTTTTCGATTAGAGACATACCTCTAAACTGTAGTATACATATTTCATTTGCGCACGGCATTACTAGCCGTTGCGAGACTCTAGCGTAGAATTTCTGCGCTAGCAGCATCTAGAAAAGCGGCTACTAGCACCTCAAATACAGATCGTCTGCTTCAACCCTAATTCATCTTCCATAACTTCCTCATCACTAACGTGTTTCTTATATAATATCTTACAAGTCTATCCTTAGACGACAAGTTTGTTTTTGAGCAATAAATCTGTTAATTCTGTCACGGCTGCGCTCGGAGTCGAACCCAAGACCTGTTTGCCTTCTCTAGCCGACTTAGTTTGCTATAGGACTGCGTTACCCTTCAGCCAAAGGCGTATTCTCTAGTATTTACTTGATGAGAAAATACTGACAAGTCTACTATATCAAATCCGTGGCCGTGATGCTGTTTTCAAATACAGAACTGGATTTTATGATTGCAAGAAATTCACAAGATTTGGGAATATACCCAGGTTCTAGGGGATTTGAGCTTGGATCTACGACCAGGTATAAGAGCGCACAATCCTGGCGCTATTATATGTTGAGCTGTGCAGAGCACCGCTAGCTCCTTGTCTAGATCTCTTTGTAGCTCAGACTTTCATCCAGCTAGCTACCCTAGTACATAGGGCAGCTAGCTCTCCCTAGAATGGATATCGCTTTTGACATCCCTTCTCTCTCCTGCCTGCTTGACATTATACGGCTGTTTGATTGGTTGTAAAAACACAGCTGCCTGGAATATAATGCAGGGTATGTGTATGGACCTGGATCCTAAATTTTGTCAATATTTCAATATTCCTTTCGTCCCATTCTATGTCGGCCGTAGACCTGGCTCCTAGCTGTCAGTTTGGTTGTCGGCCGTTAATTTTGCTATCAGATATAGAATTATCTATCGGGCGGTAACCTGGTAGTCGGTTGTAGACCTGGCTGTTGGTTGTAGACCTGGCTGTTGGTTGCAGACCTGGCTGTTGACCTGGCTGTTGACCTGGCTGTCGACCGTTGACCTGTCTCTCAGGCGTTCACCTATCTGTCGGCCACATATTTGACTCCTAGTCGTTAACTTGTTAGTCGGCTATTAGCCTGGCGTTCGGCCGTTGTCTCCTAATCACCAACTTATTAATCAGCTTTTAGTTTGGCTCTCAGCCGTATATCCGGCTTTCAGTCGTTAACTTATTAGTCGGCTATCAACCTGGCTTTTGGCCGTTCACGTATTCGTCGGCCGTCAGCTTATTTGTCAGTTGTAAATTTGGCTCCCAGTTACTAAATTATTTGTCGGCTGCTAACCTGGCTGTTGGCCTTCAATTTAGTTGTCAATTATCAAAGAACATTTGCGGACAAACTCTACTTTATGAGAGGCAGACAATCGGGCGATTCACAATTCTTGTACCAAGCACCTTTTCTTCTGTCGATTTCTCGAGATCTTCCAGGTTCATGAGTGATCAACTTGTTCTCAGGTGTGAATCTGTTCTCAAATGAAGTACCTGTATGCAGGCGAAGTATCATCTTGCCCTCCACTCGGTGGGAAGCCTTCCTTTTTGTTCCTCTGGACTTGCCGCGGCATTCGTGACGTTCGAAGCCACGGTATTTTTCACCCCCTGATTCCAGTATATATATCTTCTTGCCTACGAGATATGGCAGTGCGCTTGGAGAAGCAAGATTTGAATGTCTCAATGCCCGTGAGATCTCCCATTTGTCTATGTACTGTGCTGGGTTCCTTTGCCAAGAGACTTCTCGTGCATCGTTAGGAGCTGCAGAACAGCTTCGTACCTATCTTCTGAGCTCCTTTGAGTTGTGTTCCGGTATCTTTCGTCTTGCAATGTCCGACAGTGTCTCCCAGTTGAAGTTCTTCACATCGATATCCGCCCGTTCTCTAGCAGTACCTTTACTGCCTTCACATTGCCATCCCGAGCTGCACTGTGCAATATCGTTTCCATTTCAACATCCTCTGACTTGACCTGAGCTCCCCATTCCTCCATCCCCCTGGCCAGATTCTCTCGAAAACCTATCATGATTGACAACAACCTCGCTTCGTCATCCATTACATCGCCCGATTCCAACAATTCATTGACTGCATTCACTCCTTCCCTGCTGACATGTCCGGACAAAGTCGACCCCTGCACTTGCAGACACAGGACATGTACAGTAGTACAGTGTACATCCATCTTGAGGGTTTTCCGACCTTATCCAATTCATCAGCAATTGTTCAAATGATTAGGACTGTTCAAGTGATTGAAGACTTGTCAAGTTATCTGTATTTATCAAAAAAAGTCATAAAGTCTCTTAAAGTATTTGGAACTGCTCAAATGATATCGAAGAATGGCGAGCAGCGCCTCGACTACCGAGTAGTAGACATTTTTTAGCTACGACTCCCATTGACCCGAACTAAAAAGCCAAAAAGCAAAACAATTACATACGAGACGCATTTTCCAAGAACCAATTCACAAAACTCCTTCGCACATTTTGTCCCTTCCCAGAATCCCACATCATCTATCACCTCCGCGACCTGATCAAATCCTTCTCGCAATCAAACGTCTGAGGAGTCAAATATGTGACGAGTCGGAGTTTGTTCTTATGCAGGGCACAGCCGATGTAATAATGACTCCCACAGCGACTCTCGAGCGTCTCCTTGCCACTACGACAGAGCAAACACGTCAGCAAATCTCGCCCTGGAACTTGGTGCAGCACAAGGTGAGTAAGAACAACTTACAAAATGGTCTCCAGAGCCCTTTCGTAGTTATCTGTTCTGCTTCCCAGAGAGTGCGTCGAGAAATATTTCCTCAAGCGGATCAGAACGTCTGTGTCGGACTTGCAGAAGTACTGCGGCGAAAGGTACACCTTCGGAGACACAGCCTTGCCGCATCCGACAGTGTAGTAGAAGCCGGGGCTGGCACGGCCTGGCGCATCGCTGGGGAGGACGTCAGGGGCATCGCCGAGGAAGGTTTGCCAGAAGTCTTTCAGATCTGCCAATGCTTCCTCGTTTCCAGAGAGATCGTATGTGCCACCGAGCGTCAGGGCGTCCATGAGGTACTCCAGCGATGTATGACGAGCGCGTACGTATATCTTTATCCGGGCGTCCTTTGGTGCTAGACAATCGATACCCAGAATTCCCGTCTCAAACCCCCACTTGGCCGTTCCCTTGTCGAGATAGTCAAGAAGCGGCTCAACATTGAGGGATTGATATTGATCGGGAGGCAGGCTTCGAATCGCTTGTTTGGTGAGCTCAAGATTGGAGATACCGAGCTCCTCGGCTTTCAAGCCAGGGTAGATGTACATCTTCATGACTGGGCCGGATTTCTCGATATCCAATGCCACGACGGTTCCCCCTTTCGGCGTTGTCTCTTCCACGAAATTCTCAACTGTCCGTATCCGCTCCCCATGAGGCAGAATGTTCTGCACAAAGTGGTCGTACCATTCCAGGTCCAGGCCGGGAACCATGTTCTGCTGCTGAAGGCGAAATATCCAGTCATCCGTGGCGTATTGGTTCAAAGGGTCGAGAGGCGTGCCGGCATCAGGTCCAATGGGCTCGAATGAGTAACGAACTACCGCATTGTTCTCGGCTCCGAATTCCCAACTGAAATCGATTGGCGTCGAGTCTGGAGTGCCCGGGCTTCGCCATCTTTGCACGTTGCCGTCCTTGTCAGGAGCCGGGCCTAGCTCTGGGGCGACGAACAAGGCATAGAAGAAGAGCTCGCGGTATTGCTCAGCGGCGCTGTAACCGGCATGTTGCAGTAACTTGGCGAACATCCGTCCAGTTCTGTCCCACCAAAACTGGGAATCCTTCTTTTGGAAACGGATGGTGGCATTGACAAATTCCCATGGCTGAGCAACCGCAAGCTCAGCCATTTTCGACTTCTTCGAGTCCATGATGGCGCGCGTGTTTGATCACGGTGGAAGATGTGTGTTCCTCTTGACAGAACAAACCTCTCCGGCGGTCAGAGAACTGCGGAGAAGAAGAGCAGGAGTCGTCATTGCGAGCCATTCTTATTCTAGACAATCGATACATAGTGCGATAAGGCGGTGATCGCTCGGCAGCGCAGACGCCTTTGACTCGGTGTGAGTTGGCCGCGCTGGATAGAGTCGAGGAGATTTGCCAGTTCCTAGCAAATTAGGGACTCCCGGCCATGAACACTGGCTTGCGCCCAAAGCTAAGCCCGTTATCTATTGCTCGCGGTTAGCTGGGATCTAGAACTGGGGTTCTATGGGTTGGAGACTGGAGTCAGCGTCAGAAAATCCTGGCAAAGATCAGTTGCGACCTTCGTATTCTTGGAGAGGATTTCTACATGTACAGGCATGTGATAACGAAGCCAGGGCACCAAATTTTGGGTCCATCAAGATCCCACTGGAAACATGAGATTCAATGGAATGCCGAAAAAACTTAAGTCTGGAGAAATAGAGCATAATTGTAGGCCCTTTTTCCCACCACTCCGTGATGGGAAAATCGAGACGAAGGGCCCACGATTAGTCAAGTTTGTGGAGCAGTCCCCCGATACATGTAGCATATGCCTGGCCGCCATCCTCTTCGGTTTCCATTCAGAACGTCGGGATTTCCAAGTCCAGCCCCGTTGATTCGAGGTTCAGTCAGATCTTTTCAAGTCCAGACCTCAAGTTCCACCAGCGTTCGTGATATCGGAGATAGGTATGCTGGCTTAGGCGTCTTGGCGACTGTGACGGGCGAACGGGGGGAGGGGGTTTGATTATGTTGTTGAATTTGAGTATGCGATTTTGCGCCGACGGCTGGGGGTTGTGATCTGCGTTGTCTCGGAGCATCGGCGTCCGGAGGGACCGATAGGGTAGATGCAAACTCAATCCGCCTCTTTTGCCAATCCGCCTCTTTTGCGACCGCGCCGCGTTAAATTCAACTTCCTCTATTGATGTCACTGCCAACAGCACAGGGCCCCAACCTGGCACCACAGTCTCTCAGGACAGGATGATCTAGTTTATATCCCCGGAGATAAAGTGGATGGTCCTAACCGGTACGGGATGATCCAGTAAGTCTCGGGGCCAAAGACGGTGACCTTATCAGTTGAGACGAAAATGTTTGCCCCGTGGGGAATCTAGCTCATGTTCAGGGATTCAGTCCATTGAAGCTATCTACATACATATTCTATGTAGATTAGACATTTCATGTACACTCAGAAATGTGTCGACGCATGTCTCATCGTCAACTGGTGCAGTTTGCTTTTTCTCCCTAGAAAACCGCCCGGCACACCATAAACCTGCAACTACACACATCTGACCATGCTCGCCGCCCTGCTGCTGCTGGCAGTTCTGTCGGTATGTACTCATCCTCTCGCCATTTAATTTACAGAGGCCAATGGACCTCTATGACAGGTTGCAGTATTCGTCGCTGCGAAGTTATTCTACAACGTCTTTCTACATCCCCTTCGTAAATTTCCGGGACCGCCTCTTGCTGGAGCAACGAGAGCTTATTCTCTGTTTTGGGACGTCCGAGGTCTGAGTCACTGGAAGATAAAGGAATGGCATGAGAAGTATGGCACTGTTGTCCGCATAGCACCAGATGAGCTTTCATACACCGCCGCTGAAGCATGGCCCACCATATACGGTATCTCTTCACGATTTCAGCGCTCTCCTGTTAAATAGCCACTGACTGTAAACCAGGTTTTGCCAACAAAGACGGGACAGGCAACTTCGAGAAAGATGCTCAGTGGTGGAACAAAACCGTCAGTGGTGTTGAGAACATCCTCACTGCCGATGATGAAGCTCATCGCCGAATGCGGCGTCTTCAGAATCCAGCTTTCTCAGAAAGAGCACTGAAGGCGCAGGAGTCTGTCATTGGCGGTTATGTCAGTCTCTTAATCCATCAGCTACACAGGCAAGCTTCAAGCCCAGACACGTCCGTAGTGGATATGGTCTCCTGGTATAGCTTCTACACTTTTGATGTCATCGGAGATCTTGCTTTTGGCGAGCCATTCTACTGTCTTCGTGACGGCGAATGGCATTGGTGGATCCATGCCATTTTTGACATCTTCCAAGCGGGCACATATCTCCGAGCAGCTCGGCGCTTTCCTACGCCCATAACGTACATACTCCTGTGGCTCTTGGTGCCGAAGGAGCTGCTCAAGACCCGGCATACACAGTTCGAATTTAGTGTCGAGCGAGTGAAGAAAAGGTTAGAGAAAGAAACCGATCGGCCCGATTTCTGTAAGTTTTTTTCCCCATCCATCTACGGTGTACAGCTACTCACATGAAGCAGTATCGTATATCCTGAAAGCTAGCGAAGAAAAGGGCATGACACTTGAAGAGATCTTCGTGAACTCTCAAGTAACCATCGCAGCCGGTTCCGAGACCACTGCTACGGCACTCTGTGGTGCTACATACTATCTCTTGTCCAACCCAGGTACACTTGAAAAACTGAACGCCGAAGTCCGCAATCGCTTCACAGAGGAGAAGGACATCACCATTCAAAGTACCGCAGAACTTCCGTATTTGAACGCTGTTCTGGAGGAAGCGCTTAGGTTGTGTCCCCCGGGTCCAGGAACATTCCCTCGCAATGTCCCAAAGCCAGGAAAAGTTGTATGTGGCCAATATGTCCCAGGGGGATACACAGTTGGAGTACATCAACTATCAACGAACCGCTCCGCACTCAATTTCCGCGAACCCGAATCCTTCATTCCAGAGAGATGGCTTGGGGATGGTCGTTTCGAGAAGGATAAAAAATCAGCTATGCAGGCCTTTTCATTTGGACCGCGGAACTGCATTGGCAAGAGGTATGTGAAGCCTGTCACAAGCTTTCTACATTACGATTTACTGACATCGATATAGTCTTGCATATGCCGAGTTGAGACTCGTTATGGCGCGTGTTGTTTGGAACTTTGACATGGAGCTTGACTTTGAAGCTGTTGGTTGGCTGGACAGGCAGAAGATGTATACCACTTGGCAGAAGGACGAAATGAAAGTCCGACTAGTACCGCGGGCACCATAGCCTTATGACCATACTAATCTAAGGTACTTATAAAAAGGTGCCTGGGTTAAGCAGACGTTGGACAAAAGAGTCCGAGAACTTCGTGTAAATTCAAATAAATTAAATTGCGAGCAACATCGTTCTCGGACTCTACATTTATCTGCATTATATAGCGGTCCGCGCCCCCTTCATTTACATCTCGCCCGGCACAGCTTTCAATAAATATTGAATTCTTCTCCTCTATTTATTTTCTCTCATCTGCGCTATCTTGACGCAACTCTCCTCCCTCGCAAAGGAGAGAGAAGTTCAAGAGATCAAAGCGAACCTTAACACCGAGGGAAGAAAACATCGGCGAGAGCAACGAGAGTTGCAGAATGGGCTTAAGGAGAAAAAGAGTAATCCGAAATCCAAGTTGGAACAAATTAATGAGCAGGTAAAAAAGCTTTTTAGCGAAGGCAAATCCGAGGCTAATATTATTACCAAGCTCCAGAAAGAGGTTGGAGAGAAGAACAAGGAGATTTCTTCAATAATAAAGCAGCTTGAGCCGAAAGAGGTGGAGTTACAAAAAGCCGCCGATACTATTATTCAAAATAATGCCAAATTCAAAGCTGAGGTGCATGCGAAAGACGCGAAGCTTGCGTAGTGAAGGCAAATCTGAGGCTCAATTTATCACCAAGCTCCAGAAAGAGGTGGCTCACAACACACGTCACTTTCGGATTGAACAATAACAATTCTTCGGAGATGAGCAACCTTCAGGCGCTTGCCGAGAAAGGGGGCTTCCCCAGATCTTGGCAAATGGAATACTGGAAAACCGGGAGAGCACTTCGACATTCAGGAGCTGCTTATTCTCCAGACTTCAAATTCCCGGAATGATTGATAGCAGTAACATGGAAGGCTGGCTGGTGTCAGAAATATCGAGATTTACAAAACAGCTGCAGGAGCAGTCTTGCAATGCTTCGAGGACGTTCGCATGTCCAGAGACAGAGAGGAGGCATTGGACCGTTTCCTGGAGAAGAGTTGTTATTCATCGTCGACTATTTGGAAGTCGGTTTTTGGTTGGGATGTTTCGTTCAAACTGTTGGAAACGCGAGCTTGTAGTGTGGATTTGTTGTAATGAGAAGCTGTATTTGGCGTAGCGAAGGAGAATCAATCGCAAAGCAGAATTCGCAACTGCGCAGGTGAGATGCAAACAAAGGCACCGCCCGCTATACGGTGCAGATAAGCGTAGACTTTGAAAATAAGTGGTATAGCTTAGCGTATAGAACTGCCGATTAATTCTATCTGTTGAACTCTCCCACCCCCAAGCCCCATCAGGGTCTTGACCGCAACATCGTCATCTTCCTCCATATCGAGATCGATCATGTCCACATATTCACCCTCTTTGACCATGGACGGACCCTTCTCCTTGAGCAGCGCCAGCGCCAGCGACCTCCGGCAGCGGTGTGAGAAGGCGGGTTTCCCACAATCCACGATTGACCGCATTCTCCACAAGAAAGAGACAGCATCGGCCTTCAGAAGACTTCTTGGTCCATCGGAGACACAGCGGGGTGTCTTGTTGAAAAGCAGCGATATCACAGCCATCAACTCTGTCTTGGCCTGGGAAGCGAGCCGTCGCGAGGTCGTCGAGGACTCTAATTCAGCCTACGTGTCGTTCGCACAGAGGTACGACGAGAACGTGACGGTTCTCGGCGATGCCCTCGAAGCTGCGCTACCCAGAGCATACGAGTCGGCAAGGTAAGCAAGCACTCTTAGCTCCCTGGATACCACCGACGCTTACTGACTTATTACTGACACAGCTTGCTTGCTGCTGAAGGCAGAGCGCAACTCTTGGCGAAAGCCCCCGAGCCACCGAACCCCAGATGGATGTGGATATTACTCGAGCAGTATCGCATCGATTATGAAAGGCTGCAGTCGGTCATGGCTGGGCTGAGCAACGAAAGAACAGTGCTGCAAGCGCATATTGCCCTGCTGAACGAAAGACACTCATTCTTCCAAACTCTGTTGATGGCAGATGAGGCTCCTCCCACCAAGCCAGAGACCAAGAGATTGTTGGGGTACTGGGAGAACTTGACACAAGAACTACACAGACAATGGAAGGCACTGAGAATTTCAGTGGAAGAAATCCAGAAGAACTTTGAGACGTCAGGTGCCGAGTTTGACTTGGTAGCCAATTGCGAGCCTACCATCAAGCCCAGCAACGAACTGATGGAAGCCGTAGCATCGGACGAGAAGCTCAAGGGCAAGGATCTTGTGGTAACAAAGCTTCGCGAAATGGAGCGACAGCTTGGCCATTATTGAACAGGATGTTCTACAGCAGCGACGGATTATGGAAGATAACGCACGCCCTACTACAACCATGGTGACGAACGCAGAGATCCAGTATTACCGCGAGGGGTTTGAGACTACGAGAAGAGAGGTCTATCAAGAGAACGTCGAGCTTAGAAAGAAGCTTTCCGGGACGGAGGCAGAGACAAGGACTTTGCGCTCGGAAATGGAGGCCCTGAAGCGTGAACGGGACGCTGTGAAGAGCGAACTGGACGGTATGAAGCACGCAAGAGATGACGAAGCTGCACATTTGGATCGCTGGATATATCAAGTCTCAAAAGACACGCCGGCTCTCGACAACCGAGAGTTTATCGAGAGTGATATGAAGTCGAAGTTGACCAAAATACTCGACCATCTCAAAGAACCCAGGAGCACAAGCACTTCCGATGCTCAGCTCATTGCGAAATTGCAAAAGGAGCTTTCGGCGACAACAAAGTCTCTCGCGCCAAAAGAAGCCGAACTACAAAGGGCCGCCGACACCATCATTCGTACCGACCAAAAACACAAAGCTGAGATAGAAGTGAAAGACTCCAAAATGGCAGCCAAAGACAGGGACCTCAACGAGATGAAAGCCAGCCTGAATTCCGACGGTAAGCGGCACCGCCGTGAAATTCAAGAGCTCAACGACAAGACAAAGATCAAGGACAAAAGAATAGCCGAACTGGAAGGACAGCTAGCCTCAAAGATCGACGAGCAGACGCAGGCTACCGAAGCCCTACGAATGAAAACCGAAGAGCTGGAGAAGTACGAAAACGGTCATCAAAGCTCCGAGCAGGCTGTATTAATTAAGAATTTGGAAGCTGAGAACGTCGGTATCCGGAAGACCCTGAAAAGCCACCGCGAGGCAGAGACTAACAGGGTAAACCTTGTTACGTCGGGGATGCGAACACAAGTCTCCAAGCTTGATAAGCGGGTATCGAGCTTAGAACAAGAGCTAGAGATATCGAGACGCGAGATGAGGACAATGACACAGTTGGCTGCTGATCGACAAAAGAAAATCATGCACCAAAACACCGAAGTCTCGGAGGCACTAGCAGTGCATGAGAAGTTGTTGGAAGAATTTCGAGGGCAGTGAGGGGTGGAGAGGGAATGAGTAGGGCTGTCCACGATTAGACTCGGGGGGGATTGGAGAAGTTGCTTCTGGAGTTCAGAATAGTTCTGTGAGTGAGGAAAAGGTCTGAGCTATTGAGGCAGGACTTACTGCTCAAGAGACAGACCGTTGAATATCTCGGGTTCCTGCTCGTCAATGTGTCCGGGGAAAGCCTCGAAGGCCAAGTGAAGGTTTTTATAGCTGGGGAAGTGAGAGCCGCCAGGCTCTGACTCTTTTTAGGTGACGCTCTGGGCTTCTGCTATCACTGTCGCAGAAGCAGAAGGAAATTTGAGGGTGAAGAAACTTAGACAAGACGGCAAGATTGAAACCCCGATGACTTCATCCTCCTGAATAGGGAGGCAGAGACGAAGAAAAGCGTGCCGTATACTGCATGTCACGGGTTTAGCCCACCAAAAATGATACTTCTTCCTTCTGTGCTTCCGTTAGGGACACCTTGCAGAAGGCTCATTATGATTTATGCTCAGCCATCTTCACAGCATAACCCAGCAGCAACATATGCAGGTGCGTCGCCCCGATTCCGATCATTAGATCACGAATCAACTGCACGTAGAAAGTAGAAACCCATCCATGACGGCGGTCTGTTCCTCGAACCGATCTTCACACTGTGACAATCCTGCAGATCACTCGAAATCTTCACCCGACGGCGCGGCACTAGCCTGCCAACAACAAGCCAACCATATGAAACCTCCCGCACTTGCTGTTCTCATTCGGTCATAGCAACTCATGAATCCCCAGCTCCAGCTCCCAAAAAAGGCATCATAAACAGATGACGACGGTGACAGCAATGTTCAAGACAAGATCTTCAACAACAAGACAAAACAAAGCCTCACCATCCCAAAGGATCAATAAGAAACATCCCTCCGCTCCCGCGGGCCCTGGGGGTCCGTTCGATTCAAGCATCATCGCAGCAACC
Source organism: Cyclaneusma minus (assembly GCA_037179335.1). Classification (NCBI taxonomy): domain Eukaryota; kingdom Fungi; phylum Ascomycota; class Leotiomycetes; order Marthamycetales; family Marthamycetaceae; genus Cyclaneusma; species Cyclaneusma minus. The sequence continues at coordinate 307,779 of JAKZHN010000024.1, read as the reverse complement.
ACCAATGCGCCGCCGCCGCCAAGCCGTCAGTACGATCGCGATCGTTCCACGAGCCGTGCCTCCATGTCGAGGCCGCCTTCTCGATTGACTTCAATGCCGTGCTTTGGCGACTGCCCACTGGTGGTGATGGTGGTAGCCCGGCCGTGTGGCTGCGACTAAACACGAACACACACACACACACACCGCAACGGAGACGCAATACATGTACGTTTTAAACTCGAGCCGATGGCGATGATGTGGGTGTAGACGGCTTGAGAAAAAGTCAAAAGTGGCTACAACTTTGCATTCGAACTCAGCCTCTGTTTTCGTGACGAGGTTGGTGATTGAAACCCCCGCAAACCCCCTCGAACATGGAAAGACGGATGTTTTGCATACGACCCACCTCGAATCCAGGTTGGCGGTATTTCGATGTTTTGTTTGGCGGCCCGAGGGTGTGTTCAAATTCTGCGCAGATGGGTTGTTTCAAGTTGACGCCGTCGCGGTGCCTTAGCAGGCTGAATGCTTGCGACGGCACCAAACACTAAACAGACAATCTTCATTTCCCGGGACCGCTGGTTGTCTGGTGCTGGCGCTGCTCACGTCATGGTTCCGAGGCTGCGGTCCGAGACGTGCCATTGATTTTTGTTTGAGAACGGCAATCGGGAGGTGAAAAATTGCGATGTCCGAAGGTTGAGGAATGGAATGTTTGTGTTTCATGTTGTCGTGAATTCACTGGTGTTTGCGTCAAATTCCAGTGCGATGATGATACTTGAGAAGAATGTTTCCAACAAGAACGGGAAACTCTCGAATACATAAAGCCGAGCTAGAGAAAGCATGGTGGGCGGGCAGAGGCGGTCCATAATATTGAATATAGGCTCATGACGGAAAAAGCCACAGCATGACATCGCGTCACTGGAAAAGGCTTGACGTGCAGCGACCTCATTCGAGTCTTTGCTTTTGCAGCGCGCAAACGGGCTTTGAAAGAGGAGACGCCTGGCGACATCGAAAGCTTGTCGCTTCATGGAGCAAGCATTCCAGACCAACCGATGCCCAGAAGTCGAATTCGAGCAGATGATTTGCTAATTACCGACCCTCCCGTGCTGACATGTGGAGCATCGTGTTGCTGCTTTCGCGAATGAAACTGATGATGGATACGATTGAAGTCACGAAGTGATGGCTCGACCGTTCGAGGTCCGTCTGGTTTGAGATGTAGGCGTAATGAAATTGACTTTGTGACCATTTGAAGGCGGTGGTGACGGCGGGTTTGGGGGTTATCTGAGGGAACGGACGAGTTGCAAGCCGTTGTTCCCAATCCCGCTTCAAGCTGTTTGCTGGCCGGGGAGGTGGAGCTTGGCTGAGTATGGCTAAGGGGCTGAAGGTTCAAGGTTCCAATTTCTGGCCGACTCTGGATGCATTGACGGTTGCGGCGGAGTGTCGCAATTGACTTTTTGACTTCAATTAATTTAGCGCCGTAGATTATATTCAAAAAGATTGGGCAGAGTAGCGCGGAGTAGAACCGTCGGAGGTTCAATGTTGGACTTGGAGAGGAGAATCGAAGACGCATGCAGGTTGGACCAGGAGCACTACTGATAACCATTCACACACGCAACTACAACATTGGAGACGACGGAGACGTCTTGGTGGTGCCCGTCAATGCTGCAGCCTGCAGCCAGCTTTCCATAACTTTAGAGGTTCGTATTAATTTGGCTTGGCCTTGGGCCGGAGCAAACACCACATATTCATGCTTTTGTCTGCCGAGGCCGAGGATGAAGTCACCCATATAGCCGGCATGGCTAAGCTCCAAATTCAGTGGCATTCATATTCAATCTGGCCTGCCAATAACAATACTTTCCATAGTAACAGAGTCCGGATGAAGAAGTCTCGAGAACAGTACATAGTGCGTGGCCAAAGACGGCGTTGAGGCCGAAGTGTGCCTCTGCTTGCAGTTGGCGATAACAGGGCCGACCGACCGAAGCTTATCTTGTCCAGTCTCCATCGACCATCCTGGCCGTTTGATGCCTGGCTCAGGATGTGCTGGTCTAGACTGCATGTGGATGTGCCGGGAAGAGATGATCAGAAATGATTTTCAACAGCCGCAAACGCAAATATATGGCGAGTCAAACGGTAAACCGCCGCGAACCGAAATTGGGTAAATTTCAATGGAGAGAGCGTCTCTGATGTTTCGAGGTTTCGAGTGGCCATCAGGGGCTGGATGTATGAGACTGGCAACTGCAGATAACCACATAGGCGCCCTGGGTGTTGCTAATGCTGACAGCCACAAATCCCTCTATCAGCAGCACAGCCAGACACATGCTCCCTTGGACAGCTGCCGTGCAACAGTCTCCTTGCTCAGATTGTGTCCAAGACGGTTGCAAAAGAATTCGATTGTGGCGCTGGCCGGCGCAGAAAAGAGTGGTGATTGCTCCCCCTTTTCAGGTCCCGATGGTGAGTCGCTGCGGCGAAGGTTCCGCGGGTGACAAAGACATGCAGTCTGCAAGAGATGTAGGATTTGACTTGTGCAAAGTCAAGCTTCTTCCACCCGTTCGCACCTTGCTCTTCGCGATGTGTGCCTGTGATGGGATTCCAAATGGTCTGGTTTCGGCCTGGCAGGTGTTGATATCATGAGTGCGCCCCCAACTGCATCCAGCGCCGCGGCTGCCCCTTTTGGCGGCCCCAGGCCTAATATTACTCTTCGCGGCAAGCGACGTCGGCCATTGGCCGCTTCCCCTCGCGTGCACCGTTGCACTACTAAATTCGTAGCAGCCGGCTAGTCCCAGCAGGGCGCTAGGCCGGCTTTAGCGGTGCTAGCGCAGCCGGAGAGCGTATGGCCCAGGTGATTTTCGATGTGCTTCTGCTCCACCCTCTTTCTCGTCCGTCTGCGTGCTCTGCTCTCTCTGTGCTAGCCGGCGAAGGAATCGACATCACCTCTCTCTTTCTTCCTTTTGTGTGCCGTACTCTCATTTGACTCTTTTCTTACGCCGTTTTTGAAGCTGCCCGCCTGTCGGTTGTCGATTGAACAACGGACACCACGGAGGAGGGTCATTGCTCACGTCGGATTTGTGGATGCGTGCTTGAGTGGTCCCATTCTTAACGACCAACACTGAACCGCCTCCGCTCTGCTGCGTCTTTGGGAGATCCGGTACAACAAAACCCTTCCGACCCTCGACGCTGCGCACCACGGTTGCCTCACTTTGTCGGCCGCGACAGTAGTGTTATGGCTGCTGCGGTCGCTGGATTGACAGCATCTGCTTGCTGAGCCAAGAGGCACTCTCGATTGCCTTTCCGACCACCGAATCACCCCGACCTACACCTCTCCCAACCCAGGGACGATCCCTCGACACCAGACCTTCAACCGCGCGTTGAGGCTCAACACTACCAGCCTACAAAACCATCAATCGCTCGAGTTCGGCACTCGTGCCGCTCTCCACCACAATGGCAATGTCGCTCCTCGCTCCGAGATGGGCCTTGGTCGCCATCTTGGCTTTCTTCTCTCTCCACTGTGCCGCGGCATTCCCTCTCAACGAGAGTCCCCTCCAGGAAAGGCAGTCTCTCGCTCTGACATACTGTTCGAGCGTGAACACTGCCAGCACCGGAAAAAGTGAGTTGGCACTGCGCGTCTCTGTGGTGGTCATCGCTAACCTTTGGCATCAGACACATCCATCTACCAGTCCGAGGGCCTGTGCCACGATTTCTGTGACGACGACTACGCATTCGCCATTTTACAATATGACGGCTGCTGGTGCTCCAACTACGCCCCTGCCGATACTACATCCACCGATAATTGTGACACCTCTTGTCCTGGCTATCCTACCGACATCTGCGGCGGCGACGATTTATATGGATACATCGCCCTGGATTTGTCGCCATCTGGTACCCAAGGAGCATCAAGTGCAAGCTCGACAGCTGCCCCTTCGACCAGCACCAAAGCAGTGAGTTACCCGATTCATTTTCCTCTAGATCTAGGCACATTTTCCCACAATTTTCACTATGCTTGGAATTCCTTCGACCGTCAGCCTACCTCCGACATTATGGCGACTTATTTGACTTCTCGAAGATGCAGGAGTCCTCTTCGGCCCCCGCTGCGACTGTCCTGTCAACAGTCGTAGTAATTTCCACTGTTACTCCCTCATTCTCATCGTCTTCACAGACACCATCTAGCTCCACACCGACTCCGACCCCCTCGACGAGTTCGGAGAGTTCGTCTTCGAGCTCCTCGTCCTCTTCCGTATGGTTTCCTTTGTTTTCCTCAAAACTAATCGTGGATTTGGTGTTTGCCTTGTGGAAATTTGGCTAACCTGTGCTTCCAGTCTACCTCGACATCGACATCTACTAGTACTCCCGCCTCGTCTACTATCACCTCGGCTCCCACAAGCACCAAGACATCAACGTCCAGTGCTACGTCTACTTGGACCCCCACTCCAGTGGTATCGGTCGAGACAGTCACCGGCCAAGTCCGGACCGTTACTTACACCCCAACTGCACCACCGGTTGCGACCAATACGTCGAGCAGCGGCGGCAGTTCTGGACCTAGTGGAGGCAAGGTTGCTGGCATTACTATTGGTTCCATGGCAGCGGTCGCTGGCGTCATGGCTGCGGCCTGGTTCCTGTGGAGGAAACACCAAAACGCCAAGAACGCGGAGTACATTAACACGAGCCGCCGCGAAAGCGGTTCAACTGCTTTGCCCGGCCCTTCACGCAGCATGTCTCAACACTCGAACTTCATGTTGAAGACCGATGGCAAGAACACGTTCGGAGAATGGGAAACGCCCACTGCTTCTGCCCCTAACTCTCGACGGAGCGGACCACTCGATCCCACACGGCTGCAGTCCGTCGACCCGCGGTTAGACCCCATCAGTGTAGCATTACATCATAATGCCAGCCGAGAATCGATCAATACCATACGAGACGACCACGATTACTCGCGTCGCGTAGCCGGCGCAGCACCCGTGCTGCGAGCCATGAACCCGGATCCGGATTACGACTGATAGTGCTGCCCTGCTGCTTGTACAAACCCTCCTTCCGCAATTCGGCGAATACATAATGACGCTTCTGACGACTCCAACGGGATTGATTTTTCTCTGGTGATACAAGTGATGGAAAAACTGGAACTGGTACATACGGGTGCTCCTTGTTTCCGCACTTCTTTGCATTCTACAGCTCCAACACTGCAGCATTTGGCAAAACTGGTGTTCTCGGGTCACTCATGGGGGAGGTTTTTCGGGGGAAATCCAAGATATCTCGGGGAAACCCTCATCGATTTCGGCGTTCCTACACGGAGTTCTTCTCTTTCTCTCTCTCTCTCATACACACACACACCCGCCCTCGACGAAAACCCGCCGACACTTGTCGCACTTCTTTCTCTTTTATTTTGTAAAGGGGCCTGTGTAAAGCGAGTTGGGAATGTACATTAGAATCAAAAAGGAAGCGAGCCAGTAAGCAGCACACAACACGCAAGCGGGCGATTTCTCTTTTTTCCTGCTGCTTCGAATCGGAGAGATGGGGCATTTAGCGGGAGTTGTGCTGGGGAGAAGTCTTTAATGGGGGCGTGGTCTACCACAATGGGCGGCTGAGGCTGTGAAATCAAAGAGGAATTTCAAAACTATGATGTGCGCTCTTCTGGTGACTTGGGATTTTGTGATGTTTGATCCTTTGATGATCCAGCTTCTAACTAGGGATCTTGGGAACGGCTTTTCCTCACCTCCTCAGGAGCCCGCTCTAAAGGAAGGGAAAAGAGAGGGCTGCCCAAGACCTTTCGAACACAGGCCTGCACGCCCCCACGCTCTCTAAGCCCATCCTGTTGGAACTACTTGGCAGCGTTGAGAATGAGCAAGGAGACTTGGGGGACTAGGTACCTAGGTGGTATACAAAAGTCTGCCAAGTCACTGGACTGCTGCTCAGGCCTCAAGGAGACCGCTGGGGAAAGTATATAAGCTGGCATGCTGCCACTCCCAGTTCAGTAAACAAAGTCCCGTCGAAAGCGATGAGGACGTCCGGAGATTCCTTTCAACGAAGCCCGCGTAGCGGGAGCTTGAGACTTGCAGTCGGGGCTGGCGATGGGCCGGCTTGGGTCGGATCAGGGGTCTGACCCAACGCGACCCTTGATCTGACCCGGATGGAAAGGCAGGTCGGGTCGACCCACGGGTCAATTGTAAAGTATTAATGGAGGCCTAAAAACGAAAGTCGAAAATCCTTGAAGAATCACAGGAAAAAACTTGAAATATTTGTTAAATATTTGTTACATATCTGTGAGGCACGGGCAAGATGTGACAGTAGTAGTGGAGCCACTGAAACAGAAAGTGAAGCTCGTAAGAAAAATGGTTGGATCTGAAGCCCGTCCATGAAGTTTGCAAGCCTCTGCCTGTGCACATGAAAGGAAAAGTGAGCTGTGGACACATGGTAGACTCGAACCTCCCTACCATGCTTCCTTTCAGATTTTTGTCACATCTTCACCCAGGCTGTTCATCAAGCCTCCCTGCACAACACTCTTTCTCGCCGAGTAATCTGCGACTCCAAGTAACTTGGCGATTCCAAGTAACGCCCCAATGCCCTGCCTCCTGCCTGGACGCCTACGACCCCGAGACAGAGGTTGTCCAATTCTAGGTTTTGGCGCGAATATATCCTCAGCCCCCTGATCCCGGTGCTGACTGTCAAGAAAGTGTCTTCGACATTGGTCTGGTACGTCTTGTGTGTGCTAAACCACTGCTCAACACTCATATCTGCCAGGCCGTTATGTTTCTCAAGTACGAGGATTTCAGTGCTGCACGAGCTATGCAGCAAGCGATCCTTTCGTCAAAGTGATGCTCAGCGAGCAGAAAGCCAGTTTGGAGCCCAGCTTCTTTGCATACCAGATAATGGAAAGTCAGATGATGAAAGTTGGCTGGGGACTGGGCCACATACATAGAGACGTTACAAAGCAGCTGGCGGAGATGAAGTGGAGTACATGTATAGTGGAACGAAAAGAGAGAAAAAATATTGAAAGAGAGAGAGCAGCAATGGCCATGATGGATGGGAAGAGCCGTTCATGGAATGATATATGTTATGCGAGACTGAGCGAATACGATGGAGAATGACAAAACGAATAGGATTTTTGAGAAGCACGAAATCTAGGAGAGGCCGGAAGAAGTTGATCATACGTAAGAAGAGTAGACAACCTACGTACAGCTTTCGAGAGTAGAGTGGGATGGAAAAGGGAAGAAAGACGGTGAGCAGACGAAACAACGGGTGGAGAAAGAATCCAACGTCCAGCTGGGGTGAAGCTGCAGTCCAATCTTAGTCCAGCTTTGTTGGTCAGGTAAGCTTGGAGGTTGGAGCAGCTGTCGATACCGAACCGAAAAAAGGCGGCGATATGCGGGCCATCTTAGCGGAGTTTCGGCACACCGGTGCCCGGAGCTAGATTTATCCGCCACCCCACCAAGAGCTTAAGGCTGGCATGTCCTCCGGCATGTCTCTCTGCACGCTGTCACAACTCCAACCATCGACAACTCCGCCATCCTCTGCGCCACCAGTGACTCTTTCTTGGACAACTCCGCCTTGATCCGCCCGAGGTCTGCACGCTGACCTCGTCCTTCTGGCCGTCGTTTTATCTATCTCCTCACCGCATTGCCGCCGTCCCGCGTGCTTTGGTCAAGATGGCGCCAACCATCCAAGAGCTGGATGCCACTGTGCAGGCCTTCTACACGGGCCGCGGAGAGCAGGTTTGCTTCCCAAGCCCGCCCCAAAGAGTGCGCCATGGAATTTGAGTTGCTGACGCCTGTGGCTCTCTAGCAAAAAGCTGCGCAAGCTGCTCTCAACCAGGTAAGAAACGCTCTGCACCAACGGTGAACATGCCGCCTCTCTGGATGTCGCTGATACCCAGTCACAGTTCAAGGAGGACCCAGACGCATGGCTTCTGGTCGACAGGATTCTGCAGGAGTCGAGCATTCCCGAAACCAAGTGTGAGTTGATGGCAGCTCCCGCGAGACAGACAAGGCTGTAGCTAATGCTCTACAGATTTGGGATTGCAGGTGCTTGACAGTGTGATTATGACAAGATGGAAGGTTCTGCCCAGAGACCAGTGCCAAGGTAAGTCACTACGGGCGCACTATACTATACAAGGACCTCGCTGATGATCGTCAAGGTATCCGAAATTTCGTCGTCAACTTCATCATCCAGAGCTCCGCCACCGAAGAGTCTCTCAAGAAGCAAAAGACGCTGCTCAACAAACTCAATCTTGTGCTCGTCTCGATACTGAAGCAAGAATGGCCTCACAACTGGCCAACCTTCATCAACGAAATCATATCCTCGTGCCACTCGAGTCTATCGATCTGCGAGAACAACATGGCCATTCTGCGACTGCTCTCGGAGGAGGTTTTCGATTTCTCTGCAGATCAAATGACATCGACGAAGACGAAGAACCTGAAGACCACCATGTGCGCCGAGTTCTCATCGATCTTCCAGCTCTGTTCCGAGGTCCTCAATTCGGCCAACCAGGCCAGCTTGATCAAGGCCACCCTCGAGACACTGCTGCGCTTCTTCAACTGGATTCCTCTGGGGTACATTTTCGAGACGCCGATTATCGACACCCTACGAACTCGTTTCCTCGAAATCCCCGAGTTCCGGAATATCACGATGAAGTGCCTGACTGAGATCGGAGGCCTGCAGACGAGCGGCCAGCCGGTTTACGACGAGAAACTTGTGCACATGTTCACGGAAGTTCTCACTACAATCTCAAATATCATTCCCTTGACCCTGGATCTGAAGGCGACTTATGCTTCCAGTAACTCGAGGGATCAGGAGTTCATCTCGAATCTCGCCTTGTTCTTGTGCAACTTTTTCGGTGCTCACCTGAACCTCATCGAAAACCTTCCCAACCGCGACTTCCTTACACATGCCCACTTCTACCTCATCCGGATATCGCAGATCGAGGACAGAGAAATCTTCAAGATCTGTCTTGAATACTGGACCAAGCTTGTTCAAGAACTGTACGAAGAGATGCAGTCTCTTCCCATCACAGACATGAACCCGCTCATCATGGCCCAGGGAGTGCCCAATGGTGGTGCACCAAACCCAAGTTTGCTCGCGAACTACCCTCTGCGGAAGCACAAGTACAATGAAGTCCTCTCAAACCTCCGTGTCGTCGTGATTGAGAAGATGGTCAGGCCTGAGGAAGTCTTGATCGTGGAGAACGACGAGGGCGAGATCGTTCGAGAATTCGTCAAGGAGAGTGACACCATTCAGCTGTACAAGACTACTCGCGAGTGCTTGGTTTACCTCACCCACTTGGATGTTGTCGACACTGAGAACATTATGACCGACAAGCTGAATCGCCAGGTCGATGGAACTGAGTGGTCTTGGGCGAACTGCAATACCTTGTGCTGGGCCATTGGTTCCATTTCATTGGCTATGAATGAAGAGACCGAGAAGCGTTTCCTGGTCACAGTCATCAAGGATCTCCTTGGATTGACTGAGATGAAGCGCGGAAAGGACAACAAGGCCGTGGTTGCCAGTAACATCATGTACATCGTGGGTCAATATCCACGATTCCTGAAGGCTCACTGGAAGTTCTTGAAGACCGTGGTGAACAAGCTCTTCGAGTTCATGCACGAATCACATGAAGGTGTGCAGGATATGGCTTGCGACACCTTCATCAAGATTGCTCGGCAATGCAAGCGACATTTCGTGGCGATGCAACCGGGCGAGACGGAGCCTTTCATCGACGAGATTGTGCGTACAATGCGACAAATCACTGGAGATCTCTCACCGCAGCAAGTCCACACCTTCTACGAAGCTTGCGGATACATGATCGCGGCCCAGCCACAGAAGAATGCCCAGGAGAGGCTCATCACCGACTTGATGGCCTTACCAAACAGCGCCTGGGATCAAATCATTCAAACAGCACAGCAAAACCCCGCTTCCCTCCAGGATCCAGATGTGATCAAGATCATTGGCAATGTTATGAAGACTAACGTATCGGCTTGCACTTCTATCGGCAGCTACTTCTACCCTCAGATTGGTCGTATCTACTTGGATATGCTCTCGATGTACCGAGCAACAAGCCAGATGATTTCGGAAGCCGTTGCGAAGGACGGAGAAATCGCTACCAAGACACCTAAGATTCGAGGACTGCGGACCATCAAGAAGGAGATTCTGAAGCTGATCGAAACATATGTCGAGAAAGCAGATGACCTGGAAATGGTCCGACGAGATATTGTGCCAGCTTTGCTTGACGCTGTCTTGGTCGACTACAGCCGCAACGTTCCCAATGCACGAGACGCTGAGGTTCTCAAGGTCATGTCTGCTATCATTTCGAAGCTCTCTGTACGTTGGACCCCTCACCGCTCGAAATATTCGGTGCTGCCCCTTCTGTGATAGTTTGGACTGATTGCTAATCCTGCGATAGGGTCTCATGGAGGACCAGGTGCCCACTATCATGGAGAACGTCTTTGAGTGCACTCTGGAGATGATCAACAAGGACTTTTCGGAATTCCCGGAGCACCGAGTCGAGTTCTTCACTCTCCTGAGAGCCATCAACCTTCACTGCTTCCCTGGTATGTTTTATTCTTGAAAGACGCAGGACTTGACTAACTCGAATTATAGCTCTTCTCAAGCTCGACAACCGGCAGTTCAAGTTCGTCATTGATTCTTGCATGTGGGCAAGCAAGCATGACAACCGCGAAGTCGAATACGCTGGATTGAACATGTGTCTTGAGCTCATCACGAACATCGCAGATACAGATGCTCAGACATGCAATGCGTTCTTCCAGCAGTTCTTCATCATCATCTTGCAGGATGTGTTCTTCGTTCTCACTGATAGCGACCACAAGGCGGGCTTCAAGTCTCAGTCTATGCTGTTGTCCCGGATGTTCTACTTTGTTGGGCCATCTGATGGCAGCCAGCCCAAGATCACAGGCCCAGTCTACCCGCCGGATGGAGCTCCAGCAGGTACCTCCAACCGGGACTTCCTGACCGACTACGTGAGCACCTTGTTGCTCCGTGCCTTCCCAAATCTCACTCCGTAAGTTCCCGTGTACTCTGCTTCTCTGGTTCTGTACTAACTAGACTCCCCAGTCCTCAAATCAAGGTCTTCGTCGACGGTCTGTTCTCTTTGAACAGCCAGTATGACAGGTTCAAGCTTGCGCTTCGCGACTTCCTCATTCAATTGAAGGAGTTCTCCGGCGACAATGCTGAGCTCTACGCCGACGAGAAAGAACAGCAAGAGAGGAATGCGAAGGCAGCCGAGCGCGAGCGACTTTCCAAGGTCGGCGGTCTGCTCAAGCCCGCTGAGCTTGACGATGACGAGTTGTGACTCGAGGAAGAGCTGAGGAACGAATATGGGGAGGCGTCAACGCAAGACGACGCCTCCGCGGATTCTCGGCCACACCGTACCAACCCAGGTTATGACTTTGATGGATGGGACATTTACGGGCTCTGAGTTGCAAAAAGTAGCAGTGGAATTTTTCGTGATACCAGGGTGGAGTAGCTAGCAGGTGCGCGCATACTGCTTAAGCAACTCTTTCCACTCAAAAATACCGAAAGCAAGCGAGAAACAATTGTTGTCGTTAATTTCCTTTTTCTGTTGTTGCCTTTGCCCCGAAGATATCACACGAAGCGTAAGGACTTTGGGTTGGTGGAGGGCGTTATCTGTGACGGCTCAGTTTCTGCCAACAATGAAAATAAAAAGAAGTTTTTGGCCGCCTGGCTTCTTTTGCGCGGTCTTTAGAAATCTCGTGTTTCTTGAACCCAACTTGCATAGCCCAAAGACAAAAAAAGAAATCGGCAAGTTCTCAATCTCCGGGGTTCTCCGTCGCTGCTGTGAGTCTGGTGCGCTTTTCTTTGCTGTGCCTGATGTGCTTCGGTGTTCGATTGGGATGATTTCCGACGGAAGGGAGGGGAGAGACTGCGATGATACATGAGCTCGAGGATGATGCGGGGTTTTCCTACATATCGGCTGAATTGCATTACTCTTGTTTTTATTTTTTAAGGGGTTGCGAGGCACATACTTTTGATGTAGGATAGTTGGTCGTAGAATGGAATACTCAGCTTTAGAAAGACTGTGGTGAGGGGAGGGAAGAACAAGGTGAGAGCCTCTCGTGGGTGAATACCTTACGTGCCGGAATGATGGTATGACATCTGTGATTGCAAGCAGACATGTCTTCAGCCCCTTTCACAGCACGTACTCTTCGGGGGATGATACGAGCATTGATGGTCTGCTGGCTGTGCCGATGCTTGCAGTGTACAGCTTCTCGCGAGAGAGCGTATAGATATGTCGAGTGACTTGGTGGCCGCGCGGCGATGGTGCGAGTGAAGACTGTGTGAATCGAGAATCCTTTGAATATGGAGGAAATACGTACACTCTTGATGTTGGGCACAGCAGGATCTTATGCTGTTCGGTCATGGTCCCCGAGTAACACGATCGGGGTGGTGGTCTGATCATTCGTATAAGACCCTATTTGAACGGTTACTAACCACTCTGCATGACATAGCCTTATTCATCATAGCTGCAAATATGGGTTCGTTTGATTTTGGTTTGGTAATTGGTTTGCGTACAACGGAACTTTTTATTGCGGTCAGCAGAATGGACGGTCTCGGATCCCAGCGTCTAGATGGAAGCTTTTGAACCCTGGATTGAAGACGCTCGAATCCAGGTTCTTGGGTACGGTTCCTGGGACTCTGACACCCATTAGCGGCACATGTCGCAGGGGCCGGAGTTTTGTAATTGTGTGGGAATGTGGGAATGTAGGAATGCGTACCTTGTGTATCATTATCACCACAGCGGCTCCAGCTTTTCAAGGATGTAGGGTATAGGTCATGGCACAGCCGCACAGGCTTCGACCCTTGGGAACTGTGCTTAATTGGGAATCAGCGGCGTGAGATCCTGGACGACGATGATGTATGTGTGGGCGCCATGCATAACGAAGGATGTGGCTTACCGTTTACGACGCAGAAGTAGCTGGATTCAGCCCTGCTAAGGGTACAAGTAGGACGGTGCCTGCGTTGTGTAACGGATTCACGCAACGTCGGCATCCTGAATCCTTTCGGCCCCGCGTTTTCGTATATTGTGGCTGTCCGGGGCAAAGCCTCCATTGACTCGAGTGGGTCTAGGATTTTCAGCCGCAGTACTACTTCTTGATTGTTAGTGGTCGATCTGTAAGCTGTCTGGCTGTACCCGGCATGGTACCCTACACGTATGCAGTAGTGACACTGCGAAGTGTCGGTGAGCTGACTGGTGACACTGACCAGAACCTCACTCGTCAGAGTAGAATTAAGACCGGAATTACGACTGAAATCTAAAGTGAGGCGGTGACGGAGATTAAGCCAGAAACTGTTTTCTTAGAAAATCCAAGGGGGATGGATACTAACCTCTGCGAGTAGTTCGGCCCCCAATCGATTGCTCGTATAGCTTGGTGAGACTTGACTGCAATCAATAGGGCTGAGGGAGTTGTAAAGAATGACCCGAGCCTTAGAGAATATCAAAAACTTGCAGTCTACAGTTTGTCATTTGTCAAGGCCTTTTAGAGTTCGAAAGTCCTCCCACTTGACCTTTGCCAATATACCAAGTCCTTGATCTCCCACTTTAGACAGGAACAGACAGTTTTTGGTGATGCTACTTCCAAAGTATAGCTATTTGGCTCCAAGAGTGGATGGTTATTCAACGGCTAAGGCATTAGCAGTCCTCCAAGAGACTTGACTCTGATTGGTGCAATATCAGCTAGGTGGAGTATCGTTGGAAAGTCGTACCACCCGCAATCCAAGACTGATTGATATAATTCCGTGTTACCAATTAGAATGCGATCGGAATTTCTAAATTCGCGACGCTCGTAGCGTAACTCATGAAGTCCCGTGATGTGATATTCAACAGGTAGTTCCACTGGGATGGATCATAGCCTACAAACCTTTACCTAACAGCATCATAACGGGTGAAGGCAGTGAGAATGGTAGTAGGAAGATCGGCCCTCCTCCGCCATGTCCGCGGTCTCACCAATCCGCTACTTTAGGTATCGAACGCAATATCAAGTTCCGTCTTGCAAAACAGCTGATCCAAGACCCAATTTTAGGATCATGAACTTTCTAAGTCTATCCCAAAGAGCCTGTCATCTACTGATTCTCACCTTACTCAGGATCTATATAAGGACGTCTCCAGACCTCCTCAATCAAGCTCAACAAAGCATCACTCCAAGCATCTTCAAGTCACTACAATCACAACATCCACATCCTCCCAAAAACCTATTCTTTAAAACAACTTTTCAGATACAACCCAATCGTCATCATGCAGTTCACTCCTCTCGCCATTCTCTCCCTGGCTCTGGCCGTCGCCCAGGCAATGCCCTCCCGTACGTCTTTTCCCTCCTGTCTCTCTCCTATTCCCCAAACCACGCCACCCAACTGACCATATCCACTCTAGCGAACGGAGCTTCCCAGCTTGGAAAGCGAAGCGGCAGTATCTCAGTCACCACATGGTCCGGATCCGACTGCGATGTTGGCAACGAGGGTACCACCACCGTCGGCACCTCAGGAGTATGCGTCAACATGCAAGACGCGGCATCATTCAGCTTCCACGACAGCGACTCTGACAACTGCAACACCATCGAAGCCGTCTACTACGCCGGTACTGGCTGCGGGGGAGACTCCGTTCACACCAGCGACTACACCCACGGCACTTGCAACCAGCCTTACAGCACCCACGGCTCTGCCAGGATGACTTGCATCGCCTAAATTCGCCAAGGTCGAGATTCCTGATTTCCGACAATGGTCATACGTTGTTTTCAACAAGTAACGTCGATACTTGGAGGGCTGATGGACCTGTCTGGATTAGAGGTTGGGTTGGAAGGGGAAAAGTCTGTATTTTTAGTTCGCTGGAAGCTGGTTTCAACTACTGTCGCTCATTAGGATAGGCAATGAACTCGAGCATTGTCTCCCTACACTCAAAATATTCTCTTTTGGACATTCTTCTATATTGCAATGATACTGAATATATTAATTTCCAGGTACGGGTACCCTGTGGCTACGAGACCAGGGCTCCAGATAGTTTAAACTGGTTTAGTTTGGGGGTAAATCTAAATTGACAGTCTAATTTAAAAATTGAATTAAATTGAAACTGGCAGTTTTAAGAATAAACTGGCAATTCGATTTAGATTGCAATTTGCTTTAAAAATCCCGGATTTTCTTAATTCCGAACAAAAAAACCGGATTTTGAAAAAATCTTTTCAAATACTTAGAATTCCCTAAAATATCTAAATCTCTTTAAAATTTACCCAAATTGCCAATTCAGAGTAAACTGGCAGTTTAATTCAACCTTTAAATTAAATCAGTTTAATTTTGGATTTCTCAAATTAAACCAATTCAAACTGCAGTTTAAACTTCCAGTTCAGTTTGGGTCCAGAACTATCTGGAGCCCTGGTTTATACGGTTACCCCATCACATCTATATTTCTATCACCAAGTCTCTTAGCTTGTCCATTCAGCATTAATGATGGCCATGTTGCATCCTTCTGGTGTCTGAACGCCCTGAAATCCAAACCTCGAGTCGGCAATTGCAAAGAGCTGCTTCCATTCTTTGGCATCGCATTCCTTTGCATTCGCCATGACTTTCATGGCAAGATCAAAGCCCCTGGGAGCCTGCCAGCTGCAGTCCAACAACAACATACGAAAATTAAAGAAAGAGACGACTACTTATCTTGCTGATCGTTCCTGGTCTGATGTTTGTGTACAAGGCGGGGGAAGACAGTGATTATAAACCGCAACCCTCGCATCACGCTTCAGAGCCGGTATCAACTTCCGCAGAATCTTCGATGCATACTTGTCAGGCCAATTATGCAGAATCATTCGGAAGAGATAGATGTCTGCGTCCTTCACAGGTTGGTCCTCGAAAAAGTTATGTGCCATGAACGTCAGTCTGTCACCTTCCGACAGATCCTTAGGAACCTTTCCTCCCTGGATCACCTCCGGCACATCCTGAAACACACACTTGATGTTCGGGAAGGCTCTTGCAATGTGGGTAGAATACAAGCTCTCTTGAGGAAAGCTCCGTCCTTTTTCACTCACCAATCAGGACATACTATTATTGTCCCAAGATCTAGCACGTGCTCCCCCCGTGACTCTCCCCCTGTCTCCCTCTTACACCAAAACCGAAGAATTAAAGGTACAAGAACATAGAGCCTAGGTACTCTGCCAGTCTGCTGTTTGTTCGATGGCTGACTAGCAAGATCTGAAATGAACCACAATTTTCGACTGCTACGGCTCATACGCAGTCTGCCAGTCATGGAGATGATATGCACAGGCTGCGATCACGAAAGAACCATCAGACACAGCACTAGAATGAATACAAGCAATCAAAGTCGTTACTATTATCACCTCCCCAAAGGCACCTAGGAAGGTCGTGCAGGCATTACGCACACACCATCAAAAAAGAATCTAAGTCTAACGATCCACCCGTCCGCACTTCTCAGAGGCAGCAGGCAGTGCCCATACTTTTCCGATACAATGCATCCGTCGATCGTATCCCCACCAACCCAGATGTACTGCAGGAATCGGTCCCACAAGAAAAAACGGATATCAGAACCGAAATGATATAACCCGCCTTCCACGAAACGCCAAGCTCAAAGCAATCCACGTTCTCGCACACCCCCCAAATCAGGATCCATCCTCCCCGCTGGTTTTTCTTCTACCACTTCGGGTCGTAGACCTGCTCCTTGATCCAGCTCGTCAAAGCCACATCACCCCACTCCTCCCACTCAACCCACGTCTCTTCCGGCAATTCGCTCACACCCTCGCTTCGCGCCATCTTCATGACTTCTCTTGCCACCACCACACTCGCATCCCTCACCCGCTCAATCTTGGGATAGATCAATCCCTTCTGTATCTCCTCCGCATTCAAGCTCCCCGCCAGCGCAGCCGCAGACGTATAAACCATCGCATCTGTGATCTTCGTAGCTTTCGCCAAGATAGCACCGAGACCGAGACCGGGGAAGATGTAGACGTTGTTTCCTTGGTTGGGATGGTAGGTGGTCAATAGGTCGCCGGTCTTGGTAGTGAATGAGCTGAATGGCGAGCCGGAGGCGAAAATCACGGTGCCGTCCGTCCATTGAACTGCTTGCTCGAATGTGCATTCTGCTTTCGTGAGCGGGTTGCTGAGAGGGAATAGAATAGGTCTCCGTCCAAGCCCGCCAGCATCAACAGAGCTCTTCAGCGCGCGAACAACGGACTCCGTAAAGACGCCAAAAGTGGCAGTGAGACCGACGAGTGCCGTGGGCTTCACATAGGCAATTACTTCTTCGAGAGTGCGGAACTGGTGGCCGTTGTTGTCAGTTCTCGCAAAGTACTTCTTGTGCTCGGCCAGTTTGTCGCCACGGTCTTTGGTCACGAGACCCTTGGTATCCACGAGGTAGAATTTCTCGCGCGCGTCTTTTTCAGAAAGGCCGCGGCGGGTGTAGTATTCGACGAGTTGCTTGGCTACGCCGACACCGGCGGAACCGGCGCCCATGAAGACGAGCTTTTGATCTTCGATGGGGACGCCGGAGAGGTTTACAGCGCCCATGTATCTGTGTGATTCGTTAGCAGGCTTGTTTTGGAAAAAGGGGCGTTTGAAAAGATAAGGGAGGGGGCAAAGTGGCTTACCCGGCAAGCACGACGGCTCCGGTTCCTTGGATGTCGTCGTTGAAGCACTTGCGGTGCCTGAATCTTTCTAGGTATCCGAAGGCTTTCTCGGTCTCGAAATCTTCGAACTGGACGAACATCTCGGGGTAAACTTCCTTTACGGAAGCCATGAACTCGTCGAGGAATAGCTGGGCATCTTCCTTAGGAACACGCTTGGTGCGAAGACCAAGATAGAGCGGGTCTCGGAGGTTGGCCTCGTTGTCAGTTCCCATATCGAGGACGATCGGCAGAGTCTTTTGTGGGTGGATTCCAGCAGCTGCGGTGTAGAGAGCAAGCTTGCCGATCTATTTGAAGAAACACGTTAGTCGTGGTCCGAGACCAGAGCATCGTAAAGTCAAAACTTACCGAAATACCAACGCCATTCACACCCAAATCTCCCAGACCGAGAATTCTGGAACCATCAGTGACCACGGCAATGGACGGGTTTGAATAGCGCCAATTCCTCAAGATAGTCGCAATGCTCTTTCTCTGCTTGATCGAGATGTACAGAGCTTCAGGGTGAGTGTAAAGAGTTGAGTATTGCAGACAAACATCGCCGATCGTAGGAGTGTAAACAAGCGGCATGAGTTGTTTAACGTTGTCGATCAGTACACGGTAGAAGAGATCGGTATTTTGCTGCTTGAGGTTGGAAAGGTAGAGATATTTGTCAACGTTCGTACCACGGCTGTTGATCATACGCATAGCACGCATGCATTGGGTGTCCATGCTTTCGAGGACGTGTGGAATAAGGCCAGTGAGGTTCTTGGCAACGCGCTGTTCGGGACTGAAGGATGTGCCTGTGAAAGTCGTTGTCAGTCGTCACGTCCACTTTCGAGGCCCACTTCAGGCATACGATATTGTATATTTTCGAAGATCTTACCTTTGTTCCACGCAGGCTCTGTAAGAACTTGGTATCCGCCAGCGTTGTTCTCGTCAACGTATTCTGTATCCTTCACCTGTTTCACAACACCGTAGTGGTCACGGGCGTAGCCCTTCAGGTTGTCGAGAGCCGCCATTCGCATAGCCTCTTCGATTGCGGCGGTATCGATGGAGTTCATTGGGTTCCTTCCTGACATTCGTTGTTCCGAAAGCGACATGCGTTTCGATCCTATAGAGGAGCGGGAAGACTGTGTTGAAGATGGGCTACTGCTGCGGGGAGTACTGCTGCGAGGAGTGCTCATTTCAGAAGTAATATTGGAAGCGGTAGAACTGGTATACATGTAAGATGCCATTCTTGAAGCTGTAGGTATTCGGCTCGGTCGACGAGGGAAAGGTGATTGCATAAATTGGTCAAAAGAGGGAGAACAAATAGGTATTAAGAAAGGGAGAAGTACTCGGACATGGGGGTTGAGATCTCAGATCGGTCTACGCTCATGAGATTCAAGAAAGCGGAAGAAAGGGCGTACTTTTGAAGAAGAGGGGCAGTCTCCTTCAGGTTCAGATGAAGCTTTATATTTCCGACTTCTATTGCTCTGTGTCTCTGAGTCCAGACAGCCAGGAGTACAAAGAGGGAAATGAGCGGCTTGAAATTTGCAAAGGGAGGAATCTTGAGTTTTAGGATGCTTGGGAACTGTCACAGGATGGCTATGCAGTAACCAGAGCGTCCGGTAGGGGCGGCGACGGGAGTTTTGGACGGGTTTCAAAAAGCTGAAGGAGATGATGGTGAGCAGGGGGAAGAAAACTGAAATTCAGACGGCAGTTCTGTTGCTTAAGAAGGGCTACGCAGACACAAATAGCTCATCGTCCCCCGTTATTAACAAGCAAGAAAGGGAGCATCGTGAGACCGGCACACGCCAATAACAAGGCAGACAGAAAAAGCAGAAATTAAAGATAGGACAAATCATGAGAGGACTTCGTATGGAAGAGAGGGAGCAGCTTACTTTGTTGCACGACCGAGCGGTAGTCCCACTCTTTGAGGTCCCAATCGGGGTCGAGGCCCACCTGTCGAGGTTGCAGGTCGCCGCGTGCCGTTCCGGAGCGACCGGGATATGATTTGGGCCTGGGTGCAGGGCGTGGGATTGGGCGCCAGCGAGATGGCACACCTGTACTGATAGCGGTAGGTCAGGACGTGTTGGGAGGTCAGCCTCAACGATGTGTTCCGTGATCGCCCGATGATTCTCATTCTCAGACGTTTCAGAGGCGTGTCGTGTGAGTGTTCCGAGCCAAACGGTTGGACAGTGCGAGAGTTGAAGACGGGAATATGAAGCGCCGACTACTTGGAGTAGAGGCGAGAGAGACGTCAAGATGCGGTGGTAGCGGTAGAGAAGGTTGCGCCGGTAGCAAGTGTCAAGTGAGTGAGATGGCCGTCAATCCAGAGATTGTACCTCAGCTTCAAGATGCCCGGTCGTCGGCCCTTAGTGAATGCCCGCTCCATGTTGCTTTTCATCTCGCAGCACTGCAGCTTTTGGTAACGACTGGACATCGTGGTCCTTTCGGCCATTGACTTTCTTCCCGCTCGGAAGGAAGGTCGTTGGGGAAAGACCACGCTTACGCTACTCCACCTCTCAAAAGAAACTTGATTCTCCAGAACAGGCCACCGCCATAGACCAAGTATTAAGCGTCGAAGTGTTGTCCGTCACCTTATCCATCTGCGAAAACAAGAGATGGATGAAATCATGAAGTCCTCCATCTCATGATTTTCCCAGCCGCCGATCGCTGCCCTGGCAGTAGCGCATCTTTAGCCTCCGAGAGCGGCCCCACCACTGAGGATTGACAGCGGGCGCCAGGGTGTGCTCCGAAATTAGCTACATGTACATTGAACTTGAACGACCACCCTTCGGCCAACCTTCCGCGGTCCTTCTGGAAAAGGGGCAAAAAGCATTCGATTGAGAGACGTTGTCCGACTTGAAAGACAGCTGTCGACGCCATATCGAAACTTCTGGGGCTGTGTGTGAGTGTTCACCGCTTGCCACCACCGCTCGTCACCTCTCGTGTGGATATCGACAGCGTCTGGAACATGTTGCTTGACGTTCAATTTCATTCGTTCATGTTGTTGCATGCATCTTGGCAATGTCACTCAGAGGCTGCATTTCGACCGGTCAAGCTTTTAAGCGGACCTTGGCCAGCGTTGCCGTACACCTCTTGGCATCGTAGGGCTGGAATTGAAGCTTTGAAGTCGCGTGGTGGACCGATCTCATGCGAGGGGCTATGCCAACTTGCAGAAATATATCTCCCTTACCTAATACAATGTAGTACTCGCGACGTAAACTAGTGTGTAGTAGTGCGGGGCCCATTTTCCTAAATGAGCTATAGATTCGCTTAATCAGAGAATATGCCTTATAAATTAATCCCAGTGGCCAATCCAAATGCTTTTAAAAAGAGCTTAAATAACATTAATAGCACGTTAATTATTTGCAATAGCCTCAGGTATTTACTCGCACTGTTCAAGTCGTTCCTTATTGGCAAAAGCAAGCTGATTCTATCAATTCGATTGGCTCCCTAACCACGCTACTACACACTAGTTTACGTCGCGAGTAGTGCCACTTCAGTTTCCAGCTACCTTCCTTGTTTGATTGATTGGTTAAGTACCAGCTGGAAGCCCATTCCGAACAGGCTATCGGAGTTGGCTTCTTTCAGCGTTGGACTTGGAGTGCACAGGCATGCGGCAAACCAAAATTTCCACTTCACCCCACGACGAGATCAACTGAAAGCCAACCAGCGCAACCATTGATTAATAATAGTCCCTTTCTTGATTACCTAAATTAAAAACTGAAAAAAAAGCTAGTTACGTGATAAGCAAAAAGGTTGATGATGCGAGGGGGATTCGAACCCCCGCAGGTTGCCCTATGAGAAACCCCAGGAATATTTTCCTAGTAAGATCGGATCAAGCCGAATCTTGAGTCACACGCCATAACCGCTCGGCCATCGCACCCGAAATTGATGTAAAGAAGCTCAAAACTCTCAGTCAAGAACGATTCGCCAGGAAATCGCCGCAGAGTCTTAGTGCTTGGCTAGCTGTGTTTACGAAGGAAAGCAAACATAATGTACTTGCCTCGATCACTCATATAGCGAAGGAAAATCCTGCACTGGTGACCGACGGCTGCGAATGATGGGCAGGGCAAACGAGCCACACTTCTTTGTCCCATGGTTGTCGAGTCTTCGGTTTATTACCGCTCGAATTGCAAATGGGGGATCTTTTTTGATAGAGGAAAAAGAAAGACGCCAAGAGTGGTGCGAATATTCTGCTTGGCTATCTCGTATATGATGCCAATACTAAAGGGATAAATCATATCAAAAGTAAAGCATGGTCTTCGGAAGTATCTGTGTAACTCAGCTGAATATGAATACTAAGTAGCTTTGGGGACTCATGGAATGGTACATGTAGTACTCAAATCATAAATACTCATACCGATGCTTTTTAGCCCCAAGTTAAAAGATTGTTTCCAGCCTCACAAAACCTGGTTGGCAGCAACGTTTATAACACCATCACCACCGCTTGATCCGAACAAATCTCACAATCGGCCGCCCTCAATAATCGCTTATCGAAATCCCTGTCATGTCATCCAAACAGCGGATAGCCACATATTCAAATTTCAAGACCCTGCGATCATTATGGAAGTCAACAAGCCAGAGAGAGTAACGGCCTCCCAAGTACCCAGATAGATTCGTCTCAGGACTCCCAAGTCGCACTTTGATGCATTATCAGTGTCAGAAACGACAAAAAGCGAATCACCCAGCTTCGTAGCAGGGGATCTGAATCTTCAGCCCAGAAATCGGGTCGCTAGGCTAAAAAAGTCAGGGTTCTGCCGTGAATTGAACACGGGACCTCTCGCAAACGATGAAGCTTTGAACTTAGAGTGAAAACCCTAAGCGAGAATTATACCACTAAACCACAGAACCTGCATACAAGCGAATGTACTGATGATGATGTTTTGTGGCCAGATTTGCGATTTTGTCTAGCTGTCGACGTCCTCTCCTCGAGTACACTGTTTTGCCCATTTCTAATTTTCTTACATCTTGACGGTGCATTCAGAAGGCCCCCGAAAGAGGTCGGCTGTCTTTTTTTCCCGGGTCGCCGCCGTGGACGTGGTCTGGCCGTAAATCCAAGACATCGCCAGACAACATCAGTCATCGAATAAGATAGAAGATCGGTACCATGCTCCAGGGCGACCAGATGAAGGAGAAAAAGAAAAGGTAACCCGGATCTCTTGCTGTCTGAACAAATGAAACTAATCCAATACTCCAAGAGACCTTAGACTGATGCCAAAATAAGAAAAAATCTTGAAGCTTGATTATTGCGTGCCCCCAATCTTTCTGCTCGATCCTTCTGCCAGTCTGATGATCCTACTTGATACTTCGACTTTCGACTGAGTGGCTGGGTAACTTGGGGTACTTTCGCAAACCAGATTTACATATCTATATTTGAAGACATTATGGAAGTGAACTGAACCCGAAAGAGCGCTGAACGGCATTGCAGATCGAGGGACGCAGAATAAGAATGGCAAAATCATTACCAGTACTTGCGACTCCTGGCTAGAGTCTCAAGCATCGTTATCCTGCAAGCACAAAAGAGAGCTCGAGCAGTCCGGTCCAAGCCAAGCTCTCAACAATAGCAAAACAAAAAGAGAAACAGGGGACAGTGATCATCAGCCACAGACTTTGGACATTCTGAACTGCCCAAAGTAGCAAATGATGTCGATATAGGGGAAGATATAGGGACACGCGTCACCAGATGGGCCTCAGCGATAAGCGGCTCTGTGTCTCTGGCCTCCTTTTGCTCTCGCAAGGAACTGAATGCAAAATGGCATTAAGATCGATGACGCTGAAAACAAGGGATACGGATGAGAGTCACAGAAACAAAAGACAGACAACATATTGATCCAAAAGCTGTCTCGGATAATGGTGGCTGAGGGCTGGGGAAGCAAGACGAAGCCACGAGGATGGAGATCAATCCAATATGCCGCGGTGATAATTCAGAACGGCGCACAGCCGATTCAAGCGGGGAGGGTGAAAGCTGATGTAGGTAGCTCAGAACATGAAGCTCTTGCTTGATTGTTCATGATTATGTATTTGTGGTTCTGCAAAGACTAAAGAATTACTGCACGTCAGCCGCTCTGATCTCAGTAGGGAAGTGCCCAGGTTCGAGATTGCAAAGGACGAAGGAGGGATCGTCGCGACTTTATTGTTCGCGGGGCTCGTGTTGGGCGACCCTGGAAGCCTGGACTCTCATCCCATCTTCATCGTTGAAACAAAAACCGGAGCGCTGTTGTTTCACTCGACTGCCGCGAATCATGCTTCACGGGACTTCTCGTGGCTTGAAAATGAAAGGCACATTGATGAAATTCGCACCAATAGCCGCCGTGAAACCGGGTCTGTTGCAGACATTGGCGGGCATTTTGGCGCCCTCAGCCTGGCGACAGTTTCATCGGCAGCAAATCAAGCGACCTGTCAAAGCTTCTGACAGATCTCGTCCCAGCTGTGCCCTCCACATCCACCGCGTTTCCACCTGTCCTGACCGCTTGAGGACATATCCTTTTAGCACCCTAGCATTGATGGCTGAAAGGAGCCCCGCTTCATCCCAGCTTGCTGGACTTGCAGCCTGCAACGAGCCACGTCCCCATCTCAGGTAGAGTATGGAGCATAATGCCGAGGCCAAACACTCCTCTCATATACTTTTCTTCCCCGTCACTCCCTTCCTGTTGTCTGTTCTTAGTCCTTAGGCATCTTACGCTTCCTCGACCACTATTCATCCCATAGTTGTGCCCGTTCCTGAGTTCATGGGCCAGAAGGGAAATTCTACCATCAGTCATGGTAGGCACTGAAGAATACCAGGCTTAACGGACAAGTACAAGAACAGCTTCCAGCCAGCTGTTCAGGAGAAGATGGATCGCCTGGGTCTCGATTTTCACAAGAAACCCCTCAAACAGGTGCACAAGAATCTGCTGGTCGCTCTCGGCTTCTGCCTCTCCGTCTACATAATTTTCATTTCGACCCTCCACCAATTTCTCTTCCGCAACCATGAACCACAACCACTCTCCATTCACGACAAACCGCGCCTTCGACTGAACGAGAACGGCGAATTTCACATCACGGTCTTTTCGGATCTACACTACGGGGAGGAGGAAGACGGGTGGGGGATCGAACAGGACATCAATAGCACGCGAGTTATCCAAAAGGTCCTTGAAGCCGAGAACCCCGACCTCGTTATTCTAAACGGCGATCTGATTACCTCGGAGGATACTTTCAGGGAGAATGGCACAAAATACTTCGACATAATCGCCGAGAACTTCGTCAAGAAGGGCATTCCGTGGGCGTCTACTTATGGCAATCACGATGGAGGATACAACATGACACGCGAAGCCCTCTTTAAGACAGAAAACCAATACGATCTCTCCTACACCCAGCAATCCCCTTCCGGCGTTGTCGGAACCACCAACTACTGGATCCCCATATACCCATCCCTAACCCCAAACACCACCCTCTACAACCCCAACAATATCACCAACGAAACCATCCACCTCCCCAACCCAAACCACCCCGTCCTCATCCTCTGGTTCTTCGACTCCCTCGGCAACCTTCCCTACCAAACCACCATCCCCGACGTAAACCCCGCCATTCAGGACTGGGTCGACCCGTCCGTCGTCCCCTGGTTCCTTGCACAAACCACGGTTCTGCAGGATCGATATGGTCCGCTGCCTTCTCTCGCATTCGTGCACATCCCACCTTCTTCTTTCCGCGCATTTCAAGACAATCATTACTCCTCTCACCTTTATCCAGGACTAAATGAAGACCGGCCACTGGCAAGGCAGGGAAACAGCAGACCGAGAGATATACTGCGCGATGATCCGAAGTTTCGAAACGAGCTCGATACGCCGTTTATGCAGTCCCTAGTCGACACGCCTATGCTGCATAGTATATACAGTGGGCATGATCATGGCAATGCTTGGTGTGGAACTTGGCCTGACAATGCAAATGTATCACACGGCGTGTCACGGCCGAAAATTTGTTCGGGGAAGAAAAGTGGTTATGGCGGGTATGGGGAGTGGAATAAGGGGGCTAGGATATTGAATCTGAGGTGGCAGGAGAACGAAAAACTAGATGTGGAGACATGGATAAGGATGGAAGACAACAGCACGATCACTAGAGTTCATCTGAATGATAGTTATGGAAAGGATGTTTATGAATACGAGGATGGGGAGAGGGGTAGGCATCGGTTGTGGGGGGACTGGGGAAATGAGGTTTGGGTGGATGATCGGCCGGAGCCGGAACCAGAGCCAGAAGATGACGACGAGGAGGTGGAGATTGAGGAAGAGATGGTGGACGAGAAATTGGATGCGTCGCAGGGCATCAATAGTATTGATGCTAGCACGGGCATTGGGAAGAGAGACGGAGAAAGCGAATGAGTCGGGTCCTGAATGCCCTGAGGATACGATTCTGGATTCTCAGAGTACTTGCTGGACTGCAACGACGTTGCCCGAACATTGTTCTTCGTGGGCTCGAGCCGGGCCATCATGAGGCTGGGCTACAGCGGTCGAGCAGCTGCTCGAAGGCGAGCTCACCGGCTTTTGTCGCACGTCGATGGCCACCCTCAATCTTTTGAGGTGCGAGGCTTCACGCAAGCTGTTTTGACAGTCGACGCCTATTGGCCGCCAGGGAGCTCAGCTCTCGATTTGTTGCACATCGACTCCTGGCCACCTCTCATTTTTCGAGGTGCGCGGCATCATGGAACGAGTTTATCGGACTATCTTTTTGATAGCCGCCAGATAGAGCAGCTGGAGTCTGCTCGCTGGCCTCGCTCGATTCTGAGATCTTTATCCAACCGCAGCTATGGTTGCGATTTCACGTACTTCCGTTTGGCATAGGTAGCTGGCACTGGAGTTTCAGCAGCATTTTGGTTTTTTGGGGAGCCTCTGGGGGCGTGGGCGCTCACGTGTCTGGAAAAGGGCTGAATGGCCCAATTTCTTGTATTTCACTTGTATACAAATACCAAATACCCTTCCTACCTTTAATTCGATTCCCATCGATTTGATAGTCGTGGACTCGTGTTGCCTTGGAGCCGCTCAAGACCTCGCCACCCCCAATGGATCTCTACGGCCTACAGCATATGATGATATGACGGCTCGCCACAGTTTGCTGGTTCCTTGATTCGGAGTGCTTGTTTTTTCCAAGGCCATCGTCCACAGCGGTGACAAGCTCGCGCGACAGACACTCTGTGCTGCTGACAGCTGCTAGGTTCAACGACGGTTTTGTCCCTGACGATAGGATAGTGACTCATGAGCTAGGCTCGGGGCGGGACTGGTAACTGGGAAGGTGCTATGTAAGGCTCCTTCTGAGCCCCTTAGATCCGCAGACCGCAATCAGTCCTCTCTGTTTCGAAACTCGGAAAAAAAAAGAACTCAAGGTCAAGAGATTCAAGGGCATTGGTTTTACTCATTTGCAAAGATAACGTAAATTGTTGTAATAGATACTTAACAAAATACTTGCTAGCCTCCAAAGGGACATACCATTTACACTTTTGTAATAGATGCTTAATAAATACTTGCTAGCCTTCACAGGGTTATACCATTTACGCTTTCGTAATAAATATTCAATAAATATCCATAAATATTTAACAAATACTTGCTAGCCTCCAAAGGGTTATACCATCTATGCTTTCGTAATAAATATTTAATAAATACCCACAAATACTCAACAAATACTTGCTAGCATCCAAAAAGCCATACCATCTACGCTTTCACAGAAAGCCATGGTCCCCATGGATGTCTTTGTTTTTTGTTAGCTCGCTCACGCTCAATTTTGGTTGCTCTCCAGCATCGATATCGATATAACGACTACTGTCAGACCTGCCATAAGCATTCCCCCACTTTGTCACGCCACTTCTGAGCCTCCGCGAATCTTTCTCAAAGAATTTGGTATTTCCTAGGAAGCTCAAAAAGTACAAATTCCCACAGGCTAGACGCAATGCTGCACGCCCTGTTCGTGATCCCGCCCGCAACGCCAAGCAATGCCTGCAAGCATATGGTGCCCCTATAGTCGCCAAGCCAAGCCATGCTCTCGGTATATATGCGCCGATAGTCAGCTCCCCCAGCTCTATCTATCCAGCAAAGTCAGGGTATACAAACGCCCTCCCCGCTCCTGCCACCTCTCACTCTCACTCTCCATTCCCCGTGCTCTTTCCTGCTCACGGGTACACCTCACTATCCACCCCCTTGAGGCTCCTATACACCTTCTTATGCTGTTCCAAAAACAGAAACGTAGCAATCGTGTGCGGTCCCAGTCTGATAAAGCTAGGTACCCAGCCCTTGAACATCCACGTCACGCCTTCTTTCGCAAACGTCTCTTTCATGAAATGCACCAGGCCTTGCGGATCGTGCGCCGACATGACGCGGGTCTTGATGACATCAACCGGGGAGCAGACTGTTGTTGCCACGAATCCGGCGAGGAAGGAGGCGGAGAAGTGGGTGGTTAGGTTGTCCGTCAGGGGCGTGTGCGTGATGAGAACAGATTTGAATCCGTCGTAGGAGGCGAGTTGCGAGGCCGTCATGAGGATGGCGCGCAGGCTGTTGGGCCACACGCCGCGGAATAAAGAGGCAGCGCCCTCGTCCTTCACCATTCGTGCCAATCCGTCGACGGCGTGTTTGTAATTCCTGCGCTTTTCGAGTGGTAGAGCGGCATCTGCATCGTCTATCAGCTTTCAATCTCTTTCTGCACCAATCATCTCCTCTTGTGCCATGCCTCTTCGGCTACGGCTTGCTCAGGGGCTTGGAGAGAATGCCACATACCGCCTTGCATACGAATATTGATAATATCTGCCGGGTTACCCACCACACCTCCTATGAAGCCTGAGAAACTCGACATGGCAATCAAACTCGCCATACCAGGTGTGCTCGTCGGTGTCGTAAACCTTGACTTCAGATCTTCATAAACACCGAAGCGTGTAGTAGAATAGGTGATTTGGCGCAGCCAGGAGGCTGTCAGGCCTTTGTACAATCCGCCGATTCCGTTATTTCGCAGGACATGACTGAACATGCCAGACATGGATTTGGGGCCATCTGCGGTGCGGGTTTGGAGGCGGACCTGGGGCAAGAACTGGGATTAGCATTTTACAGCGGGAATGGGAAAGGGGAGAGGGAGGGATAAGGAGGGAAAGATGAGCAGGGAATGACAGGTACCTTCACGAGGTCGAGGGGATGCGTAACGCATGCTGCGAAACACGATGCGCTGCCACCGAACCAGAAGGGATACTTGATGTGCGCGCGGTCCCAAGCTTGTTTCTTGGAGAGCTGAGAGGCAGCACTATCGTCGCGTTTCGGCTTCAGCGACGACGACATGGTGAGTGAACTTTTTCGACTGTGAATCTCGAAGCATCCCGGGCGCAAGTCGACAAGGTGTCGTCGATTTTTGTAGGGATGGCAGATATACGTAAGGTATGGTTATCTGCTGTGAGCGCCCGTCTAAGAAAAGGCCGGGAGGGAGTGAATGAGTGTGACCGCCTTTTCTTAGGTCTGGAGGTGTTTAGGCGGCTCACTAGCTTCGGCCGAGCTTGGGCAAGGTGAGGTCAAAGGCTTTTTTCTCACGATTTGACATTGAAGATGGCACAGGCCTGTGACACTGACGAGTGACGATGGCTGGCTGGGGATTTCTGGGCCGAACCTCCGAGCCTAACGTCGCCGCTGTCAGGTACTGTGCGTGTCCCCACTTTTCAGAATATGCTAACCACGGCTTTGGGACTGTAATTCTGAACAGAAGTAAGGAATTCAAGGCCTTTGAATTTTAATACATTGGTACACTGGCAGTCCAGGCCTGTCTATCCAATACCAAGCTTTGGCCTAATGGTTCCCTAGGGGGCCGGGCCGAGAAAGCTTGGTTCTGTTATCGCCGATTAAATCCGTCGTGATTGGTGAAAGCTTGTGTTACATGCCTTTTTGGGATTCACTCACGAGTCACTCGCAAGAAGTTCAGGGGGCTTCGGCACTTGCCAGCAACCAGTCTTGTTTGTAGTGTTCTTCTAAGGGATCCTGCATTCTTGAGCCTACTCAAGACCACAAGGGCAGGTCTAATGGACCACCAAAGAGCACCAAAGGCACAAACCTTGGCTGCCCCTTTTGCATCCTGCCATGCGCTGCTCTCCTTTTGCCATCCTACACACTACCCCAAACGCCGTCGCTCTGATGCAAGAAAGTATCCCAGTGCAACCCAGTGTAGCCACTGTCTAGTTTTGAGACCGGAAGAGATCAGACTCTGATGCGAGAAAGATCCAAAGAAATCCATGAATACCCTCCATGTGGCACTGTCCATTTACCAGCCTGCATTAGGCTGACCATAAGGAGTAGCACCATATGGTGTCGTGCCTCCCCCTGCTGCCCAACCGCTCGCATTTCCATTGGTGTAGGGAGTTGTAAATCCTTGGTCGTTATTCCAGGCAGCGCCTCCGTTGGGCGGCATACCGTCAGGGCTGCGGGGTCCTCCAAGTCCATCCATGCCGTCCATACCATCCATGCCGTCAGCATTGTTGTTGTTGTTGCTGGTGTCAAGCTCCTGGAGAATCTCGGCAAACTTCTTCTGTAGGACTTTGATGCCTTGCTGGATGATCTCGTCGGGATCGTGGTTACCGACACTCTCAACCTCGAAGTAGAAACGCTCAGGAGCGGCGTCGAAGTTGAACGTCTCTCCTTCTTGTGGGGGCTCCTCCCAATCTGCGTACTTCGACTTGGGCCTGGTCGTGCAATTAGTTGTGTGTATCATTCCCAACAGTCGGGCTAACTCTTACCATTCTTCTTCCGCACTCGTCTCATACCACATGCTGATGTGGCGGAGCTTGTTGTGGGGGTCGTACTCGAATCCGACGGAAGAAGTTGGTGCCCACTTGGCGTGTTCCTTTGCAATTCCCTTCTTGGCGATGCACTTCATGCGGAGTTCCTGGCCCTTGCGCAGCTTGCAGATGACAGTGCCCAAGCCCTCTGGATCGGTGATGACTGGGTTGCCCACGTACTGGTTTGGTCGTCGCTCACTTGGAACCAGATCTCGTGCGTAGACTCGCATGATATCATCGCCGGTACATTTGGCATGGAGTGTGAGCTCGACGCTGCAGAGCTCACAGTATTGGTCGCATTCGCACTCGCGTGAGTATTCAACCTCATCGATGTTCTTCGAGACCAAGGGAATCAGGCCGAGTCGGTGAGCGAGGAATTCGTCGGCGAGCACGGAGGTGTTGGCTTCGATCTCGACCAGGTCAATGGCCATGGTCGGCACTTCTGAAAGGACGACACGGCGCAGAGAGTTTGCAAAGGCAAGGTCGACGTTGGAGAGCTCGAAGTCAACATGACTGCTGTCTGCCTGGGTCACAGTCAGAGATCAAGCTTCTACCCGCAGAAGCTTGCGCAGGACCAACCTCAGTAATCTTGACCTGTGGGCCTGTGGACTCGTCGATGTCCATGGCATAGGGATCCATGTTTGCGGTATGCGCTGCCCACCGGCAGATTCAGGACGGATAGCGGCTTCACGTGGATGTTGCAAGCTAAAACTTGTCGCGTGCTGTACCAGGCCGTGTACAGCGGAGCGCAGAGACGTTTGAAGCTTTGAAGATGTCTGAGAGGAGGCCGGGCAGGTCGTGGGCTGTGTAGACGCGACTGCGCTTGAGGGGATTGAGGCGCAATTGATGGTCGCGAAGTTGAACGGTCGACAGCTGGAACAATGAATCGCCGGGTTTGAGACTTTGGCGCGGTAGCCATTTCCGCTTTAGCGCCACATGGTCCGTGCGACACTGCCACGCTTCTCGATTTGCGGGTGACATATTTGCTGGGTGGCGGCGGTTGGCCGATTAATTGACGTTTGAAGCTATTACCAGGACGGGTCTTGACCAGAAGAGTCGCATCTAATTTGGAGAAAGCCTAAGAATCCAAGGAATTCCAATAGATTGAGAGCAGGTACTTCTCAAATCTCGTCGACATATGTACATATCTAATAATCAGACAGCGGTATTCAGCAATCTTTCAAGGCGATCCAAGCCCTTGACAAGCATCGTCACCAGGAACAAGGCTCATCATGGCGGGGCAGTGCTGAAGTAAGAAATTGGGTCAAGGATGGGAGGCTGACCACTCGACCTATGTAATTGAAGTCCCAGCGGTGGCGTGGCCAACTGCTGAGGCCCAAGTCCACGTCCAGATCTCAATGCGATTTTGAAATTACTTTTGTACTCAGCCACCGGACTTTTGCACGCTTTTGTATTAAAAGTTGCGTGGAGGAGAGGTCGCCGCAGCGTTGCAATAACATTACCAAGGAAGGGGGGGTCCGCTATTGCATAAATGAATTATTAATAGACAATTGCAAATTATATCCTGTTTTAATATAGTTTGAAAAAGATTTTAATTTTAATCAATATTTTATTTTATATTGTGAAAAATTTAAATTTGTATTATATAATATAAAATATTAATACATATATATTTTTTTATATATATAATTATATATATAAATACCAATATATATATATATATTTATATATATTAAATAAATACGGTATTTTGCAAATTCCGTATAATTTTTTTTCATATTAATATGGATATTGGATAAATACGCGGGTAAATACAATATTTAGAATTTTTATATAATGTTTAAAATTTCTATACAATATAATTAAATATACGGGATTTGCAAAATATTATATTTATTTAATATTCGTATTAATATATAGAAAATTTTATATATATTAGTGTTTATATATATAATTAAATATACGGAAAAATATTTGTATTGCATTTATTTATTATACGGGATTTTTATATAGTGTTTAAAATCTTTATATAATATTTAAAATCTTTATATAATATTCGAAATTTTTATATAATA
The DNA here is from genome assembly GCA_037179335.1 of Cyclaneusma minus. NCBI lineage: Eukaryota > Fungi > Ascomycota > Leotiomycetes > Marthamycetales > Marthamycetaceae > Cyclaneusma > Cyclaneusma minus. The sequence continues at coordinate 275,404 of JAKZHN010000024.1, read as the reverse complement.
TTTAAAATTTTTATATAATATTTAAAATTTTTATATAATATTTAAAAGTTTTATATAATATTTAAATTTTTTATAATATAATTAAATATATTAAAAGAAAAATTAGACATATAAATATTTAATATTATATTATTATAATATATTAAAAAATACGGATTAATAAATTTCACATTTTTTATTTTTATTTTTTTATATTAAATTATAAATTATAATATTTATTTGTATTTACTTGTATTTATATACATGAAGCTAATTTAAATTTATATAATAAAAAAATATTAGATTTTATATTATTATGCGTTTCGCTAATTCGGACCAGTAATTGGTTTGGCGTTTTTTATTTATTTTTAATTATTTTTAATATTATTAAATAAAATGAAAAATATAAGTTAATTCCTAAAATTTCTAATTATTATTAAAAAAAACCTAGACGTTATATATATAGGATATAAATTGGCCAGTTTTTTTAAATATATATTTTGCGTATATATATATAATTTGGAAAAAACGTTAAAAATTAATTGAATTTGCTATTAATATAAAAATAAATTAGCAGGTAAATATAATAAATAAATAAAAAAAACCCCTAAATAGCAATAAAAAAATTAATTTATTGATATTTTATAATATATATGGAATACATTAATTATACTATAATAAATGGATTATTTGGATGGATTATTTAAATGCATTATTAATTTTTGCAACATTCCAAATTTAAATATAAAAATTGGATTTATTGCTTTGCTTTAATATTGTTATTTGTAATATTATTTGGCTTTATTTAATTTATTATTATAAGTTAGGATTAAATTGAAAATAAATATAAACAAATATATAATAGAATTTATATATATTAATATTAAACAAATCCGCGAGTTTTTAAATACACATTTATATCGCGGATTAATTAGGATAAAATTATAGAAATTAATGGCGAAGATGAATTTGATTATATAAATATAGCATGTTAATTAATATATGCTTTATAAATATAATTTAATAATGCCTAATAGAAAATTGAAAAAATAATAGTAATATTGAAAAATAATAAAGAAGAAAGGATTTTTCTTTGCGGGGAAAGCTATTATATATAATTTTATTTATAATTTAGGCCAAGTCCGCATATATATAGTATATAATTTATATTTGCATATATATTTTCTATTTGGTATTTCCAATTTTATTAATAAAATTGCAAATTATCGATTTAATAATTTAATATAATTTGCAAATTTTCATTATTTTAATATTGGCTTTTTGAGCGATTTTAATTATATAAAAACAATTTTTAATATAATACTTTATTATAAAATGCAATATTTCCAGTTTAAATAGCTTTCCGCTATATAAATCTTTTCGAAAAAAACTATTATAGCTATAAAAGAATTAAAAACTATTTTCAAAATATCGAGGAATTCGGACCTATCCCGTAGCCCTTATTATAGCAGTTTTTATTATAATAGCCCCTATTATAGCAGCCTTTATTATAGCCTTTATTATATTTATCCTATATTTATTAAATGATTTAGAATAAGAATAAGAATAATAATAAGAATAATAATAATAATAATAATAATAATAATAATAATAATAATAATAATAATAATAATAATAATAATAATAATAATAATAATAATAATAATAATAATAATAATAATAATAATAATAATAATAATTTAAATTATATTTTTATTTTAAAAATAGCCTTTCAATCTAGTATATAGCCAATGCTAGCCATTTATTTTAGCTATTTTCAATTTGTGATTAATCCGGTATATATTTGCGACAAATATTATATATATAAGAGTTTGCGTTAAAGCAATTAAAATGCGCAATTATTTATTAGTATTTATTAGGTAATTTATAATAATTTATTTTATATAAATTAATTTGAATTCATTTTATCGGATGAAAAAATTAAGCTTGGAGATATAAATGCGAAATTCGAGAATAACTCCAATAATAATATAAAATTAATATATATAATATTAATGGATATAATATTAACGGATATAATATCGACGGACACGGTATCGAAAAATAATGCCTTTAAAAATCCAGTTTTTTTTCTTTTATATAAATAATAAACCATTTATAATAGCCGTGCAAAAATAATTAATTAGGATATATATTTGCCCAATTTAAATAGTTTTTGATTGGCTATTGCGCTATATTATAAAATTTATAATATTATTTAGAAAATATATATGGCTTTTTATTTAATTTTATAATTAATAATAGATATTAGGCAATTAAAATTATTTTTTAAATAAAAAATAATAATAATAAAATAAATCCGATTTTCTACTACTAAGCCATTGCTATGCCGTGAGAAGATATCCTTTAATTAATTAAAAATACCAATTAAAAAAAAGAAATAGGCCTTAAAAGCCTGGTTTTATTAAAATAATTTATAATTAATCCTATTTAATTCAATAAGTATTGGTTTTTTAAATAAAAATGTTTATTATAAAATAATATGTTAAAATTCCAATTTAATAAAATTATATAAATTAAAAGCTCAGGGGGTTTTAACCCGGGCCAGTATAAAGGAATTTGTGTGTTTTTTATTGCGTTTTAAACATTTGCTGTATTTATTTTTTAATTATATCTTTTATTAATATTGAAAACTTAAATGCCTTTTTAATTATAAAGGTAAAGGTATTTTTAAATATTATATTAGCAAAGTGCTTTTTATCGTGCGGGATATTAAAAAATATATAAATATTTTCAATATAAATTGGCTTTATATTATTAAAACTTTTAAAAATAAAGAAAAATTTTATTTTATTTATTTTATTTATAATATACAAAAGATAAAACCTATATAAAAGCATAAATTAATTTTTATTATTAATAATTACTACAATATATATAAAAATAATTTAATTTAGCTAATAAAAAAATGAATTTTAATTAGTTTTGCGCAATGCAAATTAATAATAAAAAGATTATAAAATGGATTATTAAAAATATTTTTTTATATTTTAAGATTTAATTAATTATTTATTAATTATTTTAATTGAATATATTAAAAAAAGCAAAAAAAAACAAAAGCAAAAACAAAAATCGCGTTTTTGTTTTTTATTTAAGCATTTTTTTATTATAAGCGAGTTTGAAATTAAATGCTATAGCAAAAACTATTTGCTTGGGATATTGGAATTTTTAAAAAAATCTTTATATATATTATATATTTTTTTTACCAAAATAAATTTAATTTATATTATAGCAATTATTATTTTAATTTAAAATTATATATAATGCTTTTAAATTTAAGCAAGTATAAGCGAGAATAATTTTTGAATATTTTAATTATTATTATAAGATTATATATATATATATATATATATATTGCAATTTTAAATTATAATATTATAATAAATATTAATGAAAAAATACGCTTTTTATTTCTATTTTTATTACTATTGGTTAAAAATTTATTTTAGCAAAATACAGATTTTGATATTAAAAATTATATAGCTAATAAAACTTGCTGGCATTATTTAATTATTACTAAATATTAAAAAAATATTCGCAAATAAAATATTCGCAAATAAAATATTCGCAAATAAAATATTCGCAAATAAAATATTCGCAAATAAAATATTCGCAAATAAAATATATTATAATATAATAATTTATATATTAAAATACTATATAAATACCGGCATTAATATTAAGCGAAAGGCTATTGCAAACTTTCAAAATATAATAAAATATAAGCTTTTTTTATATAATTTGTTTTTGGTAATTAATATTATTAAATCCCGCTTTATAAATTCCGCCTATAACGAATTATATAAATAGGACCGCAAGCTTTTTAAATTCCTTAAAAACTTTTTTATAAAAACAAAAAAATGAGGCATTTTTTTTATTATATCCTGGCTAAGAAAGAATTAAATTGCCGGCGTATTATATATAATAAAATTTTATAAAAAGCAGGCGGGAAGCAATTATTATAGTATTTATTTTATATAATTGGCTTAGGAAAAAGAAAAAAAAGTTAAATAGCGAAAATTAATATATTAAAAATATCCAATTTGAAATTAATTAATTATATTATTTATTTATTTAAATTAATAGCTTATATAATAATAGTATTAATAAATCCAAATCCGTCCAAGGCGATATATTAAAATTTGCAAAAAATGCTTTTTAAATTGCGAATTTATTATTAATATATATATGAAATATTGGCCACTAGCGCTAATTTTGTTAAAAAAATCAACTTTTTAATTTAATGTATAATTATTATCCTGTAATTTTAATGCCAATATTTATTATAATTGATTTAAAGCAATTAATAATAATTGAAATTAAAAATTGTAATTTTTAATTCGTGGTAATTAAGCCAAATAATAAAAGGAAAATTAAAGCCTTAATTTATTCGACTAAAGTACAAAATATTTTAAAATACATATTAGGCTATTTAGTTTCCTAATATAATATTATTTTATAGTATGATATTTAATTGCAATGCTTTTATATTTAAATAATTTTATAAGCTTTTTAAAAACTGGATTGCTGCAAGCAATTATAAAGAAATTAAGTTTTTTTATTAAAAACATTAAATATGCAATATAGTTTTTAATAGTTGTTTTTAGCAAAATTCCTAATATATTATTCAATATTAATATAATAAGCAAAAAAACGGCTGCTATTTAATATATTTATAAAATATATCCAGCGATTTTAAAATTTATTTTTTCTATTTTAAAATTTATTTTTTTGCTTAATATAAAATTTAATAGTATTATCAATGAATTAAATATTTTTGATAAATTTAAAGCGAATTTAAATTATTTGGAGCCAAAGGCTTTTTTGAATATTTTCAAATATAAAATTATTAAATTAAATATATAATATTTGCTAAAAAATATATTAATAATTTTTAAATAAAAATTTTCGCTATATATTTAAATAGAATTATAATATAAAAAATATATTTTATTTTACGATATACAAAATTAAATAATATAAAAAGAATTATTTTTATATAAAAAATTTATTATATATTTTATAATAAAAACGCTAGCTAATATTATATTTTCAAGGTTTTAAAAGCAAAAATGATTTTAAATATAGAAATTTATATATAATACTATAATATATTATATTGCATTAATAACATTTTTATATTTATTTTGCATTATAAAAAATATTTGGTTTTTTAAATAATAAAGATTTATACGCTATTAAAGCCAAATTATAATAAATTATTAAATTTATTTTGGTTGCAATTAGGGAATATAGCGCAAATTATTGGATTTAGCAATATTTTATATAAAAAATTATATATAATATTAAGAATAAAAAGGAATTAGCCGGCGTTATTTTATTGCATATAAAATAGAAAAAAATAAAGAAAAATAAATAAATAAATAATGCAAATTTTTAAATTTTGCTAGCCTATATTTAATTATATATATTGTAAAAAAATGGTATTAAATAGCTTTAATATTATAAATGTATATAGCGATAAATATTAAAATCAATAGATTATTTGCAAAAGGCCAAAAATAATTAAATTCCCGCATTTGAAATTTTATTAATTATTTAAATGCAATATAAATTAAGGCTATGAAATTTTCTAAATTATAGCTTTTTAATAATATAGCTTTTTAGCAATAAATATTAAATTTAAATATGCAATCATATACTACTATAACTTGGAAAACCCGTTTTATATATTTTTATTAATATAAATTCTAATATTATTATTTTTTTAAAAACAAATGGATGTCCTTATTTTTGGGCTATTAGAATATATAATTTTACAATGCCAAAATTATAATCTAGCTAATTGATTTTTTTATTTTGCAATTTAAATAAATTTTGAAATTATTTTTTATAGAAATTTATTTAAAATTAAGGCTAAATTTAATTATAATTTGAAATTTTTGAAAATTATTACAATAATTATATGGTTAAATAGCCCTAGCTTTTAATTTTTTTTTAAAAGAATTGAATTATTATCTATTTATAAAAGCTATTATTAATATATTTGGGGCTATTTTAATAAGCCCGGGTAAAGTATATCCAGCGGCATTTTAATTCAATATTAAATATTATACTTTAGATTTTTATAAATATTATTATAGGTATTATTTGGAAATTTATAATTTATTTAAGCAATTTATATATATATTAATTATTTAATTTATAAATTAAATATAATTATAATAATAAATGAAATAATGCCTTAGCCTTTTTAGCTTTTTATTTAGACTTTTATTACCGCGCCCTAGCCGTTATTAAAATTAAATAGCCGGGCCTATAAAAAATTAAAAAAGCTTTTAAATATAAAAAGAAATTTCAAAATTATTTAAATTAAATATAAAGAAAAAGAGATTTAAATAAATAAAAAGTCTATTAATATTGGAAAATTTGCGCCGAAATTTAAAAGCGTATAGCCCGTGTTTAAAAAATATATTTTAAGCTATGCAATCCAATAATGTTTTGGAGATTAAAATTATAATAAATTAATTATATTATATTTAAATTCCTATTATTATTTCAATTTTTTTAAATAAATATGTTTTAATACAATATTTAATTTAAAAAGTGCGGCAACTATTAATTCCGTAAATTTATATAAAAAGGTATGTAATAGGTCATATAATTTAATGCATTGTATTTTATATTATAATATATTAATATATTAAAAACCGGAGCTAGGATATAATATTTAAGGTTATCCCAATTAATTTAGGCTTAATGCTTAGCTATTTAAATTTCTTCAATTTTATAAAGCGGAAATCCGGAGATTAATAAAACAAATTGTATTTCCAATTTTTTTTTCATTATTTTAATCCCATTTATTATCCATTTTTAATAGTATATTTATTTTATAATATATATATGCATTTTGTATAAATATGGATTTTTAAAGCTAATTTAGCAATAGTAATATATAATATAATATTTAAGCTATTAGTTTTACCAATTATTATAGCACTATTAAATTTAAAAGCTATATAATTGCAAAATTATTTAATTATATAAATTATTTGCAAAATAGCCAAATTTAATAAAATAGATTTTAATTTTAATTTTATTAGCAATATAACCGCTAAATCTATAAATTATAGCCTTATTTTTAAAAAGGGTTTAATAGCTAATTGGATTGTTTTTATTATTTTAAAGCAGATAATAAAAAAGGCCAATAAAATTTAAGGCTTTAATAATATTTTTAGCAATAATAATAAATTTGCTATTTTGGATGCAAGCAATAAACCCGTGAGCAAAGCCAAGTTTAAACGGCGCAAATGGATTTTTTAGCATAGCGATTATATTTTTAAATAAAGATTTAAATAATAATATATATATAATTATTATGTTATAAAAATATTTTTTTATTATAATTGCAATATATATATATTTATATAATTAAAAAAGCATTTTAAATTGCTGAAATTTAATTTAAATAATTTTATTATTAGATTTATTTAAAATACAATTTGCAAAAACGGGCGCAATTGGAAATGCGCTATAATTTGAAAAATATTAATTTATTATATATTAATGCGTATTTTATAAAAATTGGTCGGAATAATTTTTATAAATATTAATAAAGCAATAAATAATTAAAATAAAATTTTAGGCAATTTTATTATATTAAAAAAATTAATGCAATATTTTAAAAGACTTTATTTAAAGCATTATTAATATATAGTTCATAGCTTTATAAATAGCTATTTTTTTATTAAATGGTTTTTTTAGCGCGTCCGGGAATTTTTCTATTATATATATATATATTATTTATATATATTATTTATATATATTATTTATATATATTATTTATATATATTATTTATATATATTATTTATATATATTATTTATATATATTAATTATATATATTAATAAAGATTTAAATGTATAAATTAATTTAGCTATATATTGCAAATTTAATATAATTTAAAAAAGTACAATAGCAGCTAATTAAATAATGGAATATATTTATTTTTATATTTATTTATTTAATTGATTTAAACGCGCTTTTAAAGCAAATGCATATAAAAATATAAAAAATAGCGATTTTATTATTTATTAAATAAGGATATACAGCCAATATTAAAGAAGTATTGCTATATCTTTCCCCGCTTTTAAAACTTTTAATAATTTTTTTTAAAAAAATTGCTATATATTTTAATATAATATATATAAAAAATAAAAAATAAAGGCTGAATTTATTGCTGAAATAAGTTTTATATAATTAATATTAATAAAACTTAAATAAATCGCATAATGGCGCTTATCTTTAATTAAATATTGTATTTTTTATTATAATTATTATTATAATCGAAATTGGCAAAAAAGCTATAAAATTGGTATAAATTATATTATAAATTGTAAATATATATTTTTAATTTAAATTTAATTAAATTTATTTTATTTTTTAATATAAGCATCTCTAAATTAAAAGCATATTTTATTATATCTATATTTTTAAATATAATTTAAATTTATTGTATAAATTATTATAATAAATTACTTTTTTTATTAAATTACCAATATAATACAATTTACCAATTATTTCAATAATATAATATTATAGCTTTTATTTATCAAAGCCTATTCAAATATTTTTAATATTTGCTTTAATTTTTTTTAAAAAACTAAAAAAATGCTATTTTTACTTTCCAAAATATTTGCTATAAAACAAACCAAATTGCGCAGCAGATTTCTTATTCTTTTAAAAAGATTTGAAATATTTATATATTATTGCAAAATTTTAATTTTTTTATTATTAATTAAAAAATATCCTTTAAAAATATATTGCAAAAATAAATAATTTTTATATTTATATTTTAATTATATATTTAAATAGTATTTATTATCTAGCTATATTGCTAATAATGTATATTATAATTTATAAATATTTTATAATCTGAAATCCGGCTATAATTGTTTATATTAATATAATTTTATTGCCAATTTTATTATTTAATATTTTAAATTACAATTGGGCGTTATTTTTTAAATATTTAATTACAATTAATATTTATTTATAAAATAACAAAAATTAATAATATTAAATTTGCCTTGGTTTTTTAATGTATTAAGCTTTTAATTAATATATTATATATTTTAATTATATTAATCGATTTAGCTTTATTAGCAATAAATATATCCAATTTATTTTTAAATAAAAGAAATACATATAATTTTTTAAACCAATAATGCTTTTATATTTTAATATATTTTCTATTTTGGTAATTTAAATGTTTTTTAATAAATGGCTTTTAAAAAGAATATTAATTATATAATAATTACTTTTAGTATTTTAATAGCAGGTATTAAAAATTTTACTATTACGCTTTTAAAGGGCTTTAAAATTTATTTAAAAAAGCTTTTGGCAATCAAATGGTTTTTTAAAAAAGCATATAGCTTAAAGCAAATTAATTTTTATTTAAATTGCGCAAATATTAAATAAAGCGGTAAATATAATAATTGCTAAAAAAATTCGGTATTTCCTAATGCAAGTTTTTTTTATCCCGGAGTTTTGGAAATATTAAAATTATTTTGATTTCTTTTAAAATAAATAAAATAAAGCTAAAAGTTATTTAAATATTATTTGGAAAAATATATTATAGTATAGGATTTTTATTAAATATTTGCCAAAGGCAATTATTTAATATTAAACTAGCTAATATTAGCTTTAAAATAAAAATATATATAAAAAATAAGAAAAATATTAATTTTATTAAAATGCTTTTATAGCTTTTTATAAAATATGGTATTTTTCTAATGCCTTTTGCTTATAACGGATAAATTATAATTATAAAGCGCACGGATATTGGGAAAATATATATTAAAGAGATATTGTAATTTTAATATTATTTATAGCTATATTGCATTTTCTTTTATACATTAGAATTAATTATACTTTTTTAAATAAAGATATATTAAATTCTATTTGGATTTTAGCAATGCTATTTTGCAATATAATTTTAAAATAATATATATTTTGCAAATTAATAAAATAAAGCCCTTTTTTAATTTGCAATTGGTTTGAAATTAAAGCGCATATATTATAAAATATAAAATATTGATTTTCTTAGCTTTTAAATTGGAATATATTAATAGGGTAGAGAAATAAATTATAATTATTAATTGAATATATATAATCATGGCTTTTAATATAATAATATTAATCGCTGCGTTATAATTCTTTTATAAAATATCTTTTTTTAATAAATATTTGCAATATTTATTAAAAAAGGCGCTTTTGAATTTATTTATATTGCTAAATTAAAGCTTTAAATATATAAATTTTTAATTATTGAAAAATTAGCAGAAATTAAATAAAAAGCAATAATTGAATTTTAAATTTTAAATTTATTTATTAAAATACAAATAGCCTGAAAGGCTTTAAGCAAATAAAAGATTTTCTAGGCTGCTGCAAAAATAGCTGCTATTTGGCTAAGGAAATGCTTATTATACTATAAATTGTTTTTAGAGTTTTTATTATTTAATATATTATAAATATTAATAAAAATTGTTTTTTAAATAATTAATTATTTTTTTGCCTAATGCAATTATTAAAATCCAATATTATTGCAAACTGCTATTTTCCGCAATATATATATATATATATATATTAATATTATTTATTGCTTTATACTTAATATTAAAAAAATATAGCGCCGGATAATTTGGATTTTATTTAATATTAAAATATTAAATAATAGCAAGATATTGGAAATTGAATTGGTAAAGGCTTTTAAATATTTGCCATTTGGCCGTTTAATAAATATTAATAATAGCTATATAATTATTAAATATTTGATTAATAAGGCTTTGGAAAATATAATAATTTTGTATATTAGTGCAAGAATAATTAATATATTGCATTAGGGTAATAAAGAATTCGAAAGATTATTATAAAATATAATTTTAAATATAATAGATTAATATTTTTAAAATATTTAAATTAAAGGGAATATCGCAATTATTAGCTATATTTTAGATAGCGATATTAAATAGTTACAAAATATAAATTTTTTTATAATTTTGCAGTTTTTTTTAATTAATATTATAAAAATTAATAGGTATTATAAAAGTATTTGGAATACAAAAGCATTAATTAATTTGGCAATACAAAAAATTAATCAAGGCTTTATTTATAATGCCGGTAATAATACTATTGCGACGTTTACCGTTTAGGCTGCAATGGTTAAGAGCTTTTTAAAAAAGGAAATTTTACTATAATTATAATGCTATTAAAATATACGAAATGTATTGGAATATATTTATATTGCTGGTATTTATAATTAAATAGTAAATATTTATATTTAATATATTAGTTTTTTTAAATATAAATTATTAATTACCAAAGCCATTATATTTTTGCTTTATAGAAAAATATAGGGAATTTTGCAAAATTTTAATGCAGAAATTTCGAATTTTAAAGTTTTTAATGCATTATTGCTATAATGCCTGAAAAGCGCTAATATAAAAAAAACTGCAATAGTGCAAATGAAAGAATTAAGTAAAAAAAGCCATTTAGCCTTTTCAATATTGGTAAATTGCAGGACGTTATTAGCAATTATAATAGAAAAATTAAATGCAAAAGCGAGCTAAATAAAGTTCCGGTATTTTAGCTTAATAATGTTTTTTTAAATAGCTTTAATTTAAAGCGGATTTTTTTAAATAGCAGTAAAAAGCCAAAATAAATGGTTAAATTATTATAAAATGAAATTTTAAAAAATATATTTATTATTTATAGCTTAAAATTTATCCTAATAAAGCGATGCCCGTGTTTTTAAAATAATAATTTAATATCTATAAAATACGCTATTAATTTAAAAAGGTATTTAAAAACGATTTTAATATTGGTTTAAAAAAACAATATTATAAGGCTAGTAAATATCCCACCCGAAATCAATATAATATAAATAAAATAGGCCTTTTTTATTATATAATATTCAATAAAAGGCTATTAAATAAGAAATTATTGGATATATAGCTGCGTGATTTTAAAAAGGTATAAATTAAATTATTTATTGAATTTATAATTAATACAAATACTAATAATAAATATATGCTATTAATTATTGATATAGCTGCCAAATTAAAAGCTTTTAAAAATATTAATATAAAACGGCTTGGTTTTTATTAAAAATACAATAAAAAGGTATAAATAATAGGAATTATATTTTTATATTTTTATTGTTATTTTAAATCTATATTATTAAAAATAATAAAAATAAAATAGTATATCTAATATTAAATAACTTTAATAGCTATATTATATTAGCAATAAAATTAAAGGAGAAAAAAAAGCTTATTAATATTAAGCTTTTATAATTGCTAATAAGCATTGCTGCCAAATATTTGCTAATGCATTAAAATATAATTGCTATTTTCAAAGCTTATTATTACAAGTTTTTATAAGCTATTATTTTTTAATTATATATATATATAAAAAGCATTTTTTTAAAAAAATAGTATTAAAATAATAATAACTAATAAATTGTAATAAATTTTTATATTATTAAATAGATTATAAAAATTTGGAAAAAAAATTATAAAAAAAGTTATATCTTATTTTAATAAAATATAGGGAAAAATTGATTTACTGGCTAAAAAAGCTTATAATAGTTTTGTTTATTAATAGGAGAATATAGAAATTGCTATTAAAATTAATAAAAAATAAAATAAAATAAAGGTTTTATAGATAATTAATATATAATATAAGCTTATATTTTAAATTGGTTTAATTTTTAAAAAAGCGGATATAGGGAAAAAGCGGTAATCTTTTGCAAAATATAATAAATAGTTTAATATAGCAGGATAAAAGTTTAAAGAATTTAGATAAAAAATTAAAGCGGGTTTTAATAGGCGAGGCGTTTTTAGCGGCGAAAATATTTGAGCTATTTAAATTTTAATAAAAAAATTTAAATTATATATTTTTAAGGGATTATTAGGAAAATTAAAAGATTAGGCTAGGAAAGAATAAATAATTATTTATTAATATGGATTTAAAATAATATATATATATATAATTATTTAAAATGGGAATAATTAATTATATATATAAAATAAATTAAATTAAATGCGTAATTAAAATATTGAAATTGCTTGCTATATATTTTGGTATATATATAAATAATATATTTATATATAATATAATATATATAATTATAATTATTTATATATAATATAATATATATATAAGGTAAACTTAATTTATAAAATATCCTAGGCTTTAATATTAGCGGTATTAATATTAGCGGCGCTAATATTATTAATATTATTAGCATTATTAGCATTGTTAATATTAATATAATTTTTAAAAGCAGGTTTTTTAATATATGCTTTAATAAAAAAAAACTTTATTTTTTAAGCGCTTAATAAAAAAAACCATTATTTAAATTTATATTAATAAAGCTTAAAGCCGATTTAATTGCCCGGTTTATTTGGAAGATAAATTGTATATTTTTTTATAGCAAAATAAAAATTTATTTAAAGCAAATTGCATTTGCTTTATTTTGCAATATAAAAAATTATTAAACGTTTGCTAAATGATTTTTTAAATTTAATTGCGTTTAATTTGCTTTATTGCAATAAATATATATATTATTTTTTAATAATCCGTTAATTTTATTTATAAATGCAAAAATAGCGCTTTATTTTAATTTTATTTTGGATATTGTTTTGCATAAGCTTTTTTATTACTTTTTGAATACCGAAAAGCCGCGTTTTATTTAAAAAATTTGCTTTTTTTAAAGGCTATTTGCCTTTTTTTATATATATTTTAAAGCAGCTTTTATATTTTTGGCCGCCTAATTTTGCAATTTCCTTTTAATTGCCTATATATTAATAGTTTTTATTATTGCTTTTATAGCTATATTTTTTATTTTGTTTTATATTATAAATAATCTTTATTATTGCTTTTGCAGCAAATATGCAAATATTATAAATATAGATATTAATAGCAAATTAAATTGCTTTTTTAATTTTTTAATTGGAAATTTCTTTTTTTATTATAGTATTGGCAATATTTTTTACTTTGTTTTTAAAATATTGGCTATTATATATATTATTGCCCTTGTAATAAATTAGCAAATGTTTTTTATATATATAGCAAATATATATTATATTGCTTTGCTAATAATATTAAATTAAAGCGCTTATTATATTGCAATTTTAAGTATATTTTCTATAGCGTTTTTTAAAATATTAATTATAGCAAATAAAAATAGCTTTTTTAAAAATATTTTAAAAATAAGCCGTTTTATATAGCCAAAATTAAATAAATGGTTTTTATTAATATTTATAGGCTTGGGCTTTAAAATAAAAATAGATGAAAAAAATAGCAATATAAAATTAAAAAATACTGGGCGGAAAATAAAAGAAAAAACGCTATTAGCAAAATTAGCATTGCTAATTTGGAAATTTATAATTGGGAATACAGCTGCTATTTTATTAATTTGGCAGCAAAAGGCTATATTGCGCCAAAAAAAATTGCTTTAAAATGGAATTAATTTTAATTTTTATTCTTATAAATAATATTATACTATTTAAAAAATTAAAAGCAATTATTAAAAATAATTTCTATATATTTAATATTTAGTTATTAATATTTTATATAGAAATTGAAAATTCTTAAATTTATATTTATATTTGCTAAATATATAATTATTAGGATTTTTAAAATTTATTTTATAAAATTTGCAAAATATAAAATAGAATTTATTTTTTATTTGCTATATATTATATTTATAAATAAAATTGGCAAAATATTTATAATACAGTATTTTAATTGCTTTTTAATAATTAAATTGTATTTAAAAAACGCAATATCCGGAGCCGCAAAATTATTTATTAATAATGGCTATAACGGTATTGGGCTATAAAATATGCTTGTTAATAGCCAAAAATTTAAAAAGCTATATATTAAATAATATAATTGGCGTTATATTAAATAGCGGTAATTGCGCGTTGCTTGGTAAATCTAATTAATAGAATTTATATAGGCCAAGGCTTGGCTTTAAAAAATTTAATATGCTTTAAATACGGCTAGTATAAGCTATAATATATAATTAAATATATATTATAGCAAATACAATTAAATATAATTGCTATATTGTATTTAACTTTAATAATTGCCAATTAATGGTTAAAATTAAATATAGTGCAAGGGTTATAAGCAAATATTACTCTATTATTAATAAAATTAAAATAATAATTGTATAGCTAGAAATTAACAATTAAATAAATTATAAAAAAAAATGGATAATTTAATTTATTGTATATTATAAAATAAATTATGAAATTATGATTTAAAAATTCGCTTATAATATATTCACTATTTTATTTATAAAATTATTCCTTTACATGATAGCGGAACCCCCCTTTGCCGGTAATAAAGCTTCGGCCGGATCGCCTATCTCCGCTGAGCTTGGGCCGCCCCGCTGCGCCCGCCAGCGTCCGCACGACATGCCTGGCGTTGCACCGGCCGAGGGCCCGAGATGTGCAAAGGTGGCTCAGCCATACGCAACGACTTTGCAACCACCACGGTCCCACTGTAAACACAAAACACTCTAACGTAACCCCCAGCCCAACCACCGAGCCTAAGAACTACATATAAAGATCCTCAAAGCTCACTACAATCCTGAACAACAGCCACTCCACTTCTCGAACTTCACCAACTTCACAACAATCTCCAAAATGGACTCGTCGCCCCAATTGTCCCCCGTGGACAACTCCCAAGCTTCTTCTCGACGCTCCTCTCGAAGTCGCGCATCTCATCTCTCCCTCGACCTCTCCTCCCTGCCACCTCTCACCCAGCCCACGCCACCATCCAACACCCTCTTGATCACCAACCTCCAAGACGTCGAAATCTTCCGTCCCGATAACCTCCAAACTATCCGCGACCTGATCAGCTCCTCGGCACCAATTCACACTTGGGCACCCCTCAAGTCATTCCGCCGCATCCACGTCTCCTTCCTCGACGAAGCCTCTGCAATCCGCATCCGTCAAATCCTCGATGGCGAATCGATCATGGGCGAGCGTGTTCGCGTCTACTTCGGTGCACCTACCTCTATCGAAGTCAAAGACGAGCACCTCCCTCTCCCCGATGCCGGCAAGCTCTACTTCATCTCGCCGCCACCATCCCCACCCCACGGCTGGGAAATGAAGCTCGAAGACGCGCCCAACAAGCTAGTTCACGCCGAGGACCTCGCCGAAGCGCTCGCCAAACTTCACCACCGACCTGCCACCGACCTGCCTGCATCACCAAACAGCTCAATGAGCGAGACAGATGCTGCTGTGAGCCGAGCAAGGAGTGGCTCGACAACAATCTACAACCCAAGCGATCACGGCCACTCCCCCAACCTGCCCGCTATCGCTGTGGAGGACTTCACAGACGAGCCGGCAAGTTTCAGTCCAATTGAGAAGCCAATCATGGCCCATACTTCGCGACCACCGGTTGAGCTGATGGACGAGAGCAAATGAACGGTTTGAGAGATTGCCTTTCTTTTCTTCGGAGGGATTTGTGCATACGGCGTTCAGGCTCACAGCATAGGGGCGCATCACGGGAGATGCATCACACATGGCGTTTGATACTATGGAAAGAGAGCTCCCAGACAAAGCATGGGCTGGCTAACAGGAGCACATTTGCTCTTCGGGAATATCTTACACTCCCTCATTCTACCTTAGGGTACTAGTATCTTTCACTTGCGTGTGAAGACGATGCTACCATACGCGACGGAGTGTTCAAACGTCGTCACACGAGGACGACATAGAGGATACAAGGAATGAGCGCGCCCGTCTCAAGGAATACAGAGCGAGTGAAAAGTAGAATTAGCTCTAGAAACTGCAGACTTTTTCACATGATCAACATTTTCCAAATCGGTCGGCAGTGACTCACATGATTTCTGATAATTTAGGGAGCACTCGTATTTTCACATTTTCCGCCCTGTTGCATTAACTTCACAAAACCTCTTGGCCAGATAGACTTCCGCACCCCGCATCTCCTCCTCCAACCCCCATTCACGTTCTAATCCCCCAATCCATCCAGATGAACCCAAATCCCCCCTCCCAATTCTCGAGTCTCTGCGGCGCAGGATGCCTGACTCAATTGGACCTGCCGTCAGCTTCCAAACTCTTTCATTGGCATACCCCGGGTCCCTGCTAGACCCAGGACCTCTGTGTGGTATGTCTGGGTCTAGATGAAAGAATGATCGAAGGCGCGCTGGTTCGAACGCCGCAGATTGCATCCATTCGTTGGAGGGCACACTGGGGAAAAGCGACATACCTCCTCCTTTTGAATAGGGAGGGAGGGGCTGGAACCAGGGGTGTGTGGCTTTGCACCCTGGGGTAGAACTCTCAAACTCAGTGAGTCTGGTTTGGATTTGGTACATCCTTGATTATGTAACGCAGATTTTTTGGTGCTTTTGTGGAGATTGACGATTGACGATGGAGGAACATATAGGGATGGATGTACGCAGAATGGTTAAACGAGTTTGGTTTTTTGGTTGTTGTGAGAAGCGTAAAGAGGGAAAGCAGCCAAGCAGCGAGTTGTTAACCCATTCACTAGCCAATTTTCCAATTTTACTTATAACTTATAATAACTTATAATATCGAATTAGAAACCTGGAAAGAGAAACGCAGGGTCTCAAATAAGAATTCTTTAGATAAACTTCCTCCAACCGCCGGTCCTGCCGCAACCCCGCATCTCGGCATACCGTGCAGCCCTCCAATCCCCTACTCAGGATACATAACCCGAGATATCTCTCAAGGTTCTCGAGTCCTGCGGCGGAGCCCTGGCTCAGTTGACTCGTACACTCATCACTAGAGTGCCGATGGACTAGCGAACACTAGTCCTTAGCCAGTGGCTCGAAAAGGGCTGCCAAAACAGCCCTCTTTGCCGCCTCTGTCAAAAGCTCCGGGATGGGCTGCGTGTTCGAACGCCGCAGATTGCATACGCAAGGTGTGTATAACCTTGCTGGTAGAACTCTCAATCTCAGTACGTCTGGTTTGGGTCTGGAAGTTCCAGGGATGACTTCGCAGACTTTTAGTGCTTTTTGTGAAAATTGGGAGTAAGACAGGGCCGGCCGGACGAACGTTAAGGCATTTGCTTTTTGGTGCTGTGATAACAGTGATATTGTGATGAACGCAAAATAGAATCTGGATATTAAGGATAAAAAGGCCAATAATATTGAATTGCCTAGGTAAAATTCGTAAGCTTTCCCCCTAATTCTACATATAACACCCAAACAAAAACCGGGAACAGAATTACAGGGACTTGAGATCCCAGAATCCAGACAAGACTGGATCTTACATTTTGTATAATAGACTTCGTCCACTCTCCCACGACCCCGCATCTCGGCACCCCAGCAGCCCAGCCCAAACATATAATTCGACCAATACCAAAGAGTTTCCGGAGTCCTGCGGCGGAGGCATGGCTCACTTGGATTTGCACAAGTCTCCAGTGTCCGAATGAACCCGTGTATCTGGTTCTCAATCGGGCACCGAAGCAGCAGGTTCGAACGCCGCAGATGGCATCGCAGGGTTGCGCGCGCCCTGGGGTAGAACTCTCAAACACTCAGTCCGTCTGGTTTGGGTCTGGTGCATCCACGACTATGTACGCAGATTTTTATTTATGCCTCTTGGTAAACAGAATTGGGAAAGTCGAGTTTATGTTGGAATTGGTGGATGAATATATGTATATGAATCGTGGCGACGACGAAGACATGGTTGCAAAAAATGGCTATGTGGAAATACCAAAAAATCCATCGCAAGCAGCATCGCCGTGCACATAAACCCAACAAACCCGTCCACAATCCTCGAGTCCTGCGGCGGAGGCCTGGCTCACTCGGCAGCGCTAAGTCTTGTGCAAGAAGCTGCCAACTAGCCAGGGTAACTTATTAGAACGTGTCTTATTTTGGGGCCTTGGCCTGGTAGCATTATTCCAAGCGGCTGGTTCGAACGCCGCAGTTTGCATCGCAGGCAGATCGATGGGTCTCCCTGGGGTAGACGACGTCTCAACCTCAGTTTGTCTGGTTTGGATTCGGATATTCCTTGATTAATATCGCGGATTTTTGACGTTTTGGGAGAGGTTTTGGGGATTTTTGGTTTGCCGTTTGGTGAGGGGTTGGGGTAGTTGACCTCTAGAGGGGTGTCGTTTCGGTGAAACTAGCATACCAGGAACGTCAGATGTCGACTGGATTGGTGCCTCTCGCATTTTCGAGCCCCCGTCATCTCAAGTGCATCCAAGAAATAATTGTGTCCCCTTGATTTCCAAAGCTTTATGAGTTGTAGAAGCAAAGCCTGAAGTAGGCATGTGGCTGTCTCTGGATTACTACTTAACGTTATACTTGCAAACCATCGCTAGTATGTTTAGAGGGCCGTCATACCACCCATTTCCCCTTTTCCTTTCCAGACCATAAAAGGCCCATCATTCATTTCAAGATCACCCATGATCGAAGTCACGCCGATGTCCAGAACGCCCCCCTTAGTCCGGGATAGCAACCTTTGCAATCCGCGTTGAAGAAATCCAGATCTTTTCCGCAATCCGAAAGCCTTCTCAAACCGACCTCTCCAAGCGCTAAAAAGAATAAAACGCCGTTGTCCTCGCGCCTTCAAAGTTTCAGAGCAACCTCCCTGGGCGCCCGCCTCCTTAACCCATGCAAAACAAACGAAATAGCAAAGTAGCAGTAAAGTTGCGCAAGAAACCTCTTGCAAAAGCCTACCAGGCTCACAAAGAATTCACATCACTTCCCTTACTCCCCGGCCTACTGCCCCTCGCCTCACTTCCGCCCATCGTGCCCGCCGAATCCGGTCTTCTTTCACCCACTCCCAACCCCAGCCCCCAGCCCAACTGATTACTCCTCAGCTTCTCATCAATCATGTTAACCAGCCGATCCGAATACTGGTCCAGCAATCCCGCCAGTACCGTTTCTGTAATCGCTTTTGTCTTCTGCAGCTTCTCACTCAATGCCTTACTCGTGAGACGCAATTCCTGATCCAAGGCTTTCAAATCATCTTCTTTGAATGTTTCGGCTGTGGCAAGCTTTTTGCGGAAGGCGCGCAGGGTGCGGCACACGGATTCGGTGGCGGCTGTGTTTGCGCGGCCGGCTTCGCTGCGCTCGCGGCGTTCGCGCAGGTTGCCGGTCGACTTGTTGCGGCCGCGCTCGAGCGTGAGTGTGGGGGCTTCTGGGCGCCGACCTGTTCGCGGGGGGACGGGACTGGGAGTGCGGGAGCGGATGCGGTCACGAGGGGAGTTGCGGTCGCGGGGGGAGATGCGCAGGCTGTGGGTTTCATCGGAGCGGGAAGCTGCGTAGGCGGAATGGCTGGAGTGGTTGCCGGGCACAGGGGGAACGTTTGTGGAAACGGCTAGCTTAGGCGAATTGATGGTGAGGTTGAATCGAGACGTCTTTCGACGCACGACCTTTCGATCTGGTGACAAAGATCTGCCTGTTGGAGTGCTGGGGGCGAAGCGCTGGAAATCGGCAAGCTCGGCTTTGGAGAGGATGCGTCGAAGGGGTTGTTGGCGCATTGTTGAGACTTCTCGGAGGGGTGATTCGGGATCGAATTCGCTGTAGCTGTCTCGAGTATCCGAAACTTCGTTTGGTCGGTGACAGAGTCTCCAGATCATGACGGTGCCATCTGAGCTGGTACTGATCAGTTTGAGCTTGTCCTGATCGCCGTCATCAAGTAACCTCACTCCAGTCACAGATGCTGTGTGACCCCATTCCCGGTCGAGCAATACGCCAGCCTTGCTATCATATACCCTCACGGACTTGTCCGTGCTTGAAGCCCCTACCATAATTGGGATCTTCCCGAGTCGCCCCATGACGAGAGAGTCCATTACTACGGAATCGCCGTTTTCGTGGTCGGTTGCCCGGTATGCCGAGATCAGACGTCCAGTGGCCAACTCATAAGTTGCCACATTTCGGTCTAGTAACGAAACCACGAAGGCGGCGTTGCCTTCGTCGTCCAGACAAGTCGCCATGGATATAGGCGATGCTTTCAAAGTAACTATTCGAGAGCAAACAGCGGCTATCGAATCCTGGCCATTGACCTCTCTGGTAACAATGTCCCGGATTTGAACTGTTCGGTCGGTGGAGCATGAAATCAACATGCTACCCTCTTGGCAAAAGAGAAGTCCGGAAACAGAGGAGCAATGATCGTCTATCGTCTGGATCAGTGAAAGGTAGCCATCCTGATACCGATACAATTGGACCGTCCTATCGCGGCTGCAAGAAGCCACCAGCGATCTCGCTTCATTTTCATGCAAAGCAAGATCCTGGATGTCCGCTGAATGAGCCCTCGTCGCGAACCTCAACGGATTGTGCTCTTGCGAGATCCTGAGCATCCCATTGCTATCACCAGATGCAATGAACTTTGCACCTTTGGACGCTCGTAGAACCAGTCGCAGAGGTAAGTCTTCTTCGCCGGCTTTGTTGGCGTGCTCCAGAGCTAATCGCAAAGAGGCCTTCTTTCGTCCTTGTAAGTCCCAAAAGAACACATCTCCACTCGAGGCATAAGTGAGGAAATCGGCATCATATCCATTTGGCCTATCCAACACTTCCACGCCAAGAACAGGATCACTGTGAGCTTCAAGTCGCTGAAAACTCCAGGCGTTCTCGTCCGAAGATGTTTCAATGGGACTTGAAGACGATGGTACGACTTCTATGGCATGACGAGAATTGACTTCGATCCATTTGTCGTCAATGCGACCCATAGCGTATATGGGATTGACTGTTGAATCGCTATTGCTTGCCCGACATGGCGAGTCGGGCATCATTTCCAGGTCTGAGTTCTCAAGGTCCAGAATCTTAATCTGTCCATTGCGTCCGCCCAGCCGAACCAAGCGACTACTCAAGTCTGTTGCTACACAGAGTACCCCAAAGCCCGCATTACACAGCTTAGTGAGTTTTTGCTGGTTTTGTTGATCGTCCAGCAGACATATTTCCCCCTTTTCCGAGCAGACTAATACTTTCGAATCACCGATTACGGCGGCGCAAGAAAACGTCGCATCGACCAGACCGCCCAAGAGAACATTGCGCCCACCCAGTGTTCTCACAGCCGGAGTCGATGGAATTGGCTGAGGGGTCCCGTCTAAGAGAAATCGCTGTTTCGTAGGAGATATGGCAACCCCGCCCTCGACTCGCCATACCTTGATATGGCGCGTACCGAAAGTGATCAAGTTGATTCCTAGCCAGATGATCCCTTTCACATTGGCAGTGCATCTGTTGCTCGAGTGGAGTTTGCAGGAGCCGGTTCGGTTGTCGAAAGACCATATGTAGATGAAACCGTCGTTTGCGCATCCCAGAGTCGCAAGATATCTCTGGTCATTGCTGAATGCTACCGCCCGTACGCCAAATGTATGCTCTGCGAGTATCTCCACGGGGCTTTCGGA
Source organism: Cyclaneusma minus (assembly GCA_037179335.1). Taxonomy (NCBI): domain Eukaryota; kingdom Fungi; phylum Ascomycota; class Leotiomycetes; order Marthamycetales; family Marthamycetaceae; genus Cyclaneusma; species Cyclaneusma minus. The sequence goes on along the minus strand of JAKZHN010000024.1, from coordinate 253,024 downwards.
TGAGGCTTCCTGGAGGCTGAAAACCAGAACTCGAGGGGCATATCCGGTCTATGAAAATCAGCAATTCGTCGCATAGAATGACTTTCTTGTAGCTTACCTCTCCCACAGCCAAGTATCTAGCATCCCTCGACATGGACAGACAGGTCGCCGCCTTGATCCTTTCTCTGCTAGTCCATGTCTTGGAACTTGGCGCGTCTTCCCAGTGGTTTGCAGAAAGAGCGGGAGAAGAAGAATATTCCTTGCGCGGCGTATGCACTCTCGAGCACGTATCGACGCCCAATAAAGGTGAAGATGTCGCAGCATGGTAAGAGTTCTGCGTAGGCGAGGGAACAGCAGTAGGATGTGCCTTGAAGAATCGCTGGACCAATTGGCCGTCTGGCGCAAAGGTCACCACGACGCTGGCAGCGCCGGCGTTGTATGCGAAGGCCTTCTCGTTTGGGACGCAGTCGAAGCCATTGGGCGAGGAGACGGTGGTCCCAATGATCTGCAGTAGCGACAGGCTGCCTTCGTGCTTGCGAGCCATCTTGCGAGAGTGCTTTGGAGGGTTGTGGACGGCCGCAGAAGACCTCGGGGTTGAAAACATGTTTCCTAGGGCGGGGCCATAGGTCGACCGTGGAGGTAATAGTAAGGAACGGGCATCCGCGCGAAAGGAGGGAGGGTCTAGTGGGCGGCAGTCGTGTTCGAGGGGAGATTAATGTCAGGCGCCGCCAGGTTGTTGAAGGGGGTGGGTGGGGAGTTGGGCAGGAGCCGAACCGTGGATGGCGACGGAGTTGAAGTGCTCGCTTGGTTGGTTGAGGAGGTGAAGATGAAGATAACAGCCGCCAGAGAAGATTATTGGGACTGGGGCCAGCCTCTCAGTGAAGAGATGGTTCAATTCTTCCTGGCGTCGTGATATTCTGTGCCTACCGTGATGTTACAGCGACAAAGCGCAGCGCGCAAACGCAGCGTCTGAAGAAGGGGAACTTCTTAACTTCGCTGGGCCGTTTTTATTTACACGAAATCGGATTTGGCGCTCGCTGCACGTTCCTCCTGCAGTCACTTTGCGGCAACGTCGTGCCTGACTAATGGAATGGAGGGGGAGACATCGCGGGGTCTGTGCTACCAAAACCCCTGCAAATTCCATATTGCTACAAATGGGAGATCATGCAGCATTTCCGACCACTTCACACCTTTCCACGAGACCAGATAATTGAGGCTATTGACACCATGTATCCTACCCCCTCGTTTCATTAGCCTCAACTAGATCTGAACCTCAACCCAACGACGGCTTGGAGTTGGATCAGAAGCTCGCCGCCTGAGCATCCTTCGCCCTTTGCCGCACCTTGTCCTGCTTTTTCCTGCCCTTCATACTCGGCCTAGGCCTCGACTTCACCGCGCCATTCCCACCCGGCTTCTGGGTCAGTACCCACGCGCACATCGTCGGTCGACTCGAGATATGCTTCCCCCCAGGACTAAAAACTTCCACGCCCGGCAAAAGCTCATCCTTCGAGACCTCGCTTTTCTCAACACCAAATGGCATTTCTTCCGTCTCGGATTCGGGAACTTCGAATCTCTTTTTCCGAACCTGCGCAACCAGTTCCACCCACCCACATCCTTCAATCAGGATATCCGTACCTAGAACCTGGTACGGGAGCTGCTCGACTTTGAGACCGGCTGCATCTTTGCGAGTGATGGGGCCAGATCGCTTTTTCGTAACGTCCCTTTCAAGCTTAAACGTTCCTGCAGAAGCCATCGTGTCGCCAACGCCAGGCAGTGCAATATTTTCAACCCCCGACTCCCGCGTCTGTGTTTGGATGCCGATGGCTTTTTCTGTTGAAGTGACGTGTGCCTCGATGGGCGTGAATGCATAGGCTAGATAGAAAAGATCTGGGTCTGTTGGTGTGATGCGAATAAACCCACCTATCAAGAGCGATTGGCCCGGTCTGATGGTCATCTGTTCGGGCCGTTCACGAGCACGCATGACCAGGGCACGGCGGTGTTCTTCTTGAACCAGTAATTCGAGGTCTCCACGAGCTAGACCCGGCAGATCGATGAGTTCTCCCCTTCCATTGCCAAATGGCAGCCTGATGGGAGAAGCTGTCGTTCCAGGCAAATCGGACACGATTGGCATGGACGGGTAGTCCACTTCTTGAGGGGCGGGTGGTAGCAACTCCGTCGTATTCAGCGGTTCGTCGAACGGATCCAACGGTGCCTCGACTGTAGGGGTGTCATTTGATGAGTTCTGGTCCCCTTGCATAGGCAGAGGAGTGAAAGTGACCGAACCGGTCTTCGGAAATGCATCGCTCGTCGATCCTCCAGTCCACTCTCCCATCTTCGTAAAAGGCTCAGTGTTCTTGCGGCCCTTCGGGAAGATAGTTTCAAAAAGCTGGCTTTTTCCAACATTGACTTTCCCAACCATCCAACCACCTCCACCTCGTCTCCAGATATCATCCTTCAATTCCTTGGTCCACCAGCCCCTTTTTGCACTAACACATCTCACATTTCCTAGGCGAACATCTTTATTGGCTGAACCCAGAGCTTTCCGCAGGACTTCAGTCAGATATGGCATCATAGCGTCGACCTGCTCTTTCAGTGGGGCCAATAAATCTGAGCGAGTGATAATGAAAGACACCTCGATTTTCCGGTCATGGTAAAACCGGCCGATCTTCGCTCTCCTGTTGCGCGACCGCTGTGGAGTTGCTTCCAGTATTTTCTGGAGGCCCGGTATGAGGGACATTGGAAAATCGGCGGCGTCAATAACATGGTATACATGGTTGTATTTGTGAGGCGACTCGGCTATCGTGTCCCGCAACGACTCGATTGAAGGATGTTGAATCGAAGCCCCCTTCTGATGGTGGATCAAATTATGGCACCTGTCGCACATAGGCGGAGCAGGAGTGTTTTGAGCTGTCGGAGGAGCATTGCTAGGCTGCTCAAAGGCGGCTCGGATACTGGGATCCTGGACGTTTTGCAGTGAGGCCTGGATGAGCTGCTCCTCTTGAAGTTTCCGTGCACGACGCTTTTCTGCCTCGCCCGGGTTCATGTAATTTTGAACAGCTTTCCTGTCTAGCGAATAGTATCCAGCGGTTTCTGTGTCCAGGGTCTGGGAGAAAGCACCACAGCCTGGACATTGTTGCGGCAGCTTTCGAGGTTGAGAAATAGAAGTTCCGTCCAAGGCATCGGTTGTTTCCAAAGCCACGGCATGGAAGCTTCGTTTTTGCGCGAAACTCTGCGAGGATATGCTCGAATAAGGGCGAAATGGAGCCTCTCGCTGCTGGTGTTGGGTTGGTCGTTTCGAAGGAAACGTAGGTTTCCGTGCCAGTACAGGACATAAGAAGTCGAGGTTCAGAAATGTTGGTGGTTGAGAACAAAGAGACATGCCCGCAGGCAGTCTCCTGGTGGATCGTAATGCCATTTGCGATGGCCACCGCAATGGTGAAGAGTTCGGAGTCGAGCTGTCTTTCAAAAAGTTGAGACGAGGCTGAAGGAAATTCTTCCGACTTCCGCGCGCCTCAGCCCCATATCCACTTAGCGCGCATGCTCACTTAGCGCGATATTTAGCGCCGATGCGGCCGCTTCGAAACTTTGACATGTTTGGTTCTGGAAAGTCGATATCAGATTCCGACTTCGAGACACACGACCAACTTCGAAACCTCACCCTCTTCTTATCTTCGTCTTCCAATCTGCAAAGATGGTTTCTCTCATCAAGCGGATGACAACGCTGCGAGCCGTACGTACCAATTCCCAATTCCTCGACAAGTCTTCTCCAAGTATATGCTAACCGGCCCTTCTCCAGAAGGTAGTAAATAAACCACCCAGCCCACTTCACAATCCAACATATCTCTGACCACCCACCGCAGCTCCTCGCAATCCGCGTCGGCCCCGGCGCCGCCGTGCTTCCCCCCAACGTAACCCGCATCCACATGGAATACGCGCCCAAAGTCGCCGGCGGCAACTACGGCCCCAAGCGCTTCTGGCAAAACTGCCTACCACGCCTCAAATACCACAACCCCGCCGTCCCCATGACCGTAAACTGGACCACCGACCAGAAAGGCCCAGCAACCATGACCGTCCACTTCACATCCGCCTCCTCCACCGATACGCCTCCCGCCATCTCCTCCACAACCTCTTCCCAAACCTCCACCGGGCCTGTTCCGGCTTCCACATCACCAGCGCCGACTGTGAGGACTGAGGCTATTGACATGAAACATCGCACGCAGTCGGATATTTTGGAAGAGTTCTTGGTGGTGACAAAGGCTATGCCGCTGGAGTCGACGGAGGAGGAGAAGGCGCAGATTAAGGAGTTGGAGAAGCTGAGGGAGAAGGCGGAGCAGGATAGCGCGAGGAGTAAGAAGCTTAATAATCAGAAGAAGGCGAGAGAGGAGCTGCTGAATAGGGCGAAGGGGGAGACGGTTGCTAATTTGGCTTTGTAAGAATGATCTAAGAGAAAGAGTTGGGAATCTGCTGGGAAGCAGTTATGTATAAAAAGCTGCATTGCCTGAGAGCATTGGCGTTTGAAATGGTATTTGTGTTTCTGGGGATGTTCTACTGCATGGAATGTGCGGCCATGGATGTCTTGGTGGCATGGGGTGCGCTGAGCGAGATCAAAGGAAAGGGGGGCGCAGCAGGGGAGGACTACTAGACACGGGGAGCAAAAGAACATATATCGTCAATAGGCAGCTGGTGAGTCTCAGAGAATCGCTCCCCTCGGGTGAAGAAGCCAGGCTCAGATCGCCAGGCGCCTCAGCTATTCGATGAAGCACTTTTCTCACATCAAACATGTACACAATGGCCGAGTGGAAAGTGCTTGTAAGGCGCATTCGGAAGTCTCACGTAGTTTGGCCGCTCTTAGGATAAGGAACGGTGCATTTCGAATCAGTGGCAGATCTGGGAAGCTGGACTGTTCTTTAAGACGGGCCTACTAAGCAAGTATGGAACACTCCTGTGGCCGCTTAAGCTTGAAAGTTTTTTTTTTCAAACGTTCTGCAATTTTTTGTCATATTTTTCCATTGATTGGGTTGTTATTGGTCCATTCTATGCTTCTTGCCTACTTTGGAGAGAGGTGAAGCATTTAGGCCGCGGCGGAGAGGTATCTGGAAACTGGATCAAGTTGCAGTGGATGGTCGGGGGCGCGCGCTTTCGGAATTGGCCCTGAGCGAATCTTCAGGATGGGGCCGGAGGTGAATTTGGCGATGTGCAACAAAAGGGAGAGCATCTATTCGAGGAGTCCAGGAAAGTGGAGGAGGTGAACCTGGCGACGTGAAGCAAAAGGGGGCCAGCAGGGACTCCGAGGAGGGAAGAGGGTGGAGGTGAATTTGTCGACATGCAACAAAACCGCAACGGCATCCGCTCCCTTCTGCCCATAGAACCACTTGAGGTTTTGTAGCACATCGACATCCTCACGTCCTAGAAGCCGTTTTAGAAAGCACCCATTTTTACCCAATAAATAACATGGTCCGATAGAACTCGAAATTCCACGCAATTTGATCTATAACACGTCTATATTTGGACATCACGTGCTTGTATAAAGCCGGCTTGAATGTTGCTCAGTTGTAACTTCAATCTTTTTAGCAAACTAGTATTTGGTGCGGTCATTCTCGAGTCGGCGGTTACCGTTGGAGCGCGCGCTTAGGACGACCCCTAACTACTGGAGATTTTGTTGCACATCGACAAGTTCACATTCTCCCCTGTGGCTCCAAAACAGGTTTACCTCGTTCCTTTTGTTGCGCATCGTCAAGTTCACCTCCACCAATGTCTCTCTTCAGGAGATCCGAGATCCGGAACGGTGGAATCGGTAGCTCCTAAGCTTTCAAGGATTGTAGCACATCGACATCCTCACGTTGGAAAGGCCATTTTTGAAAACATTTTTTCCCCTAGCAAATAATATAAAGAGATGGAGCAAGAGATTCTCTACAAATTGATGTGTAACACGCTTGTATAAAGCCGGTTTAAAATATTGCTCTGTTATATCGTTTCCTAGCACTAGGTGCGCTTCTGGAAGTCGGTGGCTGGGTGGCGCGCTGCGGAGTTTCCAGGACGGCCCCGACCTTGTTGCTCATTGACAAGTTTACATCCTCCCCTGGAGTCCGAAAACACGTCCCCCCCTATCCATTTGCTTTTGTTGCACATCGACAAGTTCACCTCCACCTCTGGAGTCCCAAGAGTAGGTCCCCCGAAACAAACCTCCCTTTTCTCGCACATCGAAAAAGCCATATCCTCTCCTCCGAATCCCGGAAATAATGGAACGGGATCGAATTATTGTAGCACATCGACATCCTCACATCTAAAAAGTCATTTGTTGAAAACTTTCCTACAAGACCAATAATACCATCCGATAGAGCTCAAAATCCCATACCAATTGATCTAAACACGTTACACGCCTATATTTGGACGTCATGGGCTTGTATAACGGCCTATTTACAAAAACCACTTATACAGCTTAGCTATTCTCAACCCCTTCGAGCTCTCCCCTTCGCTGCCGAATCAGTAACTCCGCCTTCATCCAATTCAACTACCAGGTCGCCGCCCCTTCGACTTCCCCGCCTTCGACCTCTCCTTCGACTTCTCCACCACCGACCTCTCCCCCTTCAACCCCTCCCTCTTCGACGCCGGATTACCGAGATAGCAAAGGCCGGAAAAACGGATGACGATATCGGCTGGCGCAATTTCGAGCTGGGAAGCGCGTAGCAGGTGAGTTCTAGCCGCCGTATGAGCAGCGACCGGGTCCTCGAATTGGATGAAGGCCGAGTTCATTGGAGCATAGGTTTCCGGGTTGGCTTGCTCCTGGCGAATTTCGAAATTGAAGCACGCAAGCGCTGTGCGACACCAGTAGATCGTGTCTTTTTTTTTTTGCCGAAGCCTGGAATGCTGGTGAATCAGCCGTGTATTCACGAGAGTCTGGGCTCTCTGTATTGGAGTCGCTGGTGGCATTTATTCCCATGCATCCACTCGGGAAAAGCGCCACCACCGCCAATAAGCAGAACGCGCACCAATACCAACTGGATAAAGAGCTGGGATCGGCTCGTGGAGCTGCTTCGGCAGATGTAGACTGGAGAAGCGAGCGCTGCGGGCAGCGGGATGCTCGGCGACTGGTGGTTTGGCGCTTGATGGCCGTACTTGGCGTCGGCCGCAGATGTCAACTTGATAGATGGTGCATTGATAGAAGATACCGGTCCTAGTGTAGCTTGCGAGAGGGAAGTGTACGGGTGGTGGGAGGGATTTTCGAGAGTGGTAGGTGTTGTCGGTCGATGGATCGTTGCGCAATGTCCGTTGTCGGTTCTCGTCGCGATCTTGGTCGAACGACTCCACGCTTGGTGCCAAAGATGGCTGGTGCCGATAAAGGCTGGTTGCCCGAAGACTGGTGCACTCGGTCAATTGACGACCTGTGCTGTTTTGGAGGGTGTTGCCACCAAAGAGCCATTAGGAGACCGACGATTGTTGATGGAGACGCGGTTCGTTGACTTTCGGGACCAAGGTATGTTCTCCCTACTAGATTTCAGGACGCTGGTTTCTGATTAACAACCAGGGGCAGCCCAAGGAAACCAGGCCTTCACCGGTCAGGGATTCGCCAGGGGTCGAAGGCAGGGAGGTCGATGGCAAGCCAGTCTGCAAATCCCATACTTGGCGTGGAGGAGATTGGGAGGCACGTCCTCGATGACGAGGACGCCGAGGAGGGCGATAATGACTCGCTAAGAAAGGGAGGCTCAAGCTTTTGAGGCGGATATTAGGGCCCAAAGACGGGCCGAGAGGAACGTGGTGGTGTGAGCTCTGGGAACCAGCCAACCGTCGAAGACGTGGCTGAGGAACAAGAGGCGTCGTCATCTTTGTTTTTTGGCTGGGTCGCCGTGTAGAGCGCCTTCGCAGAGTGCCAATGTGTTCGTCTGGAAAGCCCATAATAGTTTCCAATCAACGACTGGTCGGTCCACGTGGCGTCCCATTACTACAAAACCGTTAGTACAGTACCATGAAAAAGTCTGGGTATGGGCTGGAATTAGTGGATGACAACACGTCGCCCGGTCGCTGAGCATATCCTTGATCACTTGAAAGATTCTGAACTATTTGGAAGATACCCAATCACTCGGAATATCCCTAATCATTTGTGGAGAGAGCATACGTACTCTAACAATGCTCCTTCTAGTCACCCTCTTAACAATTACACCCCCCGCCCCTACCACCTACTTCAACCCAAACCCCTCACTCTCCTCCACCGCCCTCCACAGCATCCCCTCCAATTTTTCTTTATTCCCATACCTCCACAGCCCCACCATATTGAAGCACGTCCTCGCCACCGGGAACCTCCCACAATCCTCTCCCAAGCACCCCACCTTGATAACCAAATTCGTCGCCCCCATCGCCGGGATCCGATCACTCCCCGTCACAAAACTCAGCAACTTACGCTGCTTTTCCACCGTCGCATTCGCAAAAGTTTCCCAAAACCAACATACTTGCTCTACTTCGTCGGGTTTGGTAGTATTCCAGTGATCGTAGACGGCAACGGCGCGTAATGAGGCGACGTCGAGAGGTTCGTCGGAACCGCGGATTAGGAGTTCAATTTCCTCGGGGCGGAACAAAGACAGTGCGTTGCCGGCACAGACGGTGAAGAAACCGCGTTTGAAGGGCTCGAATTGGCGGACTACGGAGACATCAAGCAGATAGCGAACATAGAGATCGACAAACTCCTTGCGGTTAGCGGACGTAACCGGCTTTTTATCGCCATCTGGGCATAGCGGTACTTGGGTTGGCCGGCCGTAGCGATCTACATCCGCAACAAAGTCGCGACAGAAAGTGTTTTCGACATCGCCGTCGTATTCGAGAAGCTGTTTGAGACCTTGGGCTAATTGAGGGCGGAATTGCGCAAGGTCTTCGAGGCTGTAGGTCATGGGAGCGCGGGAGTGTCCGTTTCCTCCGGCGCCAGGCTGGGTAGGCGAGGCGGCGAGGAGTTTGCGGAAGCAGAAGGAGGGGAGGGCGACGTCGAGAATGGTGGAGTTGTAGATTGCTAGGCCGAGGACGACTCCGACTAGGAAGTACTGGTCGGAGGTTTCGAAGCTGTATGGGTTGAAGTAACAAAGATGAGAATCTTCGTCGTAGGTAAACATTCCTGGTAAATGGTTAGACAGCGTTCAAAACGGGGTTTAGGCATTTTACTTACCATGGTCCGGGTTGAAAAGATCCCGGACGAGCAGGAGAAACCATTCTTTCCTCAGCCCACCAGCATCGACACCCTCTTCGCCTTTGAACTCGATTTTCAGCCCTTTCTTGATCTCTTCTCCACCCGCTCCGACGATCTCGCTGACACTCCGCAGACTGTCCTCTACGAGACATTCCCGCCTGATACTAAAGGACAAATACTGGCTAACCTGTTTGTGGGTCATGATGCTGTCGAAGAAAGCCTCTCGAGCCTTGACCTCCATCTGTCGCCGGGCATCATGCTCCATAATCTGGATCTTGGCCCAGATACTGAGGAAGAACGGGTATTGGCAAAAGGCGAACTTGCCTCTTTTCGATTCCCAAGCCTCAAAGTCGGCAATGAGATCAGAGTAGTCCAGAAGTGTGTTGTAAAAATCGCTAGTAGCGAGTAGTTGCCCGTGACCATGCGACTTATCCCGCTGGGCCACATATTGTGACTCTGCCGCCCCTTTTCGATCCGGTCGTCGATAAGGATTTGAGGTATTCGCAGAGACGAGCAATGACATAACTCTTGCTGCGGCTTTGATCTGCCAGTCATCATCATAGACAACCTTCGCTTTTCCTTTCTCTTTCTTCTTACTAGGGCGGCCAGAAAAGCTCAGTGCCGCATGAAGTGCTGCTGGAGTGCCGCCGCCTGGCGCAGATACATCCGGAATAAGGCCAGCAGTTGGATCGAGGTTTGTGTTTTGCCTTTTGCCCTGCTGCCTCAGAAGCCTGTATGTGACAAAACCTCCAACCAACTCGACGATCGCTCGGAACTGGTTCTCAGATATCCTGGTAAACCACGCGACAAGATGATGGTGACATTCATTTGGCAAGTTAGACAACAGGCCAATCACTCTTTTCAAAAGGCCAGAGTGCTGTCCCGGTCCGCCGCCTCGTTCCGCAGCTGACTGTACAGGAGGATCTTGCCCGGGTGTCAACTCACCACGAACGGACTCGGTAGGTTTGGGTGCTCCAAAATCACTACGACCCCGGCCGTGGAGTCCAGAAGACGCAGATGGGTAGAATAGCGGATTTGTCAATATGATCAGGAGGAAACGTATGTCAGAAGGCTCCCGCAAGATTCGCCCCGGCCGTTTGAGCAAGGTTTCTGTAGCCTTGAGCAAAACTCGCTGCACATGGATATCGGCCTCGAAAAAAATCTGGTTCAAACCCCTAATTGCTTCCGGGGAAAGTTGATTCAGTGCTTCCGATGACTCAGGGTGTCTTATGGCTGCGCTTTCAACGACATGTCTCCAGCCTCGAGAGGCATGAATCACCATATCATACCAAACATAGAGTGCTTGCCAGTCAATATGTGGAGATTTCAGGCTGACGAGACTTCGCATCGTGTGCGTAGTCTCGGAAGAGGTATCTCCCCGCTTCAAGTTCGGTCTCAGAGATGACTTCACCTCACCTGACCACCAAGCACCATTCTCGGCAATATCGCCCATCAAAAGCGTTTTCTCGTCCATCTGCGAGAGTTCAACATGATCCGGGAACACATTTTCTCGTGTTTGCCGAGCCGGAATTCTTACTGAGCTCCCATTTGTTGCTTGATCCCGAGAGGGGTGTGGAAATTTCAAAGTACTAAAAGACCTATTGACGCATGGCTGAGAGCTGAAACATGATATCACGTACTCCTCAAGCGGCTTGAAGACATCTTTGGCGAGATCCGTATGCTGCTGTTGCTGGGTGGGTGCAGCACTATTCGGTCCCAATGATGAAGAAGGTCTTATTTCTGGCCTCGAGGGAGATCTTGCATGCGGAAGCCTTGGAGAGCTAAAATTTCTACTCCTGCCGTTACTCCCCAGCATGTGGAGTCGACTAGGAGATGATGTCGAGTATGCTCCATGTAAGCTGGGTCTGTTCCCGTCGAGGGTTGGAGAGGCGGCCTCCTCATTAGAATTTACGATTGGGATTGGTCGTCCAGAAAGATAAATAGGAGGTGTCTGCTGGCCTGAAATGCCGTGGGATCGGCTCGGGGAGTGTGACGGCCTCGGGGGCGGTCTCGGAGGCTTTAAGCGGTTGCAGTCATCGTCCAGTAAAGTGAGGTATTTGACAACGAAAGAATTGATACACTGATCGATGAGCGTCTGGGTCGTATCTAACGATATTGGCGCATCTGTAAGAACATCAGCAAAACCGTGAGCTGATTCTTTGGTTACTCGAGAACAACCTTTGCGACCCCCAGTGCTCGCAATATCCGGTCTTTTGCCGTTACCAACTTCCACGGCCTCTGACAGTGGCTGGAGATCGTTTATAGTCAGACAGACGGTACATCTGAAAACCTTCAAGTGTCTCGGCCATCTGACAGTCGAGTCGCAAGTCATGCATTTGCCAGTCGTAAGATCACCTTCGCCGGCCGGCTTCTTCATGTCGGCCTTTGACGAAACCTTCGGAACTTGGATACTCCTGGCACCATCGTCTTCGATAGACTCAGGGGTAGCACTGAGATTGACATCACTGCGTTTCTTCTTGCCGGAGAACAGCGAGGGAAAGGGGTGGCTTATTGAGCGAGCGTGTCGACTCGTTCTGTCGCGGCTAGGCGACGAGGCATTGGGTGGGAACAAGGTGGGAATAATGTACGACTGGTCCAGCACGACCGAGTCGGGGATTCGTGCTGGAGATTGAGTGCTTCCGTTTCTGCTGCGATCGGACAGCTGGTGGGGCGTCCAAGGAGCCATGCTACAGCTTGCAATTGCGGCAGAAGGGCCGTGAGTAGTCGCGCACGGATGGATAGGACATTCGCAAGGAGGGTGATGGGCCGAGAAGAATCATAGGGGTTGGAGAAAGCGAGAAGGCTGATGTTTTGCAGCGAATGCAGTGTCTCCCAGAGCCACGGGTCGCAACTGCCTGGCAAGTGCATTAGCTAGGAGCTCTTCTTCGAATCGGGGGGGCATTGCGGTACGCGGCCTATCCGTACCAGGAGATTGCAAGTTTCGGTGAGCACCAGTGCCGGCTTCCTGAGCTGAGGCACTTCAATGTTAAGACAACTGAACAAAGCAGGGCGGCCCACATGCAGTGCGTCGCAAGGATGGAGTTTGCTGGACGCCTGGCAGCAGTTCGAGGTGCCTGCCCTCATAGCCGCGTGGTCCAGCGCGCCCAGCGCTACTTTAGTCTATGTTCAGGAGGGAAGTGGGTTGGGCAGGGTTCATGGGAACAAGGCAACGTGGGAAAAGAAGGAGCGATCTACGTGCGACCCGGTGAAGTCACTCATGCATCGCCTGTCCGCACACGGCTACAAAACAAGCTTTTTATTAGACAACCGTGCAGCATAATAACCATTGAACGCCATTAGTGGGCCTTGAGACTGAATTCCTCTCTATCTGAGCGCTTCACGAGCTTAGCCTAGTCGAAAACTCCAGTCTGCATGCGGCCAACAGCCGCCCAAGCCAGCCCATTCGTGATGCGTGATGCAAGTAAAACCACAACCCAGCACAGCGACCACCACCGTTTAACGGTAGCGCCAGTAGCTCTGGGTGTTGTGGCGCTTCCAGGTCTTCCTTCTTCCGGCAGTCGTCTTGTTGTAGCCGTGACCCTTGCCCAAACCGCGCGACTTCTTGCCAGTGGCAGTGAGACCGCGGGACTCGCGGTGCTTGTGGACGGGGTTGACGATCCAGTTGATGCGGGGATCCTTGCGGATGGCCTTGTGCTGGGGGTCAACGAGGATGACTTCGTAGTACTTGTAGGTCGAGTCCTGGTTGATCCAGTACGAGTTGAGGACGCGCAAGTTGGCGCAGCGGCGGCCGACACGCTCCTCAGCGGTGGACTTGAGGGAGCGCTGGTACTTGAGCTGGTTCACACCCTGGTTGGTGGGCTTGCCTGGAGTTTTCACCACCGTCAGCCACGCATTCTGCGCACTCCAGCAGCCATTGGGACTTCTCACCGTAAGTAGCACCCTTGGGGACGGGCCTCTTGCGACCTCCACGGCGAACGCGGACGCGGTAGATGACATAGCCCTGCTTGGCCTTGTATCCGAGACGGCGGGCCTTGTCGGGGCGCGAGGGGCGGGAGGCGCGGTGGATGACGTTCAGTTGGCGAAGCTATATTATGCACTCTCAGCTAAGTTCAACGAGTGTATAGCACAGACATGTTGCCATGTCCACAGTTGGTGAAGTTCATCCATCGCCGGCTGTAGTCGCAAAGGTTAAAGCCCAAGGAAGGCCGGCGTTGGAGAGGATGGCCATCCTAGGGAAGTGAAGCGCTTACCTCCCAGCATCGCACACGCAGAAGGAAGCGGAGAACATCGCTCTGCTTCTTCTTCTGAAGTTCCTCGACGTACTTGAGAGCACCCATCTTGCCGGCTGAATCGGGTTGTCGTTGGTCGGTGTTGGCGGGTCGAGGTTGACTTTTCAAGATCGCGAGCTGAGTATTTTTTGGTTGTGGGAACATAGAAAATTAGCGAGGCGCTGTGCTGCCTCAGGCTTGAGCACTAGTGTGGCCAGGCGGTGGACCGTGCGTGCAGCGCATCTCGACTCGGCCAAGCCTTGTCAAGTATCGCCAACATCAACTACATGTACATGTACAAGTCTACAAGTTCTCTTGGACCTGCTCGGATGAAGACCCGCTCTCCCGCAAGAAGTAACGTCGACTGTTGACTTTCTATGTTGCACTCTTCCCCTTTGCTGCCTTGATCCTTTTAATTGCCCAAAATTCTTCGTCTTCTCGCCGATGGATCAACGAGGAGCTCTCCCGAAGCTGTGATCAAAAATGGGAAATATCTGTGCAATATGGCCATTCTCAGACCACCTGTATCAACGTAGCGGGGTCACGACGCCGTTAACGAATCCAAAAACGTGCCAAACTCTACTCGAAAGATCAATTCGGGGTATCGCTCGATTTCCATTTCGCTTCACTACAGATTGCCAACATAATCCCTCACGTCCGCCACCGCCACCCTTGCCATCTTCTTCAACCACCCCTTCTCATCCGCCTCCCTATACCTCACCCACCCATCCAGCCCCTCCTTCGCCTGTATACTCAACGTCTCATACCCCTGCTTAATCACACTCGCCACCTGCGCACTACTCAGCACCTTCCCTCTCCCCGTTGTTTTCTTCCCCTCCCCGTCCCCACTGTTCAACAACTCCTTGTAATGATCCGCCACGCTAATCAGCGTGCCAATGCTATTATTCGGCCGTTTCCCAAGTTCATAAGTATCGCGAAACTTCACCAGCACTTCGCCGCTTTCGACAAGCTTGTAGAATAAGTCGTCATAGGCGGCGGGGGAGGGGAGGAAGGCTTCGCCGGCAGATAGAGAGAGGGCGATTAGGTTGACGAGAGAATCGAGGAGCGTGTCTATGTTGGGGAGCGAGCGAAGGTCCGCGGAGTAGGTGGTTATGAAACGCACGAGGTTGAGGAGGCTGCGGAAGAGCTCGGACCAGTGGTAGGAGAGGCGGGTGCGCGAGCGGGAGAGGTGACTGATGAGGCGCAGGATGATGCCGATGCTCAGGACGTAGAGGTCGGCGTCGAGACGGCGCCGGAGGTTGTGATTTAGGGCGTCAATCATGATGTCGAGGATGCTGGCTGCGAGGACGCGTTCGCTACGGATGAGGGGGAGGAAGGGCTGCCGTTGGCGACAGAGGCGGACCGAGGTTTTGGACTCGGGACTGCAAATTTTCTTGCAGAGGATCTGGTCTTCGATTAGGAGGCGGATGACGAGCAGGTTTAGATGCGAGTAGAAGGATGTTCGCATGGACCCGTATGCGTGTTGAAGGAGATATGATGTTAGAGACAAGAAGCTGCTAATAGGTGCGTCTGCATGTTTAGGCTCGGCGGGGAGTGACACGAAGTTGAAGCAGAATAACTTGTTCGCGTGTGCGAAGTCGTATGTTGCAAGGAGAACAGGAACTTCTGGTCCAGGTCTGTAAATGTCAGTATACAGCCCGAATTGAAAGTGATCGAACGTTTGCGACTTACAGTTTCGCGAACATCTCCTTTGCCATTTCTGGGTCTATGACGGGCGTCGTGGGCTTGCCTCCAGGTGCAATCGCACCCAGTCCAATCATGCTCAGTGTGCTATTCAGGGTCCAACCTTCCGGCAGATCATCCTGTATCTCGACGTATTTATCTCGAGTCGTCTGGCATGTTGTGCCCACCGACCGGATTATCTTCTGAATCGTTGCCTCGTTGACAAAGTCGTCCAATCGCATCCGGTAGGGGTTCTGGAATTCGAATTTGTTGTAGTTTGCAAGAAGTCCAAGGAGAATAAATGGCTCGAGGCCACGATCAGGGGTATCAGAGTCTTGTATAAACTTTATAAAGTCAGTTCCTATCTGTAGGTTTCTTGAAGGAACAAGACGCACCTTCATCAAGGAGGGAAATAGATCTCTGTGAGTGAAGTACGAGAGGAGACTGGTCTGATATGCGCCTGAGATGACCGACAATGCTGCCTCGATGCCCCTTTGCCGTACATCGACTATAAGAATTAGTCATGATCTGATCAAGGGGCGTTCCAGCAACATACGGTTCTTCCCCGATTTGATCGAGGTGTCCAGCGCTGCCACAAAGTCTGTAAAGACCGAGTCCACATGGTCCAGCCCAGCGAGAACCGTTATGATATCCGAACTGGGATTCGTGTATTTCTTCGGAAGTATCGAGGCAAAGAATGCTGTCAAAGTCTACTCAGTCAGCAAGACTGCTGCAAACTTTCTAATATGGGGTGCCTCACATCCAACGCATGCACATCTGCAGGGCTGTTCCCGTTCTTTATACAAGCTATAGCTCTACTGAACAGTTCGCGCGTATGGTCCTAGTCCCCGATGAGCAGGCGTATAGGATCTGCAAGTCGAGCTCCGTACCTGGAGATTCAAGACATCGTCCGGGCTCAGATCTGCCAATATGCGCCGGAGACTGGCCGTGTCCGGCTTGAGCAGAAAGAGCTCGGTCCAGAAGCCTTCGGATATCGCATGATCGTCTTCATCCTACAAGCGCAACAGGTCAGAGGTGCGACTAAAAGTCGGGCTAGATGTTTGCGCGGTCGCAAGTACACATACCTTGAACAGGATTTCGTACAGCTCGACAACTTTTGGCTGAAAAACCTCAGGTCTGGCTTGCTGGACAAGAGGTGACGGCTCCATACCTCAAGACCGCGCGAGCTCTTGACCGGCGCATGCAAGGTGGGTGTTTGACCAGCTTTTGTGGAGATGGCAAGCAACTGCAGGCTCGGCGAGATTTTGCAGTGGATCTGGCGCGGCAGACGAGAAGTGGCCAGATGGGCAAATATATGCTTTGAAGCTGGTCGAAGGTTAATGGCTTCTTTGTGTCTTGAGTCCCGCGGACCGGGGGGATCTTTTGGTGGCTTGGCGGCGGGACCCGGCGAAATACATGTAACCACATAGGGCTGATACCAAATGTCAACGCATCCATGGGTGGGAATTGGTTGATTATTCATGCTACTCGATGTGAACCTATTTAGAAGATGCGGGACCCGATAATTTATATGAGGGGTCCAGACTTTATTTCGTCTAATTATAAATGCAAATCAAGAATGTCTTTTAATTACTACCTAGGTACGGAAAATTGGTCCCCCAGTCCATATAACCGTACGCCCCGAGTCGAGACGAAGTCCATAGGCTACACGCAATAGCAGTGGACCAAAGCAGGGTTATAAAACCGGCGACAGCGATCGTCACAAGGCTACCGCGACTATCACCCTCGGCAGTCACCCAGTTGCCAGGCCGCTGCCAGAGAATGCGACGAGAAGGAATTGGGTCTTCGAGATCCTCCATCTCGATGTCCTCACCTGGAGTCGACCATGAGTCTCCCGTGGTTGTGCGGCTCAAATCGTTGTAGTCGTTCACCCGAGGTGCAAGAGTAGTCGGGTTCATGGTGTCGTCTGTGATGACCATGTGTTCGGTACATCTTTCTCGTCTTTTGACGTCTCCGGTGCTGTATAAACGCTGCGATGGCGGAAAGCATTGATGATGCACGTTGAATTTTGCTTTAAAGTCGTCGAGCTCAGTAATATGCCTTGCAGGAAAAGGTGCCCAAGGAAGTAGTTTGCCGATTTGGGAAGATTTGTTGCAAGGAACACGGGAAGATAGTCTGGATGTTTGACGATGGCAAGGAAGCCTCAAGATCCACATCTGCCAAACGGAAACGAATCCTGGTACGTGAAATTTGAGAACCGTGATGGCGAGGGCCGGAAAGCGTGGGCCTTGCTTTCGGACCGAGCAGGTGTGTAGGAGGGGATGGAGGGCTTGGTGGGGATGGTGTAAGAAGGAATTGATGGTTTCTCGAAATGCGGAATCGTGGGCTTCGTGGATTTGATGTAGGAAGGAACCAAAGGCTTCTCGTAGGGTTAAATCGAGGGCTTGTTGTAAGAGGGCACTGGAGGCTTTTCGTAGTGTGGAATCGACGGTCTGGTGCAAGATGGAATCGAGGGTTTCTGGTAGTGTGGGATGCTGGGCTTTTTGTAGTGTGGAATCGACGGTTTGGTGTAAGATGGAATCGAGGGTTTCTGGTAGTGTGGGATGCTAGGCTTTTTGTAGTGTGGAATCGACGGTTTGGTGTAAGATGGAATCGAGGGTTTCTGGTAGTGTGGGATGCTAGGCTTTTCGTAGTGCGGTATACTGGGCACGGAAGGTTTGCTCGGTATATCAGACCTGGTATAAGATGGGATACTTGGCATCTCGTAGTGAGGAACACTGGGAGCCGAGGGTCTGTTAGGCATCTGGGGCTTTTCGTAGCTGGGGATGCTAGGCATCGAGGGTTTGTCGTAAGACGGAATGCTTGAGACCTTCGGCTTCTCGTAGTCAGGAACGCTGGGTCTCGCAACATGAACAGTGACCGACCCGGATACTGAGCGTCTATCATCTGCATCGAATGGATTTCTCGCGTGGCCTGATTCCGTGGGTGTTTCTGGGGGAGTGAAAATGGGGCTTGCTGGGGAGGACTCCGAAACGGCTGATTCGGTAACCACATGGCCACTGGCGGCTGAAGTACCAGGTGTATATATGGGCTCGTACTGAGATGCATTGCCTCTGCCGCTGTTGGAGTATATATCGGTTTCGCTGTAGGGCGGAGGAGGCTGCACGTTTTGCTCCATGGCGGCTGGCGATCGATCAAGCTCTTCACTCTATGGAATATCGAGTATCGGAACGTTCGGCAAGATTATCGATGGATGAACTCCAGGTGTTGGCAACAAAAGATACAGATGCAAAGATGTGGTTCACAAGTAGTGGAAGAAAGAACGATGAAGATGGGTGGACGAGGTTCACTTGCGATTTAATCAGGTACCTAGATGCCTATTTAGACTCGCAAGTATTCGTGGATCAGAGCTCAGCCCACCTGTGTGTGGATCCCCACGATCAGCCTGAAGCAGACCCCAACAAGCTCCCAAAGCGTCGGGATATTCCCCGCTTGGCGTTTCTTGTACCATATAGCCCGCCAAAAGCGACCATACATTTGTGGCACAGAATTGCGCCAAGGATGTTTCAGCTCGCTGAAGAGTGGTTCAGAGTTGCCATGCTGTTGTGGACTCGTCAGTCTCGGGATCCCCGCACTAGGCTGCCATCGAATCATCGAATCAATGCAGTTTGCTTCCGTCACAAAGGCTGCTTGTGCTCAAGTATCTCATAATTGAGTGAGTTGGGCGCTGCCTCAGGGTATCTTTCATTAGCTGTCGTGATGCCGTTTGTAGTATACGTCTCATGTCCCAAAAGCATCGTAGTCACAGTCCGACTACTTTGAAGCTCTTAAAACTGTAGCTCAGGCTTGTGAAAGTTGATATCCTCAGGCTTGTAATGATCGGCCACAATGCGGTAGAGGTACGACGGTGCATGCGCTCCCCTAGATTGACCCGTCAGCTTCGTGTCGGACAAAATAGCGGGAAGAGATCGACAATTGACACTTACAGGTTGGTGATATAGAGATCGACCAAGTCGGGAGGGACATAGTCGTACACTGGATTGTCCACATCGACGTTCTCAACAAGCTCTCCCTCCTCGTAACTGATGATCTTGCCGGTATCGCCGTACTCGATCAAAGAGTCAAACTCGTTGGGATAGTCGGGGCTAAGCTTGTAGATGCCACTGAGAACAATGACTGGCGTCCTATGCTTGTGCGCGGCCTTTGCTATGAGGCGAGTTCCTGCGGCAGCAACGAGACCTCCGCTTGCAATGACCGCATGGGTTCCTAGAATTACCTTGTTGACTCGAGACATCAGAGCAAAGACCGCTGCATCTGTAATCAGAATCACAGTGATTCCGGCCGCCGTCAATGGCTTCATAAACGCCTCAGTGCTCATCTCATCGGCGTCATCTTCGCCCTGCTTGGTCTTGCCCATCACTGCTTCGTGGGTCTCTTCGTGGTCGTTGGGGTAGGATTCCGCATAAATGACCGTAAACTTTCGCTTTCTGGCAGCTTCCAACAGAAAGCTATGGACGGTACGCGACGCGGTATGGGTGAGAATGATCTCGTTCGAATGAATATGCTCCTTCGCGAAGCCCGCGATTTGCTCATCCGCCTGGAGAAGCTCATCAATAATTTCCTCAATACCACTTATGATCTCCGCCTTCAGGTCCTTGGTGCTTGTAGTGATCCTATTCGACAGTGAGGTGGGATTCGGGCTCTGCTTTCCGGATGGTGACTCGGTGCCCGGGGGTGACTGGTTTGGTGTGCCCGAGGCAGAGAGTAGGTTAAACATCGACTGCTGGACAGGGACACCGTTCAGGGCAGCATATGAGGTATGAGACGTCAGTAGCGCGGGTCGAGATAGCGGGCCATTGGATCGACGTGGGCCGAAGCCATTGTTCCGCTCATCCCCAGTAATGTCTGATGGGAAAATGGCACCGTTTGCCAGAGGGCTTCTCTCGAATCCGGTGTTGGTCTGCGGTAGTCTTGGTGAATCGACCTGGCCATTTGCGCTGGAGTCGCTGTTTTCTTCAAGCCTGGTCTCGCGCACTTCGTCCCTGATCATTCCTAGTACGCGGCGCACAATGTTGCCAACCACCATCTCACGTGGCTGGGCTTCAATCAACCGTCGGCCAACCTCTTGGATGCGCTCAATCAACTTGTCGACAGTTGTCCACTTGAATCGAGCCACAACACGGAGGAGCATCTGTGCGGTAGCAATGGCGCATGGTCGCGAGTTCCGGATCTGTCTTCGCTTCAAGAGTCTTGTGAAATCAGTTCCGGCTAGCCAGCAGCAAGTTGTCGGTGGGACCTACGCGATCAGATACTCAATGGATGAGTCGAGGGGGGGTTGTTCTTTCAGAGACCTGATGAAGACGGCCAGGTCGGGCGCATTGCCAACCTTTTGAGACGGCATGTTGGGCTATCGTACGCAGAAGGCGTTGCTCTGGAGGCGGATTTGTAGGCAGAGGTCCGGAAAAGATTGACGATAGGTAGTTTGGACAGCTTGCGGCTGCGAAATGTGAATCGCGGCTCGTCGTTTAGTGTCTGCTAGCGCGTTTTACGATAACCGATAAGCATTCTGTGGCTCGTGCACCGTTTTTCGAAATCCAGTGAGCCAGTAATGATTGTGTGGAATGGTGAAATGGTCAGTTGGACAGTCCAACTCCAACAGTCCATCGCCCCGATTGCTCCATCGCCCCGATTGCCCCATTCCCCTTCCCGTCTACTATTGCCGGACATGAATACTGATGGTGAGCTATCTTTGATATTCATCTTCACCACTGCGGCAAACGGCAGATATCTGGACGGCTTCTTTCGTGCCTCTTCGAGACATTTTACGGTCCCCATGGCCCCTTGCATTCCGCTTGAGGCATACTGAAAGACTGGGATGCAGAGAGACGGAGAAAGAGGCCGGATGCTGGGAGATTTGCTGCTCATCTAAACTTCTTGTGCAGCTGTGAACCTTCGGCCCCGCAGCCCGTCTTGAGTGAGCAAACTTTCTGGCCTCCATTTCCGGCATCCCAGAACATTTCAAATCCGTTCACTGGAGCTTTCTCCCATTCAATCTTGCCTTCTTCATTCAGGGCAATGCGTGCGTCCCTCGGCCTTTGAACTGAGACTCCTTGTCTGCTCCACTGCTTGTCTGAAGCCTAGACACCGACCATGACTTTCCCTGAAGCTCAAGGCATTGGAGGCGGAGAGGACCTCGAGCAAAGATTGCGAGGACTACTGCTGAAGAACGACCGTCTTCCAGCGCCAACCGGATTCGCGATCCCATCTCATCCTGCTGCTGCTTCGACCAACAAGAGGCCCAACCAAGCGCAGCGCCGGCAGCTAAACTCCCACATGGCTGCCGAGATGGCTGTCCAGACCAATCCAAGAGCCGCAAATGAGTCTCCTCGCAGCCAGGGATATCAGTCCTCTCCCGGCCACTTCCAGCAACCCCAAGCCTCTTTTGCTCAAGGTGGCCACAGACAGAACGCATTTCCTGCTGGTCGCCATGGTCAGCAACAACGTCCAACCCCGTTCCTTGTGGGCTCAGCACGACCTCCCCAAGGACACGTCCCAGCCCCGAGCTCAGGCTCTTGGCGCCCAAATCGTTCAGATTCCCAGTCTGGCAACGGCGGACCTATCCTGCAATTAAGTCCTGGCAATCCTCATCAAGCCAATTCTCCTCAGGTGTATGGACCTGGCCAGTTTGCTCCGAGACCGGCTCCTCAGAACCGACAGCTCTATCAACCAAACTCGCGCCAGGGACAAGGAGGCCATCATTCACGCCCATCCGGACCTCAGTATGGCTCCAGTGTTGGTGAGATTTCACGTCAATCGGCTTTACTCGACCAATTGGTGACTGAAAGGGTTGACATGGTTGGCATTGAGCCATGGGAGATTGCGGAAAAGGAGAACTTCAGAATAGCAATAGAGATGGCCTGCCGTGAGGCGATTGTGTCTTTCGAGAGAGATGAGCTTGAAAATCCCAACTTTTTGCCAGGTACTGTGGAACTGAAGTGCTTCGGAAGTATGGCATCGGGATTTGCGACCAGAGCTTCTGACATGGACCTCGCCTTACTCAGTCCATATTCGAATCCTTCACCAGAATTATCGGAATCACCTCTACCTCGACTGGTGGAAAAGAAGCTTCTGGAGTTGGGATACGGAGCTCGACTACTTACGAGGACCAGAGTACCGATCATCAAACTGTGCCAGAAGCCGACGGAGAAACTGATGGCAGGTCTTTTGGAAGCAAGAGCAAAATGGGAGGCTGGGTTTTCTGAGACAGATAGTCAGGACGCAACGAATGAAGAAGAGACGGACGAAAAGACGACTGATGACGTACAAGAGGATATCGGTACGGAGACAGGCGGTCAGAGTTTCCTTCTTCATCCATTGTACCCCCAAAGACTTGCCTCCCTGAAACAGAAGGCCGATCAGCATCTGAACGACTATTATGGGACGGCTAGACGCCTAATGAAGAAGATTGCGGGACGAGAGCTCAACCTCGGCATGGCTCAGAACATTGAGGAAGACGAATGGCAGCTCTCAAATGATATCTGCAAGGCCTTCGTGGCCGGTCTAGCAGACGAATCGTTGAGATCTCGCTTGCAGCAGTACAGGTCCCTCTCCTTCGATCCCGCAATCGACTCAGCTGGTGCGCGATCTCTGGTAGGTGTCCACGTTCAGGTCGAGGCGGAGCAGTTGATGATGGCCTGGGAAGAGAAGCTGCGGCGCTACCCACTGGGCGAGTACAGTGGAGAAGTCGATCGGTACTTTTCCGCATGGCAGGACTTGGCAAACACCGTGGATATACCTACTATGGGTTACAATAACCTGCTTTACCTGGAGTTCGACAAAATGAAACGGATTCCTGCCCTTCAGCTCGTTCGCACAGAACAAATGTCCAACGAAGATCTTACTCAATACTATGGCAAATTCACAAAGCTTCTCACGGACTTGCGGGTACGCGATTTGCAGCCAGGCAGTCTACAGGACGAAGATCGACCCATCGACCCCATGCTCCAAGCTGTCATGTCGCAGTACATCGCCGGCATACGGAACACCAGAGTCAGGGATCAAATGATGCGCTTTATCTCTGACAAGTGGTTCTCGCTGAAAGATCTTAGCCAGATTCACCGTGTTTTACAACTTGCGGATGACTATGAAGGAGTGCTTAGCGCAGACTTCTATGGCCCAGGCGATCGAGAAGATGTCAGGCAGTATGTCGAGTTGCTCCGCAGTTGCCAATTCATTCCGTCGGGCTATGCGGGGCAACCCGCCATTGGCGTGGCATTCCCTTCGTACTCCGATTTAGCGGTTGAATCGGTGGCCAACAGAATCCGCGACTTACCCAATCCCTCAAAGGCTCATAAAGGTCGAGACAAATACTACGATCCTTTGGAATTCCCCAAAGACGAAGTTGGAATCCAATGTGACATCAACTTTTCTGCTGCCCTGGCGCTCCACAACACAGCACTTCTTCGTTGCTATTCCCACTGCGATCCTCGAGTGCAGCCAATGGTCCTGTTTGTGAAGCATTGGGCAAAGGTTCGGGGCATCAACACACCCTATCGCGGAACACTGTCGAGCTACGGCTATGTCCTCATGGTGCTGCACTATCTAGTCAACGTCGCAGTTCCATTTGTCTGCCCCAACCTCCAGCAGCTTCGTCGAGAACCACCATCTTACATTCCGCCCTCCGAAGCTGCTGCTCTGGAGACTTGCAAAGGCCACGATGTCCACTTCTGGCGCAATGAAGCCGAAATCAGGCACTTGGCCTCTCAGGGCATGCTGACGCAGAACCATGAGACCGTGGGAATGTTGCTTCGCGGCTTCTTTGAGTACTATGCGCAGAGTGGAACGATGAGCAACAACAGTATCAGGGGTTTCGATTGGGGCAGAGAAGTTCTAAGTCTCCGCACACTCGGCGGTATTCTTTCAAAGCAAGAGAAAGGCTGGGTAGGCGCAAAAACCGTCGTCGAAACCACTTCCATAGCAGCGCCACCACCAAAAGCCCTCAACACCACCTCCCCTATCGACACACACACCCATCCTTCCAACTCCAGTGCTCCCTCTGGAGCTGATCCCAAGAGTCCGTCGAAAAAGACGCTCAAGGTCGTGGAAGAGACGAAAGAGGTGCGACATCGCTATCTCTTCGCCATCGAGGATCCCTTCGAGACTGATCATAATGTTGCGAGGACTGTTACTCATAACGGCATCGTGTCGATCAGAGATGAGCTTCGCAGGGCTTGGAGGATTCTGAAGAGTGCGGGGAAGGGATATACGAGCGATGAGGGGGGCTTGCTGGATGATCTGGCGGCTACTGCTAAGCCGACGAAGAGCCCGTTTGAGGATTTGATGGAGCTGATTCATGGCCCGAGGGTGGCATCGCAGTGAGGATGGTTGTTGAAGTTGCGACTAGGCTACTGTCTGTTCGCGTTGATTTCATGGATGGCATGGACTCTACCTTGGCGATTTCCGCTAACTGCTCAATTCATTGCTTCCACGTATGTTTCTCTAACTTCACTTGCTTCTGCGGTTTGATGGTGATCTGGTGATGTGAATCAGTTGTTCTGGTCTGCTTGCCTCAATGCTGTTGTTTCTTTATGCCACGTGATTTGTGATTACTTGATAAGTCTTCTTGCGGGTAGTGAAATAAGGGTGGCTTTTCCCTGATATACAACGCTTACGGTCCTCGAGGGGTCTGTCTCTTGGGCTAGCATAGTTGCTGCCGATCCTTGGTCGAGTTACAGGCTTCCAGCGTTGCTTCACAGTAAGTCTGTGATATAAGGGAGCACCGAGTCTGGTTCTGAACAATTGGGCTCTTTGTGGTTGTCTGGTCATCCCAGGGAACGTGGAAGTTTCCACGGGAAGTGCGATGTTCCCAACGACCGGGATATTTCTCATACTCGAGGACTACAAGTCGTACAGAGCCTGTTCTTCGTCCTAGAGATCCTTTCGTGGGCGAGAGCCATCAATGCGTCCCAGCTTCACACAGTTACTTCGTGGCATATCCTTCAACCAAGGTCTGACGGCCTATGTTACATTCACCACCTCCTCTGACAGTCAGTCTCTCATCTGAAGTTCGCTTCCTATCTGAAGTTCAGTCTCTTATCCAACACCTTGTCTCTCAACCGCTCAACCATCACGCGCTATGTGGCATCTTCACGCGCATATTCACTTCTAACCCCGCTTTTTCCCGACCCGATAACCGTCTGCCAAACAAATCATAGAAAAGCCGGCGCCGCCCCCGAGCAATACCACTTTTGCTGATCGCTAGCGTACTTCGCTGTTGTTGAGGATATATAATCCCTGTACTATCCAGTTTCCACTTGCTTCTTCCTCTTCCCTTTCCTATCCATCGATCCGGTCCTACGCCAAGCCGCCATCCACTATGTCGACAAGTGCTCAAACAGAGCCGCCAAGCAGAACTACCCTCTCCACATCCCGGTCCCTTTATACCCCAACGCTAAATACGACGGGCTGAATAAAAAGCTTTACCAACGACAGAACGGTACAGCCATACGCTTCGTCAACCCTGCGACCGACATCATCTACTTGCACGAATACAAGTTCGACGCTATCGATGAATTCTTCGTTGGCATGCCCGACCGCCACCTCGCCTGTAACTTCCATCTATTTGCAGTGACTGCTCAGAGCCTGATTGATGTCGAAGATGATCTCTATCGGCCTGGCGAAGCTTTCTACAATTTTGGATACATGGCAGAACGGCTCAAGTCCCTTGATGTGAGAATCGAGATGTTGTTTGTTCTCGCGGGCCCTGCTGACTGAGGAGAGGCTGGTGCTGCTGCTGCGGAGATGATCAAGGAGGAGATTCAGGAGGGCATTTACCGTGACGGCGATTTCCCGCTTCGGCGCATGAAGTGGGTGGGGAGGAACGAGGATCAAGTATGGCGATTATGACTTGGATTATGAGTCGGACCGTTCTGGTCGGTATTCGAATTACTATCAGTAGTTTGGTATCTTGGGGCTTTGGACATGGTGTCGTTGTGTTGGATGCTTGGATCGAGGGTACTTAGTACGGCGCGCAAATCTTTATCGTCGTTTGCTGTTAGCGTAGTACTAGTCCTTATCCCGTACATTACAAATCCGAGTTTTGATCAAGCTCCTCGAGTCTTCAAGCAAATTCAGGAGAAGTTTAGCTTGTAATGCCTGTTTCCTTCAACTTCCCCCTTTCCAAGAACATGTTCTTCTGCTCCAATTTAGATAACCCCCTGAGCAAGAAGATCTGGTGCGCCCGTAACGGTTAACCAAAGTATGCAATGTAGATGGTATCGCCAACGAGGTAGCGAAGAACAAGTACGGACACGGCGTCCATGTACCTATGCTTGATGAGTGTCTGCCCTTAAGGACGATTTGAACACTCTCAACTCGCTTTCTGAACCCGCGCATGACTGCCGCGATCAGCTTTTAAGTCACCACGATCAACCTCTGAACGACTACCACGCTCTACATTCTACAAGCACGACGACCATGGGCGCGTCACTGTCCGTTCTTACTTCCGCTTTGCGCATCGCCTTGGGCTACAAACTATGCAGTAATGGGCCTAATGGCGCCCCGGGCAAGAAGATGTGGTGTTCTCGCTAACATGGTAGGGTACGCAATATATCCAACCAACCGAAGGCTTTCTGACGATGGAATTATCTGGCACACTCCTAGCCTGCGGCAAAGCGCTTACGGAATTCGAGCCGTTTACGAAACTACCCCCCGAGCTACAGCTCATGATCCGGGAGCGCGTCCCGTTCGAGGCACGCTTGCTTGCTCTCGACGGCAGCACCACCGATATTACTCGTCGCTATTTCTTGAAACCTCGGAGCACCGATGACTTGGCTCTTCCTAGCGGCTCCTGTCAGTTGCAGTCCACGGCCTTGCTGAACCCCGCAGTGTTTTACCCAGATCTTCTCGCAAACTACATCGCCAAGCGTCGATACCCAATCCACGTCGCCGTGCCCAAGTGGCTCCAGCATCAAATCGGCACTACCGTCCGTTACGTCAACCCCGAGAGAGACATCATCCAACTCCCCAAGTTCTGGTCTGTGGGCGGCCTCGCGAAGGTTATGCGAGACCTCAAGGCCAGCGGTGCCGGTCCGGTCCAATCGTTCCACCGCTTCGCGGTTCACTGAGATGCTTTGAACATGAGCGATCTCGGACGCCAGTTCCGCCAAGCCGGTATCCAAGTATCGAAGTTATTTGTTCTCACCGGGCAGATTGAGAGTCAGCGCCAGAGATATGGAGCAATTGCTGTCTATTTGCAGAGACTAGTCGAGGAGGGTGCCAAAAACCGCACTTATGTTATCAGAGCTGTCAAACTGTTGGAGACTGGCGAGGATTTGGAAAGCGAGCAGGGGCTGCTCATGTAGTGCATACCCATAGGCGGGAAATGGACGGCATAGGAGGCAGGCCATTGTATAGCAAGCCTGCCGCTGTCGATCTGAGCTATCGACCTCCTGGATACTTGGCCTCAGATTATGTTACTATGTACGGAACGGAAATATGACTTCGTGTTCGCAATAGCTTTGCTTGTTTCTAGTCCAAGATGGAGATTCTTCACAACCCAAGACTTGTGATTTCGTGACTCAATCTTTCTGCACCCACAATCGAGGTTCGATTTGTTGAAATATGATTATCGTGATGGAGACCTGAAACCCATAGCAACTGGAATCGATGTTCGCTTCTAATATCGTAGCTTGTCTCACGACTTGCCGCTGTATTTGGAAAACTAGGTTCGACGAAAGACTTGAGATTAAAGAGCCTGGAGGTACGGCGGGAACTGGAAAGCCAAGGGTGTTAGGAACCTCATATACGTGTTCGGGGACGTGAAAGAGGTGAGACTGGTGACTCTGAGAATTTGGAAGGTGTTCCCAACTGCGCGACCATGACCATTTTCCCACGCTTGACAGCCTTGTCGGTTTGAAGCTGACTCAGTGCGGAAGACTTTTTCTATATATCGCGGCCCCTTGGATGCCTGGGTGCCTTGCCAGAGCTGGCAAACCCTGAACTCGTTCAAGACGCACTAGCGAGCCGCGCTAGAGGAGCTATACTATAGCTACTCAAGAGAGGCCTGCTCCAGATCCTCTTGCGAAGATCTTCTTCCTCCTCCACTAAGATCCTGTTACTCGACTGTGGGCCAGCCTCACCGACACCTTCAAGGCAGACTTGCTACTTCCACACATCACAGCAACCATGGCCTTTTCCACCCCCCCTCCCGAGCAGCGCGCTGCTTGCGACATGAAGCTCTGCGCCAATCCCACTCCCAGCAATGAGGCCTGCGGCGACGACAGCCACGGTATGTGAACTTCCATCCGGCTTGAAGCTTCTCTGCGCAACTGGTCGTCCATCTAACACACTCCTAGATTGCCGCAAGACTTTGCCTGGATTCCCTAAGTTCATCAAGCTCAGTCCTGAGATTCAGATGATGGTCTGGGAGCGAGTTCCTCATGAAGTGCGCCTCCTTTCAACAAGTGTCCGACGCGGCTTTCTCGAGCCTCTCTCGGTTGTCGACGGCTTCCCTACCAAAATCCCTCAAGCCAGAAAGAACCCGCCCGGCTACTACATTGACAAGATCGCCAATCGTATTACCAAGCAAAGCTACCCCATCAATGCCAAATGTCTTGGACCCATGGACGGCGATGGCTACCGCGCCATGGAGACTCGACTTCTCGACCCCGAAACCGACATACTCTTGTTGAGCCAAGGCACCAGCTTCGCGAACGACATGTCGGCTCTCAGAGGCGCCTACGCCCGACCGCAACTCTTCCATCGATTTGCTGTTATGGCCGAACGGATCAAGCTCGGTCTCCGTTGGTTGGCAAGGCAATTTCGAGTGTCAGGTATCACTGTGGAGATATTGTTCGTCCTTGCAGGTGATATCGACTGCGGTGGCGAGGATGCCCACATCACTCTCAAGGTTGGACGTTGGTTGGAGAAGGCAATTGCGAAGAATCCGGCTTTTGCAATCAGAAGGTTGAAGTGGGTCAAGTGTGTTGAGGACTTGAAGGTGGTTTGAGATACGGGCAAAGACGCATTCTCACCGGTGGTGAGACTAGCGACGCTTTTGCGATGTTGACCAATGATCTCAAGAATCTTCCCAGGTTGAGCAGCATTCAAATTCGCGACTGGAAAGAGCAAATAGCAACCTGGCACAACGCGGATATTCAGACCAAGCATTGCCCCCTTTTTTTCACCCATCGTCAAGGAGTATCTACTACGACCTCACTGCCTCTTTTGACATGAAGAAAGTACCGATTCTGGACTGATACTATCAGCTCCGGTCTACGCTGAGCAGAGTCAAGTGGACACACAAGCTGGATGGTCTTTTAGCATTCTGAATTCCCGCAGTCGCATGGTTAATCAAGGGAAGATTTCTAGAACATGCGGGTGTATCTACCTCTACAATCAATAGAGTGTATGATCAGGAACAAGCTATCAACGAAGTATTTGCGAATGAAACGACGGGCCCCGTACATTATGAATGTGAAGTCTGGATATGAAATTGCGCTCTCCAATCAACTCTGATCAACTCTGACCAGCATGCTCAAGCACTTACCACGGGGGGTGAGCGACTTGGACTGTCGCTTTCGAGTCCAGCTAATGAATTCAAGTCGGGCATTGCTAAATAATGACACCCCTGAAGAACAATAGCCACCCAGGTATATTACTAACCTAGAAAAGGGAATTGCTGCACACTTATTTTCTGGCCCAACTTCCGAGGCTGAGATGACAGACAATGTCGAGGAGTTAATGAGTTCGTAGTTCGACCCGGGAGATTGTGGGAGGTACTTCATGTTTTTTCTCGAGTCGCGATGACTTTATGAAAGGGGTTTCGTAGACTCGTAGTTTTATGCATGTCGGATAGGCCAGCCAAGATCCGTCTGTTTTTTGTCTGCACAGAATATTAATTCGGTTACACGCTTTCTGGTCGGTAGTGGTGAGATTTCACATAAATGTCTTGGCATGGCGATTGCTAACAGCTCATCTGTGATTGGCCGCCGCGCTTAGCCGCCCACATTTTGTTTCATTGACGTGAGCGTGCATCATCCGGGATCTTCCGTCTGCTGGTCGAACGATCCCATCCCGCTTGCTCAGCACTGCGGTCAACATCCACGAGCGACGAACCAAACCACCTCCAACCTCCGCAGTCCTCAATCAACACTCCGTCTCCTCCGCCCTCAACCCTACATACTCTCCTCCCAAGGCACCCGCAAACATGGCCGCAAACCGCGCAGTGGCGCCGTTGACATCATCCGTCGTCGAGATGTTCAGATTCGCCTCCCCATCCACTGCCTCCATCAGCCAGACCTGCCAGCACTCGCTGCGACGCTTCTCCTCACTGCCCTCCTACCAGGCCTTGGCCAAGCGCAAGATGCAAACCAGCACTGCATACAAGCCATATTCGCTGGACCCTCACCCGCCGCCACCTCCGCGCAATGCCGGCATCCCAGACACCTCGATCGCCGGATCTCTCCAGCCCAACGACATCCGCCCACCTGCTTCGTCTCCTACCTTCACTCCACCAGCTCCTCAGCAGCCCGCGGACGAGCAGTCAAGTGTCAGCGTACCCGAGAAAGAAGCCCAACAATCGAAGCCTGTTGCCTCCCAGCCAGCCTCACAACCAGCCCCTAAGCCACGATCGAAGTTGCGACCTCGCAAAGCGGCGATGAAGCTGAGTCCCGGCGCGGTGGAACATCTCAAGACTCTTCTTGATGAACCGAACCCTCGTATGATCAAAGTCGGAGTCAAGAACAAGGGCTGTAGCGGGCTAGCCTACGACCTATCTTTCGTTGAGAAGCCCGGCACATTTGACGAAATGGTGGAGCAGGATGGCGTGAAGGTGCTGATTGACAGCAAGGCGCTGATGAGCATAATCGGTAGCGAGATGGACTGGGTGGAAGACAAACTGAACCAGAGATTTGTGTTTCGGAACCCCAACATCAGTGAGCTATCCCGCTTCGTCTTTCTCTGTTACCGTGCGAAGTCTCAGAATGCTAATCATGAACAGAGGAACAATGCGGCTGCGGCGAGTCGTTCATGGTCTGATATGCGACAATTCATCCAGCATTAGATCGTTTAATTTCCCCTCTTCTTTTCTCGGAATTTGCATGGCACAGGATAAGGAGCATTGGAGAAGGCGTTGATACCATGAATGAGATACCGAGCGTTGCATTGCTAGAATACTATATTTCGACTACAGAGCGCAGCTTATCCCGTGAGCATTCTCGCGCGATGTTCTGTCCTTTTATAAAGGCGATGCTTGGCCTAGGGCCCTAGAGCCTTGGCTATGGGGCTCAAAGCAGAATAGAGGCTTGTTTTCACATCAAAGGACTTCGCTCTTCTATCATCATGATACTCCAGTACTTATGCAGTGGTCGAACCCCCCAGCAAGTCCCTAAACCCTTTTCAACACTCTTCCACTTGCCTTTGAATGGAAACCAGCATTCCTCTATGCAGTATTTCTTTACCCCCAGCGCCTAAGCTTCTATTCTTTCTCTCATGACACATACTTCTCATTCTGTCCACTAGCCTCTATTAATCCACCTCTCCAGTCTCTTTCCCCTTCTCGTCTTTCCACTCGCCCTGCTTTTCCTTTAAAAATCCCCATTCGTAAAATCAAACACCGTCACCTTCTCCACCACGCTCTCCAGACTCTTCTTGAACCCCACATGCGCTGGGTCTTTCTCCACGTACCAATTCCTGTCTTCTGCGTTTGCGAATTCGACTACGAAGCCGTGGGTTAGACCGTCCTGTTTTGCGTTTTCGGTGTCAGCTTGTGCTCGGAGTTGCTACATGTAGAAAGCAATGCTGGGTGGGTTCGAGGGATCCGGGCCACGGGGAGATATACCGAAGCATCTTCAGGTGAATTGTTTCGGCCGCCGGTGATGCCGAGGATGTAGGGCGAGTCGGACTCGGGGTGAAGACACTGCGATTGCAGCTCGAGGAAACGGCGACATACGTCGTCGAGGACGGGACGGGTGAGGGTGGGTTTGAACTGTGTGTTGCCAGAATTCGCCAAGTTAGCCATGTTGCTGCTCAATCATGCTTTGATAACACGTATGCTTTAGGTATGCAAGTACCTTGAAGAGAACAACGTGTGTGACTGTCATGTTTGCGAATCACAACTCCGACTGCTGATCCTGATCAATGGGTTTTGGAATTCCGAGTTTCGAATGATCTCCAGTCAGCAATGCAGCACAGTTGCGTAGTTTCTGAGACACGATTGGAAGTGAATTTGCTATTTGTTTTTGGGCATTGGGATGTGTGGCTTTTTTGGGAGAAGGAGCTGTTTATGGGAATTTGGAAAGGTCGATGTAGTTAGAGCTTACTGTGCTGAGCCCACATGGTGTGCATGACGGAAACGTCATCCGGAAGGTGAGACTGAGGGCGACGTATGCTTTGATCTCACGAGGCTCAAGAAAGATCCGGGCGTTTGCACGCAACGGTTTGTTATCAATTCGAGAGGGGTTTTTATCGGCACGTGGTGCTTGAACTAGAATTATTGTCTCGATTTTTTGAGTTCTTTCCTTTTGGTGGATTGATTGAGGATTGGTGGTGTTGTGATGATGGTTTGTGCGATGTTGTTTTCTCTGCTGGGGTTGTTGGATGGGTGTGGTTGCGCTGCAGCACGGGCGAGAAAAAAATCAAGAAATTCGGAATCCGAGTCGCCGGCACAACCTGATAGATTATGGGAGAAAGTAAAAAGCAATAATATACGCGTGAGTGGAGGTAGTCCCAATACTTACTTGATAGTTGATGAGAAAAATAGTCCAAATGAACCGACCAGAGGCAAATGTCGACGTCTCTAGCTTGTACAATGCCAGGAAAAGTCTGGATACTCATACGGTCAATGTATCATTTGAATTAACGCAATTTATTTGTATCATGTCTGGTCATTTGGATTGATCCAAATAGTCCCAATATTCTGGTTTCTAGAGGACTTGGGAGGTTCCAGAGGACTTGGGATATGACTGATACTTTGGGACTACCAGCCCGGCAGCCGTATACAGACGTCTTTCGTCGCTGAACATTGAACATCATAGTGATAGAGCCCTATCCATTGGCTAGCCAAAAGCGCCTGCATCAAGTCTTCGAATCAGCTTCTTAACCGCCTTCATTCAAGTTCCACAACCTTCACTGAAGCTAGCTCAGGTACACCCCCTACTTCCCTATGTTTCCACCATCTTGACAATTCACCCCTTACTTACCAGTGACCACTCTTGACCACGGCCAACTTCGGCTGTCCCAAAATCTTCCCCTTCCGAACCAACCCATTCCATCTGCATCCTCGATATCATCTTCGCATCCTGCAGCCTCACTCCGTGCCTCGTAAGTGGTCCAAACCCCAAAACCGCAAAGTCCCCGTGGCCGGCAGAGATCCAAGCGTCTAGTCGTGTACCAGAAGGTCGAGGTCGGGGGCGTGGCGGTTGGTGGTGACGGATCGCAGAGTTGAGACGAGTTGGAAGGAGGTTACTGCGGCGCTCAGGGAGGGTGTCACTGAAGGTGGAAAGTGGTGGATCGGTCGTCATTGCTGGGTTGTATGGAGATGTCTCGGAATAGGGGTCTTTCTAGACTCTTCGCCCAAAGTCAAACCCCTCAGATTATCATGAACTCTTTCTCCTCCAGATTCATATCCAAGGCCTCTCCCCACATGTAACCGTCGATCTAACAGATTCCAACGAAGCGGTATTTTGTCGGTTCTCCGTCAGAACCTGGAACGGGTCGTAAGAGAAATGCTTCGGGTTCACCGAAAAAGAGTGCAAAAACATCGCCGACTTGTGAAACTCCGGGTACATTACCAAATAGGCCGTCGCGAGTTGAGCAGATCCTCATACTCCTCCAAGCTATTCTATCTCCCCAATCATAAGCTCGCCTACGGAGGCTAGTTCGCTCTGATTTTGTCATAAGTTCTGGATGAGAGCCAATGCTTTGACCGGAATATGCTTTTAGATCTTCATGAGCTTGATGGATGTCATCGCGCCGCCTCAACCCAGTACCCCTGGTAATGTCCAGGCACAGAGTGCGCAAGAAAGTCTCGTAATCTCTCCGCATTTCTTCTTCGAATTGCTCTTCGGTAGTAGCAAGCCATTGCGATGTATATTTTGTCGGCCAAAAGTCCCGATACAACTGTTCAGGGAAAGAATCCGACAGACTAGTAAGTCATGTATCGTTGCTGGAGTAGCGAGGACAATTGAGGGGATATAGGATGGAGACGATATAGACAGGAGTGGGCAATATGACCGAAACCGTGGGGACAGCCAGCCAGATCCGAGTCTGCAACAACAGAAAGAAAACCTAGCATCTTTCCAGCTTGCATCTGACACAGTGTTGGGGTCTTTGATGAAATGATTCTTCGCACTGAAAGGAACAGTCCGCATACTTACGAGGCTCTGAGCTGCCAGCGCCATGCCTCTATTCCTGTCCTTGTCCTCTCTCCGGATTCCTCCCCCCAACACCCCCTCATCTTCCTATCCCACCCTGCATCCCGATCCAGCACTTCCCACTCCGCATTATGTATCTCAACTAGCAAGCTCACCTTGCACTTCATCAGCCCAACTCCATGCTCATAGAACCACCCCCTATCATGTAACACGTTCCTTCTATTCCATTATGATACAACTCCCCATCGTCCAGCCCTCGACTGTCTACCAGTCATCCCATCACCCCATCCCATCCCTCCCAATCTACCTAACAACCTTCTCCACCCACCTCTCCTCCAGCTCCCCCACCGCCCTCCTAAACCCCTCCACCTCCTTCCAGCAATCCAACGGCCTGCGATCATTCCCCCTCAAACACTTAACCACCTCGCTCCTCGCCTCCTCAACCTCCTTTCCCATATCTGCCAACTTCCTACTCGACTCCAATTTCTTCCTCAGCTCGTTGATCTCATTCTGCACCGATTCGCGCGACAGGTTGCGCTGTTTGTCGTTGCTGTCTTTGGAGTCTTCGGCGGGGGGTTGTGAGAGTTTGTCGCTGACTTCTTTGCGGTTTTGGGCTTCGCGGGCTTGCAGGCGCTTGAGCTCTTCGGCGACACGGGCTTGGATGTGGAGTTCGAGGGTTTTGGCGCGCGTGGAGTCGGACTGGGTTGGGGGTTAGCTGGGACGTACTTGTAGGCTTTTTTTTTTTGATATTCTGGCGTCTAAACTCCGTCGCCATCGGAGCAGAGGGGAAAATGTAGAGTGTGGAAACGTACTTCAGTGCTGGACTCGAGGGAACTGATAAGGTCCTGCGAGAATCGGACGGGTGCTTCACTGAGAGGTCCTGTTAGCTTTCGCGAAGTTGGTGGACATGAAAGGCGATTCATACCTCTTCCAGACGTGAGTTGGCCCAGCGGCGGGCTTGGATGATTCAGAACCCATTATTGAGAGGTGTGGGATAGTCAATGGCCGTGAATATGCTGGCTCTGAAGCTCACCAAGCTCGAAAAGTTGCGATTGACGTCGCCTCACGGTAGAGCTTTGACGCCTAACATGTCAGGCCTCTAGAATTTCATCACGTGACAGCGAGTGAAGTCAAAAGTTCAACCCCATCTTCAGCTGGTTCTTTCTTCATGCTCGACGACTCCTCTCGAAGGGCGTCTCCAGCATGCTCTCGGTGACTCAGGTACAAGCCTTTGTGTCCATCGCCATTGTTGCCAGTGCGCACGGTACAGCATCAGTGTCATCGGATATTTTCCACTTCTTCAGGATCGCTGCATTCTTCGTATCTGTGCTCATATTCGAGACGTCTGCGCCTCAAGCCAACAGCAAGGGCATCACCGTATTTGGAAGCTCAATATGGCTTCTCCCGTCGACACTTCATACGAGACATATTTGAAGATACCCCCTAGGATCCAGCCGCTGCCAAGATCGCCGTCAAATTACATCGGCAGAACATATTGCTGACAAGACATGGATGCTCTGGCCTCGGATGATTGCTGGTGGATCGATGCCCTGACTTCTTCACGATATGATCGCATTGACGTGGGAAAGGCAAAGGGGATTGTTTCAATATGGGCCAGGCCGTTTTATCCGAAGGACTGAGATGGAGAGTTCATGCACGGTGCTGCG
Source organism: Cyclaneusma minus (assembly GCA_037179335.1). Lineage (NCBI taxonomy): Eukaryota > Fungi > Ascomycota > Leotiomycetes > Marthamycetales > Marthamycetaceae > Cyclaneusma > Cyclaneusma minus. Next base: position 216,963 of record JAKZHN010000024.1, on the reverse strand, counting down.
GTTGCCCTGGCCAGCGTTTCGTTTCGCTGGTACGGTGAGGGACCTGCAATTTGGCAGCCAGTCCAAGCGCTTGTGAAGGGTTGGCGGCGAAACAATCTGCGGCTACGCGACGACGAGTCGATTGACCCCTTAACAGCACGCGGATGCCATCAAATCCACATGTGCAGCTAAGCGGCAGGCGGGCCGGAGCAGACGATCGTTTCGTTGGGCAGTGCCGAAGCCTCTCGCGGACGCCCGATTCTGGCATTCGCCAGCATTGACGCGCAGCACAGCGTGGTAGTTCTGCCCAGTGGCACGCTCCAGACGTCGGTCGCCTCTCACAACCGCGCGCCAAGCGGTGTTTGATAGGGTCAGGCAGGGGTCGTCCACGAGATCTGTCAATGGGTTACACATCCCGATCGTCCCATCTGCATTGATTGCGCATCATCAGCCAGCCATCTACAGGAAACAAGCCCCAAGGCCGAAAGTTCGCCGCTCGGCTGCTGTCACCGTCGCCTCAGGGGTCGTGTGCCCCACTTCTCGTAGAATCTTCCCAACTCCCCGGACTCGAGACATCGTGAGCACTTCATCGTTCGCGCGAAACACTGCCTAAACTCGACAAAGAGGGCTTAGACTCTCGAATCACTCTTTCATCTGTGTTTCTACATTCACGCCACTTCGACGGCTGGCTAGACGTTGCTCCGAAGCGCCAAGCCTATATCCATTCATTATCCCATCCTACTCGCTCTTTCTACGCATCGTCACCCACCACTGTCCTTCTTTCGATTCCAACGACTCGACCTCGATTCCTGCTGGCCAGGCCTCTGACTGGAGAGCCTTCTTCACTTCTGTAAGCATTGCTGTGCTGCGTGGTTACTTGTCTATTTGCGAGCATCCCTATTTGGCCTGTCCTGTGGCTCGGATCGACATCACTGTTGCGTGACCAGCCGAAGCGCGCAGCGACTGGACAAAATCCATTCAGAGATCTTTTGGTCTAACTGCGAATCGACATTCACTGCGTTGCCTTCTGTCATTCGTTGCATTTTGTTGCGCTCGCCTCCGGTTACTTGCCCACTGTCGCTACACCCCATAGACTACATTAGGCAAGGCCCATTGTCGCTCCATTGAGCCCTCCCATTGTCAGGGTGCGCACAATAGAACATAGCTGGGACAATAGACACCGCCTAATAGGAATCACTAAAGCTACTTGGTAAGTGACTCGAACTTCGAACACAGCCGAATCACAAACAACTGACGCTCGCTGCTCGAGTCCACTAGAACCTCGACCCAGAATCTTGCGCTTTGACAGCGCAACCTCTGGATCTCTGCTACAACACCTGCGCGCGTTGTCTTCTTGCGATCGTTTATTCTCTTCACAATGGCTGCAGCTCATCTAACAAGTACCACAACAGTGGCCGACGTGACCGCGACCTCGTCAACGCCAACGCCGAGCTCGACCATCGAACCCTTCACCACCATGCTCAATGGAGTCAACCAACCTATGAACATCCTGTTCCAGGATGTCGTGTGGTGGAGTCTAGGCATAGTGGCTATGCTCATTCTTCTCGTTCGAATCTGGGAGTTGTTCAAGGCCCACCTTCGGCATGTTTCTGCCATGAGCACCACAGCTCAACAGCAAATCTACTGGGCCGAAAACTCGTCATCATGGTATCCCTGGGTCAAGAAACACATTCTCTACGCCCCTCTAGGCAGCAAACGTCACAACCGAGAATTCCAGATCTCCAAGGCAGTCAACATGGGCACTCTCCCCTCGCGCTTCCACGCTATTCTATTGCTTGGCTATCTGATCAGCAATCTTGCCTACACCTTCGTCCTTGAGTGGACTCGACAAGACCGATTCTCGATCCTAGCCGAACTTCGAGGCCGCTCTGGAGTCTTGGCCGTTGTCAATATGATTCCGCTTATCATGCTCGCTGGACGAAACAACCCGCTCATTCCAATGCTCAAGATAAGCTTCGACACTTACAACCTCCTTCATCGCTGGATGGGACGACTGGTCGTCCTTGAAGCCTGTCTCCACACTCTGGCCTGGGCAATTGTCGAAGTTGCCGACAAGGGATGGGATGGTGTCAAAACCAAGGTCATGACGAATAACTTCGCCGGATATGGTGCGGTTGGAACAGTGGCCATGGTCCTCATTCTGTTTCAATCGCCATCTATCTTCCGCCACGCCTTCTACGAAACCTTCCTCACTGTTCACATCATCCTTGCTATCGCTTCAATCGTCGGCGTCTACGTCCACCTCTACGTTGCAGGTCTTCCCCAACTTCCATACCTCCAGGCCATGATCGTTCTATGGGCAACCGAACGATTTGCGCGTTTGTACAGACTCGTATCATGCAACTACTCCGCTCGAGGATGGACGAGTGCAACAGTTGAAGCAATGCCTGGCGACACCTGCCGTGTGACAATGCATCTCCCCAAACACCTCTACGTCTATCCTGGCAGCCACGCTTACCTACGCTTCGCCAAGGTCAACATGTGGGAATCACATCCCTTTTCCATTGCCTGGACCGCCGACCAACCGATTCTTGGAACCAAGGACTCACTCCCATCCCCTGCTACTACGAGCTTCGGCTCTAGTACCAGCACTGCTATCAACGAGAAGGTTTCTGCTTCCTACGGCATGATGAAACGTTCAGAGCTGAAGACCGACGTCAGCTTCATCATCAGTGCGCAGACTGGCATGACTCGAAAGCTCTTCAATCTCGCATCCGCTCACCAATCCAACAACCTTACTCTCGGCCGACCGCTCGTTCTGAAAGCCGCGCTGGAAGGCCCATACGGAGGACACCACTCCTTAGCATCATATGGCCACGTTTTGCTCTTTGCCTGTTCATCAGGTATTACGCATCAAATCCCATACATCAAGCAGCTCATCATGGGCCATCACACTAGCACCGTCGCCACAAGACGCATAGTGCTCATTTGGACGGTCCGCGACACAGAGCATTTGGAGTGGGTGCGGCCATGGATGGACGAGATTCTCCGACTACCAGGACGACGAGACTGCCTCACAGTCAAGGTCTTTGTCACACGGCCGAAACGCGCAAACGAGATCACAAGCCCCAGTAGTACAGTACGCATGTACCCTGGGCGGCCGAACGTGATAGACTTGGTAGACATGGAGATGAAAGAGCGCGTAGGCGCCATGGCAGTCACAGTCTGCGGACCTGGTGGTTTCGCCGACAATGTTAGACAAGCAGTCAGGGGGGCGGTAGAGGAAGGAGTAGTGGATTTCATTGAGGAGAGTTTCACCTGGTAGATGACGAATGGGTCGTTGGGCCGTCTTGGAAAGACACTGGGATGAAGTCGAGGCCCAGCATTCCAGACGCTACGATCTCACGACCTCGTTGGCTGTTTTCGATTAAGCGCTCGGCGGTCACATGACATCTGGCATGGTTCTTCTCGGGCGTTCTGCTGTTTCTGCATACTTTCTTCTGGCCTCTGGGCGGGCTCGCGGGTACGCTTAATTTGAAGTCCGACCTTCTTGTACAAATGTTATTCCATTTGAACCCGGCAACAGCCTCTGGCTATCTCATGATTTTAGTTTGTGACATGTGAACACTCCATACATTTTGTGTCCAAGTTGAAGTCAGTTGGGCTGGAACTTGAACATGGCCCAAGCGCCTGTCACATTAACTTTCCGTCTATCTCTCCACGAACTATCTTCAACAACATCACCAAACTTTCGCATGTGCCTATCTAAAGTTAGACCCAAGACACCAATTGCCGATCGCCTTTGCCTCTCTGTCCTCTGATGCAAGTTGCCCGTGGGCTTGCCCATGCAGCATACAGCGATCTGCAGCACTGCAAGGCTCTTATCGGCGACGATAACAGTGGCGTCTTCAAGTCAACGTCACTGACAGCCTTCCACGGCCAGCCGTTCCTCGATTGAGTATTCCATGCTATCAATTGTTGCCTGTCATCAAAACTCTCTGTCTGCATGTAGTGCTAGGATGCTACATGTACCTGGGGCTACTCCGCATGTCCCGGAGTGTTCCCCTATCGCGGACGGAGAGACGCCTATCGTTCTCAACTTTATGTTGATGTCGTTGGTCGTGGAGAGATATGGGGTTGGATATTAAAAGCTGAGTGATCTTCCTTCTATCTTCTGTGCTTGACTTGATGGTCAAGCTGTTTGGATCGAGTGTCATTTGTTGGAATACTTGTTTGTTGCTTGTTGCAAGCTTTCAGTCCTCTTATCATGTCGAGCACTACAGCCGGGACTATCCAAGTTCTGGACCAAGGAGTAGGCTATGGCATAGTGGTAGGAATTGGAGCCTTCTTCGCCGCGCTCATGTACGCCCCTTTCTCCCTTCTCAGCCTCTCCCCCTATCTCAGAAATATCCAGGACCTATACTGACAAGTGAAAACCACAGGCTCGTACTCACCTATCTCCAAAACCGCTTCACCACCTACTCCACCCTCCAAGCCGAAGAATTCAGCGCCGCCTCCCGTTCCGTCAAACCCGGCCTCATTGCCGCCGGCATCGTCAGTTCCTGGACCTGGTCCGCCACCCTCCTCACCTCCTCCACCTTCGCCTACGAATACGGCATCTGCGGCCCCATGTGGTATGCCGTCATGGGTACCTGGCAAATCTTGCTATTTGCTTTGATTGCTATAAAAATCAAAGCCAATGCGCCCGGTGCTCATACGTTTCCTGAGATTGTGTTGTCGAGACATGGGACTGCGGCGCATTTGGTTTATCTGTTTTATGGTTGGGCTACAAATATGCTTGTGGGGGCTTGTTTGGTGTTGGGTGGGAGTCAGGTGGTGAGTGCGTTGAGTGGGGTGGATGTTTATGCGGCTTGTTTCTTGATTCCAGGGGTCGTGGCGGCTTATGTTATTGCGGGGGGGTTGAGGAGTACGTTTATTGCTGATTATACTCATACTGGTAAGTTTCTCCTCTCTCGATCCCAAGGCTCACCTAAGGTATTTGTCAAAACTTCGTGTCACGAGTTCTATGTCACAGGTTCGAGTCATGTTTCAGATCCCACCTTTCTTTCTAACTTCTTCACAGCCATCCTCTTCATCGCCATCTTCGTCTTCTGCTTCAGCATCTACACCACCAACCCCACCATCGGCTCCCCCTCCGCTTTCTACGACCTCCTCCTCTCCGCCTCCGCCCGCAGTCCCATCTCCGGCAACCACGCCGGCTCCTACCTAACATTCAACAGCACCGGCGGTCTCGTCTTCGCCATCGACCTTATGGTATCCGGCTTCTCCACCGTCTGGCTCGACCAAGCCTACTGGCAACGCGCCATCGCCTCCCGCCCCGAAACCTCCGTCAAAGCCTACATCTTCGGCGGTTTGGCTTGGTACGGCATCCCGTTTAGTTTCGCTACGGCCATGGGACTGGGCTGTGCGGCGCTTACGGGGAGCGAGAACTTTCCTACTTATCCGAATGCATTGACGGATGCTCAGACGGGCGCGGGATTGAGTAGTCCGGCGACGGCGATTGCGTTGTTGGGGAAGGGAGGGGCGGGGTTGTTGTTGCTGTTGCTGTTTATGGCTGTTACAAGCAGTACGAGTGCGGAGTTGATTGCGGTGAGTTCGTTGCTGACTTTTGATGTGTACAAAACGTACATAAAGCCTTCTGCCACGTCTTCAGAGCTGGTGCGTATTTCGCATTACGGGATCGTGCTGTATGCAGTAGTGCTGGCTGCCTTTTGCTGTATCCTGAACGCCGCGAGCATCAACCTCACTTGGCTGCTCACCGTGTTGGGGATTATCGTGGGCGGCGCGAGTATTCCGGTTGGTTTGGTGCTGCTGTGGGAACGTATGAGTACGATTGCGGCGCTAGTAGCTCCATGGGTGGCTTTTGGAGCAGGCTTGATTGCGTGGTTCGTGGTTACGAAGATTCGGACTGGACCGATTAATGTGGCGAATACGGGAGATGCGAAGAATGCAGTTGCCGGGAATGTGACGAGTTTGGTGATGGGGGCGCTGATGGCGGTGCTGCTGAGTTATGCCTTTCCGGGGAAGTGGGAGGCGATGGATGAGAGGGCGGTGGAGAGGAGGAACAAGATCAATGGAATTGGCTTGTCTCCTTCTGTGACTGGAGGCGAGCGTCCGTCGGGGGCTGAGTCCAGCGGCATCTTGGGGGATGAGGAGAAGGGTGTTCAGGTTCGTCAGACGACTGGAGAGAAGAATACGCAACTTGGGCTTGAAAAAGAACCGCCTTCGGACCCGAAACCAGACACGTTGGTGAAGACGGGGAATGAGATTGTGGATTTTCTCGAGGCGTCGCATATTGAGCCGATGGCACCGGGGGATGTCAAGAAAGCTACACAGCTGGCGGTGTGGTTCAATGTTGTTTTCTTTGCTTTTGCGCTCTGCTTGGTGCCGTTTACGCTGTTTGGATGGGGTGGGAGTCATATATTTTCGAGGGAGATGTTTACGGGGTGGTGTGTGGTGAGTTTCATCTGGGTCTGGTGTAGTATGATTATTTGTGTTATTTGGCCTGTTGTGGAGAGTTGGGGGACGATTTGGAGTATTGCGAAGGGGATTGTGAGGGGGCGGGCATAGAGACATGACTGCTAGTGAAATGAAAGCTTCTTGCTGAAGAAGCTGAAGCTCTTGGTGTGTTGGTGGCTTAAGGCCTATGTGTTGATTGATAAAGCAGGCCGCCTGGCGTTTCTCTCGCTTTGGTCTTCCTTTTATGCTCCTTTCGATACCCTCGCGGGAACGTTATGTGGAATCGTTCCACAATAGTGTTGTTGGTGAGTACTAGGATCTGGCAGTGGTGTGGTGGTTAAGAGAAATTAGAACCAGGGTGATCCTAGTTCCGTCGTATTATCAGGCTGCTATTGTGCAAACTGTGTTCTTGACTTTCTCGATACTTTAATTTCTAACTCTCTACATGTATCTGGTGTCATCGGCGAATTCCTTGATTGAAGCTCGGGTGTGGGGGTGAAATTGCTATTCGGTCAAGGCAGGCAAGAGTGCTTGTTCTCCTTCCCGGAAGGAGCTCAGATGTCTGCCACAAACACCCTTCCAAGTTTGCCTCTGCATCTCTCCCATAACCACCACAAACCATCTCCGGTCATGGCGAAAGACAAGAAAAACCCCGGCCGCAACGCCAATGGTCGCAAGAATAATCCTGGTCGCAAGCACAACAGCCAGACACAATCATCAGGCTCCAAAGCAACGACTAGACAAGACCCCTCGCAATCAAACATCGCCATGGGCCAACAAGCTCCTGCTGCTGGGCCTCCCCCAGCGACACGCCAGAAGCGCTCCAGTGATTCCCTCGACGATGAAGACCATTCTGCTGCCAAGAAGAGCAAAACGATGGCGAGCGCACTGAACCCCCAGGCGAAAGCCTTTCAGCCTTCTCAGGCACAGTCAATGCAATCTGTGGCCGCCGCCTCCAATGCTACTGCCCCACTCGTTACTCCTCCGACTCGACAGGACCTTTCTATCGAATACATGGATCGACTGCGCAGTTTCGTCGAGCCACAGGCAGTGCTGAAGAAGAAGGGCTACGTCTTCCAACAGCTCTCAGCTAGCGACTTGGAGCTGAAAAAGAAGTGTCAGCGTTGCCACAAGGGCAAGTACATTCTGAGTCTAGTTTTACTGAAGCTTCACTGACAGGGATACAGTCATGAAGAAAGGAACAGAAGCTCCTCAACCATCGAAGAAACAACAGGAAGGGGACAAGCAGCTTGCGGATGGTGAACAAAAGTCAGCCAAGGCCCTGAAGCCCGGAGCTGGCAAGGCGAAAGCTCGCTCTTCCAACTACAAGGACGGAGAACCATCAAAGAAAGCAACTGCTGCCCTTCCTGAGCCTGTGATGCGCTGCAAGTTTCATGAAGGTGTCATTTCCAAGTCCAACCGGGTTAGTTGTCTCTGTGTTCCAGTATCTGCTTCCTTTTGGGTCGTATTATGGGTGTACTCAGCTTTCGAGAGATGAACGACGTTCATCATAATCATCAAGGTCAATCCTAATGATCTGGGTGAATCTGAGGATCTTGAAGTCGTACCGAAGCCCATGGAAAGATTCTCATAGTTTGAAACCATCTCAGTCATTGCTAACTGTAACTACTCAGAAATGGAGCTGCTGTGGTAAGGGTGGCGGCGAATTTGCGGCCCCTTGCAAGGAAGCCGAGTTCCACCTATCCGAGAGCTACGAAGCCGGAGAGCTTGAAGACGCCTGGAAGTACTATGAAACGCCCCAAACGCAGCCGGAGTCCGTTATCAAGCGTGCAGCCGTTGCCATCGACTGCGAAATGGGAACTGCCAAGTCTGGAGACTCCGAACTCATTCGCGTGAGCGTCGTTGACTACTTCACCTCTGAAGTCCTCATTGACCACTATGTCTGGCCGGATGTACCAATGTCTCACTTGAACACAAAATTTTCTGGTGTCACTTGGAATCAGCTCAATAGCGCCAGATGGTCAGCTCAGTGTTTCATGGGAAAGAAGAAAGCACGAGAAGCGGTATGGGAATTTGTCGGCCCAGACACCGTTGTGGTCGGTCACGCGCTCGACAATGACTTGACGGCTTTGAGATGGATTCACCACGCCATCGTCGATACCTGTCTGATCGAGTATCTCAAGCTTGAGAAGGAGAGAAAGGAACAGGAAGCAAGAGAACTGGAGGCAAAGGCAGAGAAAGCAAAGACTGAACAAGCCAACAACTCGGGCAAGGAAATCGCGGATCATGATGAGGAGGGCTCGAATCTTTCGAAGGCCGGTTCCACCAATGCTGATGAGAAGCCTGTGCAAAAGAAGAAGAAAGGGCCCAAAGGCTCGGGTCCCCTGTCGCTGAAGACACAGACTATGGCGAAGTATGGTAGGGCGATTCAGGTTGGCAATTTCGGACATGATAGCCTCGAGGATGCTATTGCTTCGAGAGACCTCGCCCACTGGCATGTCGTGAACATGGGACCCTAGGAGGGGCTAGTTGAGGCTGGGATCGTGATATTGAGTTTGGCGCGAGTAGGCAGCATTCTCTGCTCTTCCACACATAGCAGTCCTAGATAGCTGACAGTAGCTTGTCATAGCAAGTTCGAATCCTCCTCTGCAGATCAGAATCCACTATCACATCATATCATCAGCTACAGTGGGAGGAAAAAAGTCTGAATACGGTCTACAGTTTCTGAATAATGGTAATTATTCCAAATAACCAGGTTACCAGGAGTATTCCCAATAATTTGGATTTTCCCAAATTATTTGGAATATTCCAAAGCGTTTGGAATATTCCTAATTACTGGGAATATTCCTGGTTAATTGGGATATTCGCAATCCAGCGGAGACTGTAGACCGTATTCAGACTTTTTTCCACCCACTGTATCACCAATTGTTATGTCGTCGGTCTTTTTCCAGACCATGTGTGTCCACCACGGAGTTCCGAGTAGCCATGAATCCAGCAGAGGTCGTCATGGAGCTTCCATACCTGATTCCAAAACCCACAAACTACTGTTTGAGCTGGATCTTTATACAGTCGATCTCAATAACCACGACCACTTTGTTGCAGCTTTCCACCACCGCTGTCCACGAGATCCTGGCGCCGATTTGCGACAGCAGCCGCGACAAAACTTGCAACGAGTCAACGACAAACTACCCTGTCAAGCATCAGCTGGGGCTTGTCTTACGCCTATCGTTCTGGTCTACTGTCGCTGGGGAGCCTCTGCTATCAGGACCTTGCAAATTGTAATGGCAAAAGACTGTAGATTGTTTGAAGCGAAATCTAATGGGTAACCAGGCTGCCCTAAAGGATACACAAAACAACACAACCCGCGGAAAACGAACCGCGCAAACCAAAACTACAAGTACAGAAATGTATCACCCCATCCCCTCCTAAAACTTCACAATCTTACTCTTCGCGCAAATTGCCTTCGCCAACGTCTCCACACTCCCACTACTCAACAACTCCAACACCTGCAAATTCGCCTCAAACTCTCTTGTAATAAAGTTCCGCACCTCGATTGCCACCAGACTATCCAGCGCATACTGCGTCAAGCTCTTAGTCGGCACCACGTCCTCTTTCTCCAGCATCAGCACTGCTGCAAGCTTCTCTACCAAACCACGAATCACCACTTCTTCGGCTTCGCTCATGGTCTTTGCGGCTTTCAATGCCGCGTTGAAGGAAATGTTCTCTGCTTGCGAGGAGCCTGCAAGCGCCTTGGCTTCTTCTTCCGCTCTTTCCCGAAGATGCTTGAATTTCGCGTCGGGAGTCCAGAATGGCATGTTGTCAGGGGCAATGCGCATGCCTGTGATTGTGTGCTCGTTGCATGCTTTTCCGAGCTTGCCTTGAATGGCGGCTTCGATGAGCGCAAGTACTTCGGACTCGCAGATCGTGTCGGAACCGAGATTCTTGGCTACTTCCGCCGCTTTCTCTAAGTCTTCAGCCAGGTAGCCGGCGTCGGAGACGGCAGTGAGGTCGATGGAAGAAGCAGGAAGGCCCAAGGAGAGGCGGTATTGCGCAAAGGCGTTGAGGAAGGCATTGGCAGCGCTGTACGCGGCTTGACCGCGGTTACCTACGGCGGTGGCGGCGGAGGAGATGACGATGAAAAAGTCAAGTGGGGTGGTGAGCAGGGAATGGTGGAAGTTGAGCGCGCCGGGGACCTTGGAGGCAACGACGTCGTTCCAGTCGGGGAAAGTCATTTTTTCGAACAGTGCGTCCTGGGGTGGGGATGTCAGCGAATGCTGGGAGATGGGGGAGGGAATGGGGAGGGAGACGGACCTTGAGAACCATTGCTCCGTGGACGATACCGCGGATGGGCGGCATGTTGGCGAGGTCTTGCGAGATGAGCTGCTCGACTTGGGCTTTGTCTGCTACATTGCAGCGGCGCACGATGATGTTGGCGCCGGCCAGTTGTGACTCGTCAATCAACTCCTTTACCTTGCCACTGGCGGAGCCGCTGCGAGACACAAGGACGATGTTTCGGGCGCCTTTGCTGACCATTCGTCGGGCCATGCTTCTACCTAGACCACCGGTACCACCGATGAGAATATAGGTAGCGTCCGCTTTCAGAAGATCCTTGGTGCGCTTAGATGGAGTCGCCTGAGAATCATCAGCTACCACTGACCTAGTCGCAAGATTCATGGAGTCAGGGGCACTTACTTTGACTTGGTCATCCGGCTGAGACGAAACAACCAGCTTTCCATGATACTCCCCGTGGTAAAGAGTCTTGAAAGCTTTGTCCACTTCAGACATCGGGAAAACGTCAATAGGGGAAATATCCTTGATATGACCGGCACTCAAAGCCATCGATACTTGCGAGATTAGCTTCTGCATTACCTTCGGCCTTTCAGCAGCCACGTCCTCAATATTGACAGACATGAAACTGGCATTGCGGTCAACCCGAGCTCCGATCGTTTTTGCATCTCCCTTTCCGACATTCACAAACCGTCCAAAATTGCCCAGACAGGCCCAAGTCTCCTGCAGTACGTCGCCTGCTAGCAGAGGGCTGAGCACGACATCGACTCCTTTGCCGTTAATTGATTTCCTGATCGCATCTGCGAAGAAGGTGCTTCCGCTGTGGAAGATACGGTCTTCGGAAAGGCCGTGATTCTTCACAAGCAAAGCCTTTTCTTCCGCGCTGCCAACAGTTGCGAATATCTCGACGGAGGGAATGGTGCGTGCTACGGTGATGGCAGCTTGGCCAACTGCGTCCGCAGCAGCGTGAATGAGAACGCTTTCACCCTCGGACAATCGACCGAGCTCGACCAAGCTGTAATACGCTGTGCAGAAGGCGGTGGGGATCGTCGCGCCAGCTTCGAAGGTTGTGTTTTCAGGAAGCTTGAAAGCAAACCCTGCAGTAGCACGAGCGAAAGTCCTGTACGAGCTTTTACTAGCCATCGCAACACGGTCTCCTACTTTGAAGCCAGTAACTTGGCTTCCAATTGCAGTGACAATACCACTGCACTCAGCACCAAAATCATGAGCATCATCATGACCTGAAGCCACATCGAGGTCTCGAGTCGTCATGCCAATAGCCTTGACCTGAACTTCGATCTGATCATCGGGCAGAGGCACGTCCATCAGTTCATCGTCCACAAAATGCAGCGTATCAAGCGCTCCCGGTGTGGTTATCACCATCTTCATCGCTCTCCCCTCCGACTCCCACCTTGTCTGCTCCAGCGCCGACGGATTCGTCGCTTTATGAACCCACTCATTCATCACCCTGTCATCCACAATCCTCGGCGTCAAAAACTTCCCATCCCTTTCCATGTATTCCAACTCGCAAGTTGGCGACGCTTCGGCCGCAAAGGCCTTTCCGAAGACTTTGAGAATCGCATCTGCGGTCCTTTGGGCTGACAGCGCGGTGCTCATTCCCAAATCGAGCGTGGCGAATTTCAGTAGCGTTTCCGAGCGGATGCTGCGGCTCATGCCGGTCACCATGTTGGATTCGGGGCATTGTGAAGATGAGTAAGCGCTGCGGACGGGCCAGAGAATGCCGGCTGTGTTGGACATTATTGTTTGGAGGGCGTGGAATTGAGGGGCGGTGAGAGAGGCAAGGAGGGGCTGCGACAGTTCGGGAAGGAATATGACGAGTTTTCCGTCTGTGTTGATGCTGTCGAGAGTGCCAATTTCGGGCTTCTTCTGACTTCCTAGCATGTTTAGGGCGCCGGAAAAGATGGATGAAGATTTCTTGTGGATTTGGGTGGCAAGAGTCTCGGATAGAAGAGTGGCGAGCTCTTTCTGATAGTCGTTTTGTCCGCGGATGATGACCACATCCGACTCAAGGGCAAGACCCGAGACGCCGTTGCTCTCTTCGGAAGCTTCAAACGCAGGCTCCCATTCGAGCTTGTAGCAAAGCTCTCGGTGCACTTCTTCTTCCTCGGCCTTTCGTTCGATGATAGGGGATATCGTCAAGTCCGCTATCGTGATCAAAGATTCCTTGGCATCTGGAGTGGTTGCAAACATTGTCACCTTAGTCGGTCGAGCGACGGTAGGCATACTCCCTTTGCAATATGCTTGGAGTTTGTCTCCTGGAGTTTTTGCCAATTCCGTGATCTTGGGAGAAACTGACATTCTTCCAATGGATGAGGGCAAGTAGACGGTCTCTGGAGACCGATCAGCGCCAAATATTGGCCAGTACATTTCGATCAGAGACTCGACAAGCGTCGGATGAACCACCATGCTGGTCATGTACCCGCTTGGCATCTCCTGAGCTATGTCGGCAGCAACCAGACTGGCCCTTGAACAGTGGGAACTGGCCTCGCAGTCATCAAGCCCCTGAAACGTCGGACCGAAGTCCACGCCAATCTCAGCCAGGTCCTCGTACAACTTAGTCTTGTCGACCAAGTTCTTGTTGGTGCCGTTGATCTCAGCGATGCTTGAGTTCAGACTATCCTCAACGTTTCGTGCCCGGAACTGCTCATCCACGCCGTTGGCCGAGTTGCTTTTGGCGAAGATCAATCCTTTGCAATTCTCCGTGAAGCCTTTGTCTTTAGTCCAGGAGTGGATTCTGAACTCGTCCCACGTTTCAGCCTGTAAACCATCTTGAGGTTTTCTGAGCGTGATGGTCATCTCAACGTCGTCGGTCATCATGAGCGGGACCTCGACGTTAATGTCACGAAGCTCAAATCTATCAATTGTGACGCCTCTTGTTGCTGCTCTCTGAGAAGCAGCTTCGATGGCCATGACCACAAATGCAGACATCGGATACACAGTCACACCTTGGATCTTGTGATGCCGAAGCCATGGCAAGTCATCAGAACGAACGACGTTTCTCCAAGTCGGCTCCAGGTCATTGGAATAGTTTGCAAGTGTCCCAATCATGTCGTTACGAGCTGTTTTCCTGTGCTTGTTCTGCTGAGCTATCCGAGATTCGTGCCAGTATCTGTTTTGATGGTTCCAGGGGTACCTCGGCAGGTCCGTCAACAGAGCGGTCTGTGGTTTTTCCAATCGTGGAAAGTTGATGGCTCCGAGATCAATGTTCAACCCTCTGCTGAAAAGCGTTGCCGCCATGTCTTGAGCTGTCTGGACAGCATCCTTCTTTCTCAGCAAAGCAGATGCGTAGGGAATTTTCATAGCATTGGCTCCGGCTGCCTTGAGAATCTGTTTGACCGGCCCCTGGAGCGCAGAATGAGGACCAAGCTCGAGGAGCATGTTGACACCAGTTGGGTGTTCTTTGCTGGGCTCGACCATCTGCGTTAGAGCCTCAGAAAAGCGTACTGGGCATGTCAAGTTCTGGACCCAGTAGGACGAATCAAGCTGGGAGGCATCAATTTCTCGTCCCAAAAGCGATGAGAAGAATTTGGTTTCTGTTGCTGCAGGGGCAGGTAGCGACCGAAGAGATTCCGTATAGTCTTTGGCGACCAAGTTCATATGGTGAGAATGATAAGCAGTGCCAGTCTTTAGCACTCTATTGAACATGCCCTTCTCTTCAATGATCTTTTGGAGCTCATTAATCGCAGGCTCGTCACCAGATACCGTGACACTCGAAGGACTGTTGATACAAGCAACTTTGACCTCCTTCTCCTTGAGCTGCTCAATGAGTGGTGTGATTTCATCTTTGCCTGCTCCAACAGCCATCATCGTTCCCTCCAGCTTGGGGTATCTCTGCTTCAGCACTGGAATCAATCCACCTCTGTGGTAGGCGATCTGCATACTGGACTCGAGGTCTAGAATGCCGGCAGCATATGCTGCTCCAATCTCGCCACTGGAGTGCCCAGCGACTGCAGAAGGGCGAATGCCCCAAGAACGAAACAAGTCAACCAGAGCCAATTGAACAGCTGTGCAAGCCGGCTGGCTAATATGAGCCGCATTGACCTGTGAGGTTGCCTCGTCCTTGGACAATTCCTCTAGTAGGGAGAAGTCGGCACCAAAGGCTGTCAAGCATCTGTCGCAGTGATCCAGAGTATCGGCAAACACGGGGTATAGCTCGTACAGCTCGCGACCCATGCCATACCACTGAGCGCCCTGTCCGGTAAAGACGAAACCGATTCTCAGGGGGTCGGCAGCGCGGACAGCAGTTACTTGTTCTGCTCCCAAGATCTCAATAAGTTCCATGGTCGTCACAGCGGGTATAGCAACACGCCATTGCAGAAGAGATCGTCGCTGGCCCAGCGTGTATGCCAATTTCCCAGTGAGATCACTCTGGAAAATCTCCGGTCGCTGTTCCAGGTAGATGCCAATCTTTTTCATCATCGATTCCAATGCACTTTTGTCGTTCGCAGAGAGCACGAAGATTTTCCGTTGTTGGGTTGGCGTTGCACCTGGCGATGATTCCTCCCCTGCTGGGGCTTTCACAAATGGTGCTCTCTCAAGAACGACGTGAGCGTTTGTACCGCCGAACCCGAAGTTGTTGATGCTTGCGTAGCGCTTGAGTCGCGGCCATGGGCGTTGACTTGTAGGGACCTTGAGACCCCATTCGGAAAAGGGGATTTTCGGATTGGGGTGTTGAAAGTCATAGTTCGGAAGAATCCATTTGCGCTCAAGCATCATGGCAGCTTTGATCACAGAAACAATACCTGAGGCAGCCTCCAGATGGCCAATGTTCGACTTGACAGAACCTAGGAACAAAGGTTGTCTCGCTGACCTGCCTTCACCAAAGACATTATGGATAGCGGTTGCCTCGATCGGATCGCCGACCTTCGTGCCAGTCCCGTGTGCTTCTACGTAGCCGGTGTCTGCGGGATTGATATTCGCATTCTTATACACCGCGCGCATGAGATCCTCTGAATTACATATCAGTCAGAATCGAAACCAAAACTGAGCGAAGAATGGTTCTATCAGATATCAACTTACCTTGAGCTGCACCGTTGGGCATCGTGATACCTGGGGTCTTGCCATCTTGGTTCGAACCGGTGTTGACAATCACCGATCTGATACAATCGTTGTCCTTCAGTGCTTGGTCCAGGGGCTTCAGAACCACCATGCCACATCCTTCTCCGCGACCAAAGCCTGTTCCTCTACTGTCGAAAGAGAAACATTTGCCCTCGTCCGAGTACAGCCTCGACATGGACATAGAAATCCAGCTTTCTGGAAGCATGTTCAGGTGACATCCGCCAACGAGAGCCTGGGCTGATTCTCCGTTGCGAATACTTTGACAAGCCAAGTGCAAGGCCAGCAGACTGGAGGAGCAGGCCGTGTCCATAGTAAAACTCGGCCCACGCAGATCGAAAAAGTGAGACAAGCGGTTTGACTGCATGGCAAAAGCGCAGCCGGTAGCTTGATACATGGGAATGGTATCTTTGTCCTGGAAGGTAGAGGCTTCGTATTCAGAAAACGTTCCGCCAATGAACACTCCTACGTCTTTTCCGACAATACTGTGTTTGGGAATTCCCGCATTATCCAGCGCCTCAAAGGTGCACTCGAGTAAAATTCTTTGCTGAGGATCCATGCTAGTCGCTTCCTGGGCTGTCAAACTGAAGAAAGGTGCATCGAAGAGACCAACATCTTCGTCAAGAAAGTGTCCTCCGACAGGATTGTAGCAGCCCTCCTTTCCTTGGTTCGGATGGTAGAAGCTTTCGTGGTTGAATCTCGCTTCGGGAATCTTAGACCATCCACTTCGGGCTCGAGAGCAGAGTTCCCAGAACTCGTCTGGCGTAGTAACGTCTCCAGGAAGCCGACAAGACATCCCTATGATTGCAATAGGCATGACAGCGGGCTTCTCTGGCTCGGAGGAGCCATTTTGAGCTGCGTGGCCATTGGCTGTACCGTTGGCCGTACCATTGCTGTGTCCATTTGTGAGCCCGTTCGTAGAGCCATTTGGTTGCTTGATAGTGTGTCCATTGAGTTTTGTTTGAGATGGCGATTCCGGCGATGTAGTAGCCGAGCCATTTTGGCCGTTGACAGTTACTTTCAAAGGAGCCGCATCTGACGATGAAGTGGTCGCGGCGGGCCACATCTCTGTGGCGTGCTTTTCGATGTGAAAGTTTTCAACTCGTTGCTCTTGGGGATGTCGTGAATCGTGAAATGACCAAAAGGCTGGAACACAAGCAAGTCTTAGTAGTCAAGGCGGCTATATACTCACGGCTAGATAAAGCTTGAGCCTATGAGGAATCTGAAGTCAAGTAGACGTGTGTCAAGGCAATAAAAATGGCTAAAATGGCATATCCCTCCAAAGTGATGAGAAAAGCATCGAAATCGCCCTAATGGGGCTTTTGCTCCGGTACTCCAGAAGTAGAAATGCCGGAGTGATGGCTATCATTGTTGAGCCAACATGCCAGGGGGACAGCCATTGGTTTGACAAGTTTGCTGTTCATCGTGATAGGTGGGATCGAGGTAAGCTAGCCTACTCTTGAATTGGGGGCGAATTCCAAAAGTATATGCTGTCACATGCTGGACATGATGCCAAGATCATAGGGAGAATTGGTTCCAATATTGCCAGCCGATAAGCTCGAAGAGGATGAGGCTGGGAAAGGGGTGAGCATACTTGAGTTCAGTGGGTAAGTACTCATCCGGGTTAGCGATTGTTCAAGATCTATTACGGTAAGAGACTAGCTGATTATAATGTTAGTTGGACTGCCATGCGTCAAATTCGTCCAAGAAAAGACCGCACTAATTATTGCATCTTGTATTAGGTAGTAGCCAGAGTCCAGACCTAGGAGACGAGTGATGGTAAGAACAGCGGAATTCATCAGAGTAACATAAGAAGTTCACCAAACCACATTTGGGGAACTGCATGTGTCATCGGGCCGAATAAATGGCTGGGTGCGAAACAAGTAACCGCTGCCTCGGATTCGCGGACTGGTGGGCGAACATAGCACAGGTACTCAATACAGTTACACTTCAAGCCTCAAGAAAGCTTGATTCTTTTCAGCATTGCTTCCCCAACCATTTCTGCAGGTGAAACAGTGTCTCGGGAGTGGAAGTCTGTTCTCGGTTCACGATATCACAGAAACCGGTGGTTGGTGTAAAAAGGCTCCGAAAAGCTTGAATGAACTTGAATAAACGGTACGTACTCGGAAGGGGTAGTCGAATTGTGGAGCTCACTTACTTATTAGTACTTCAGCCCTCACGGAGTATGTGGTAGAGCTCCTTCGTACGACTCCATCAATTCCTGGCTTATGATTCTCACGATATTCACGCTGTGGGGTACATTCCTCACCGATCAGATACAGTGGGGGGTCACAGACTGGAGAATTCTTCCATTTGACTTGCGGGCAAGAATACCCGTCTTGCACGTGTCTTCTTATGACAGGGAGGTAGGAATCTGGTTCGTCCAAAAGCGCCAAGTGTCCGGAGGTATATTGTGCTTCGATGAAGAGCCTCTTCCCAACAACAAACTGTCGTTTCTCACACCCTTCCTCAATCTTCATCTGCTCTCTCACTTACGATCTTCGTCGTTATTCCAATATTTCAAGTCAACCAAAGTCACTCAACCCGACTGTCAATTTACACGTTATCAACGTTTATTTCTTCCAGAGTTGAGGTGCTTTATCGGCCTCAAATTGATCAGTTCATCTTATTCTATACCAAACAGCAGATCTTTAATCTGAAAGCTCAGCCATGCGTTTCCTTTGTCTCCCAGGTGCTTATGGAAGCGCAGAGGTATGAAAGCATCTCAACAATATACGGTGCATGAGTATTGGCTAATAGAGTACAGAAATTCAAGGTCCAGCTGGGTACGACCCAGCCTCAAATTTCGGAATTACATGCTAACGAAGCCAAGCACCTCTCGTGAACGAGTTGACTTCCGACAAGTCTGCGACCTTCCACTTCATACAAGGTCCATGCCAGGCCCAGCCACCTGAGGGCTATGAAGAATATTTCGGCGCCGCACCATGGCACCGCTTCATCGAGCCCGACAACCCAGACGAAGAGAACACAACTGACATTCTCGAGCGAATCCGCAACTTTCCTGACGCGGATACTCCAGAGGAGCAGATGCGACTGCTCATGTCCGGTGCGGTTTCCGAGAGTCGTCGAAGCACGGTTGAGGCCATCGAGTATCTCTACCGCGTCATGGAGGACGAAGGACCCTTCGAAGGAATCATTGGATACTCCGAGGGCGCCACGATTGCTGCCACGCTTTTGCTGCACGAGCAGCGAAGGTTCGAGGAAAAGGGCATACCCACGATGTTCAAATTGGCTGTTTTCTTTGCTGGTTGGCCACCGATGAGTCCGGAGTTGGATGGTATGGTGCTCTCTGACGAGACCGACTTGACCATCAACATTCCCTCTATTCATATTAGTGAGTCCATTCCTCCCAACAATCCTCATCGCGTACTAAATGTCATTCTAGTCGGCTCTTTGGATCCTTACGTGGCCGGCTCTATGTGTCTATTCAACTGCTGTGATCAAGATACTGCCGTCCTGTTCGACCACGCCAAAGGCCATACTTTGCCTCGTGACAAGGACACCATCAAGGAGCTCGGGGATGACATCAGACGCATGATGAATAATGCTCGCAGCGTTGGCGTGGGTTGGCAGATGTCAAAACTCTAGAGCAAGTTTGAAGGATTCGGGCTGTTTTCTGCTGTTGAAAACAATTCGAGGTAGTTTGGGGCTGTTGGAGACAGCCCAGGTTCAGTGAAGAAAGGCAAAATTGATGGGGTCTGAGTCTCGCTCCTAATCGTTGACTGCTTTCGCGATAGAATACACACCAATTACGTCTACGTGACGGTGGCAGTCATTCAGACTGGACAATCCATCACATACCAACTTTCTGCAAAGTGATTCTCGAATTCATTTATCTCGTATTGATCCTCTAGATCACCTAGCTGTATAATGGTGATAACACGAAAGTTCAGTAATCACGATGCGCCTCGTCTGGAAATGCAAATAGATCGATCACACCAAATCGCCGCAGGGGTAGATCGGGACCTGCATCTGACACCTGCATGACGCTTATCAGCTGGAACGCGTCAGGTTGGGGCAGCTCAACCGGTTCAAGTTCCCTCTGTGTCCCTGTGTACATTCCTGAACTCACCTCGCGTTCTTCGCCTCCCTTGTGGCATGTCCGGCCTTCCCACCGACTGTTCAGCCCCACCAGGTCCATATCTCAGTGTTTCTGCTCCCTGGCCCCCTACCCCCCCCCGCAACTCTCCAGTGTTGAGGTGCTGAGAGCAGAGTTCACTGTTCGCAAGACTCGCTGTTTCGCGAAAGTCACCATGGCAGACAACATCAGCGAAAATATCTCCATGTCGGAGTTCAACGCTGACACGGCTTCGCCAACAACCAATCGCTCGACAGCAACACTTAAGGAGCCAGCAGAAGGTTCGAAAACTGCTGCTTCTAACGAGGAAGCAAATCAAGCGGAAGCAGACGCCGCATCAACAGCGGCTGCTTCAGCAGCGAAGGATGCAAAAGACAAGCAGTCAAGCAAGGCCAACTACAAAGTAACCTTTCTGCATTTCCTGGTAAGCAAGCAGTACATGTCTATATACCCCAAAAGCAAACTCTGTGAAATTAAACGTTGACATTGCCAAACAGCGGATCTTCTCATACACCACGACATATGACAAATTACTGCTTGTGGCTGCTTCTCTGGCTTCAATATGTGTCGGTATCACGTTACCGTTGATGAACATTGTGTTTGGTAATTTCCCCCATTACCTGACTATTGTTGATCGTGATCTCAAATTGCTGAACGAATGCTAGGCCGCATGGTTTCTGCTTTCAGCGGTTTCTACATGTCGTATTATACCGGTGAAGGACCCGAGCAGTTCAAAAAGATCATTGACGACAATGTGTAAGTACGACCCGCTTTCTATCGTCGCTAGTGGCTGTCAATTTTCTGTATTGAAGCTCCAAATATCGAAGATGGTCAGAGATGATTCGTACTGTCTTCATCATGACTTTCATTCTGAGCACTCGAACTCTTCCAAGTCTCTCAAGGCGATCTAAGTAACGGGCAGTCTCTAAAGGCCGGATAGGACACGAGATGCGAACCACACTTTTTGAAATCCACGGAGACGGAGATCGGTGACAAGGAGCACTTGTGAACGTTCAGAAGTTTGAATAATTAACCATATGAGCTGCATCCTCGACGCCTGCGCTGTCGCGCGCGTCCTTGGAAACAAAGTGAATGATCGAGAGTAATGTTTTCCATAAGTGTGGAAAACGCAGCAATGGTGGCTCTTCATCAGGATGCCGATAAGCTACAGACATCATCAATTTCGAACCACATAAATTTCCAGCTAACAGCAAATCGGCAGCCTCTACATGGTCTATCTCTTCATCGGCCGCCTCTTCCTCGACTACATCGCCATCGTACATCCCCCTATCACCCCATCAAAGCAAAAACCTACTAACATCGCTCCCCAGCTCGGATTCCGCATGCTCGCCCTCCGCATCTCCTCAAAAATCCGCCTCGTCTACATAAAATCCCTCTTCACCCTCCCCATCTCCGTCCTCGACGTCCTCCCCCCCGGCCAAACCGCATCCATCATAACCACCTCCTCCTCGCTCCTCCAATCCGGCCTTTCTCCGCTCTCTTCCCTCCTCAGTTCCATCTCTCTAATCATAACCGCCATAATAATCTCCTTTCTCTACTCCGCCTCCCTGACTTTAGTAACTTGTTCCGGCCTGCTGTTTATTTGCATAGTTTATGGGGTTAGTATACCGCTTTATATGAAGGGAATGAAAGAGGTGGAGCATGCGGAACGGCAAGCGAGTAGTGTGGCGAGTGAGGGACTCATGGGGGTGAGGATGGTGAAGGCGTGTGGGGCGGAACAGAAGATGAGAAAGAGGTTTGAGGGGTGGGTGGAGGAGGGGAGGAGGAGGGGGGTGGGGATGAGTAAGTTGATTGCGTTGCAGCAGGCGCCTGGTAAGTTGATTATCGTTATTCCTTTTAAACATTATCAGAAGATCTTGGGTGCTGACGGGAAGCGATTTAGTGTTCTTTGCTGTTTATGGGTAAGTTGAGAAACTGGACGAGTGACCAGCAGATATACTAACCTCGTCTCAGAACCTTCGCACTCTCATTTTGGTGGGCTATCCGTCTCTACATGCGCCTCGAAATAACCAACGTTCAGACCCTCATCGTGTGCGTCTGCCCTGCTCCCTTCCCTTTCGTCTTCGCTTCCTTCACTAACACCACCCCAGCGTCCTCATGTCAGTAATGACAATCGTAACAACCGTATCCTCCATCGCCGCGCCCCTCGCCGGCCTCTCCCGCGCTGCCGGCGCCGCCAGCGTCTTCTTCAGTATCATCGACGCGCCCAAGCCCGTGACCAGCGGCCGCACCGACGTTCGAGCCGACGACGACATCGTCCTGTGGAACGTAAATTTCTTCTATCCGACAAGACCAGATGTGAAAATTTTGGACGATTTGTGTATTCGCTTTCCGAAGGGGAAGAGCACGGCGATTATTGGCGCCAGTGGGAGTGGGAAGAGTACGATTGTGGCGTTGATTGAGAGGTGGTATGAACTGGATGCGGAGAGAGATGGGTTCAATAATATTTTTGTGAGTTCCGCAGTCGAGTTTCTTCTTTTGTTTGTATTGGACTTTGAATTTGGCGAGTCGTAGATGCTGGTTGCGAGATTGGGGCTGATATGTGTTGCAGACGCCATGGATTGTGAGAAATGGCTATATTGGTGTTGGTAAGACGAAGTTGCATGAGATTGATCTGAAGTACTGGAGATCTCAGATCGGACTCGTGCAGCAGGAGCCATTCCTCTTCAACGATACTATCTTGAAGAATGTGGAATATGGCTTAATCGGTACCGAGTGGGAGAATGCGTCAGATGAGGTAAAGAGAGGGCTTGCCGAGCAGGCTTGTAAAGAAGCGTTCGCAGACGAGTTCATTGTGCGATTACCTGAGGTACGTTCCCCTAGCCAAGTAAAAAGCGAAATATTGAAACGTGGTTGGTCCTGATGAGAAATCAATAGGGGTATGACACTCAAGTCGGCGATGGCGGCCTCAAGCTCAGCGGTGGTCAAAGGCAAAGGATTGCTATAGCTCGCAGCGTTGTCAAGCAGCCCAAGATCCTCATACTCGACGAGGCAACCAGCGCCATTGACGTGCGCAGTGAGCAGATTGTGCAAGCCGCCCTCGACAAAGTGTCCGAAGGCCGAACCACAATCACCATCGCTCATCGCTTGTCCACCATCAAAAAGGCTGACAAGATCATCGTTCTGCACAAAGGTAAAGTTGTAGAACAGGGCAAACATCAGAGCCTGATCGAGTATAAAGATGGTGTGTACTGGAAGCTGGTTAACGCCCAGTCTTTGAACATGGCTCAAGAAGATGAGAAGACCAAGGGTCTGTTGGCGGCGATGGTAGACGACGGTGAAGCCTTCAGGGGCGTGAGTACCGAGACACTAATTAATGAGGAAGAGGACCTTGAAGTTGGCAATCAGGTTTTGCAAAAGGAACCCGAGGAGCCGGTCTTCGAGCCTCGGGGCTTCCTCAAAAGCTTCTGGTTGCTGATGTATGAACAGAGATCCCAGTGGCCATGGTTTGCTGTGATGTCAATTGGGGTCGTATTCGTCGGTGGTTAGTATTCCTGCCATGTTATGGATGTCTTGTTGTGTCGTTCGGCGTCTGTCGAGCCCCGTTTATGCTGACATTTGTTTAGCAAGTTATCCATTCCAGGCATACCTGTTCGCCCATCTGATCTCGGTCTTCGATTACTGGGGAAATTATCTCCAGACGAGCACCAATTTCTGGTGCACCATGTTTGTTGTTCTCGCTGGTGCTGTTGGAATAGGACATTTCATGTTGGGATGGACGTCAAATCACGTCTCTTATGTGAGTCTTTGCCCCTGTCTCTGATGCCCTTGCACTAACACAATACATCAGCATGTCACCTCTACTTACCGCAGAGAGTATTTCTCGAACGTCCTCTCGAAGCCGATCGCATTCTTCGATGGCAAGGACAACTCTGTTGGAGCTCTCACGGCCCGGATTTCCAACGACCCCACTCAGCTTCAGCAACTCCTTGGTGTCAACTTGGCATTCATGCTGATCTCTGTCTTTAACGTGATAGGGTGTATGACGGTATCATTTTACTTCGGTTGGAAGCTCGCCGCAGCCACTTTTGGCTCCTCTATTCCAATTGTTCTGGCAGCAGGCTACTTCCGTATCCAGTTTGAGACCGCTTTCGAGAAAATGAACAACAACGTGTTTGCAGAGAGCTCAAAATTCGCCACAGAGAGTATTGGAGCAATCAGAACGGTCACAGCTCTGACCATGGAAGGAACAATTGTTGCGAGATATGAGAAGCTACTGGAAGATAACCTCAAGAATGTCTTCCAGAAAGCCAAGTATTCCACCTTGGTCTTCGCTATGAGCGATAGTATCTCCCTCCTCTGCATGGCTTTCGCCCTCTGGTATGGAGGCCAGCTCCTTGCCGCTTACCAGTATGCGCCCTTCAATTTCCTGGTGGTGTACCTCGCCGTCGTACAAGGCAGTTTAGGCGCAGGCCAATGGCTGAACTTTGGTCCAAACATCGCACAGGCTTCTGCTGCTGCTAACCGTATCCAGAGCTTGAGGACTAGGAAAGAAGACAACGCGAAGACCAATGCCGTTACCTTCGGCCAAAAGAATGAGCTTAGAAACGGCATCAAGATCGAATTGCAAAACGTATTCTTCAAATACCCAACTCGAGATATTCCTGTCTTGAAGGGGCTGAGCCTGACAATCGAGCAAGGCCAGTTTGCTGCGATTATCGGTCCATCGGGCAGTGGCAAAACCAGCATCATTTCTTTGCTGGAAAGATTTTACCAAGTTCAGTCGGGCGCAATTTTGTTCAACGGCCAGGACATCTCCAAGATCGATCTGGGCCCGTATCGCAATCTGCTCTCACTTGTAGCGCAAGAGCCTACGCTTTTCGACGGTACTATCCGCGAGAACATTCTACTTGGTGTTGACGAGGAGAACACATCGGATGTGGCTGTCCACGAAGCATGTCAGGCAGCCGAGTTGCACGACTTCATCTGCTCCCTCCCTGACAGCTATGACACGAAGGTCGGAGCGCGAGGCCTTGCCTTGTCTGGTGGCCAGAAACAACGCATTGCAATTGTAAGTCGAACACTCCAGCAATCAGACTTGAGCCTACTAACGACCGACATACAGGCCAGAGCACTGATCCGGGATCCGAAGGTCTTGCTTTTGGATGAGGCGACGTCGAATTTGGACTCGGAGACGGAGAAGCAGGTACAGGCTGTGTTCGAGAGAACCGGCAAGGGTCGGACCATGGTTGTAGTGGCACACAGGCTGGCCACGGTACAGAACGCTGACGTGATTTTTGTGGTTGGGGACGGAAAAATTTTGGAGAGTGGTAACCACGCGAGTTTGCTGAGGAGAAAGGGAGTCTACTACCAGATGGTAAGTCTCCTGATCTGATGCTCGTGACAACAGCTGACAGAGCAATACAGTGTCAATCGCAGGAACTCGACAAATGATGAGACTGTCAGGGGTGGACGAGTAACAATTTTGGCGGACTTGGTTTCGTTTGTTCATCGGCCGGGAAAGCGTCTCGTCGCCTCTCACTTGACAACTGCCAGCTAGCGTCCCTGAATATTTTATTCCACTCTTGGAGATGGATTAGTGACAACCGCGCATTCGTAGATATGCACAATTTGTATGCGATTCTAGAACTCCAGATGCGATTTAGCGACTGCCTTAATATTTTTGGCATATGGTGGTGGAGTTGGCGCGTCCGTTCCCAGAAATACTTGGGCCAGTATGTAGCATACGCATGTGCCATGATTACCACATAGCTCTCTGCCTGCGCCAAGACGGCAGCGAGGTCAATCTCCGCAGCTTGATTTGGTCTCGCGTCCAGGCTAGACAAGTGCACGGTGTTCACCGTGTCCCCTTCTCTTCATCTCCACGGAATGGCAAGGTGCAACTGTGCAGTCGATGACGATGATCAGTGCAGTGCATGTGCATGGAGGCAGAGCCCATGCGATGATCGCTTGCTGTTCAGAGCAGCTTCCTCGGTTCCTCTGTTTGTTGACGGACTTGACCTTCTCGCCGCCGTTGCCAAGGATCATGCTACTCGACTGCTGGCAGCCGGTTCATCCATTCAACCAAAGGAGCTTTTAACCTCAAGCCATGTCACTATTTTCACATCGTTTCCACAAACGGTGGCGCCCACCGCCGAAGCCAAGCTTCACCGGGCCGCCGGCTGCCTACATTAGCTTTCCACTTGTCGTTCCAATTCGACCTCTCGACGCCGCTTCCGCTTCCCCAGCGACAACCATTTCCCCCAGTGATACCATGTCCTGTTATAAGCTACCCGCCCAACTATCGATCGTAAGTCCATCCGCCATTCCGATATTGGCCATGTGAGCTTCTTCCGCGTCGAATAAGTCAATCGTCTTTTGTTCCCCGTCCTCCTCACCATTCGTCGCTGAACATGATCTGTTTCACTGCTTGACCTCTACACTCGCTCCGCCGATCGAGTGAGGCTTCTCTCTGCCCACAATGGCCACACTCTCACGGAATTCCTGGCTCAAAAGCCTCTCTTTACTCGTGCTCGTCTCCTTTGTCGTCTTTTGCTTCCAGTACTCTCCCTCCAGCACTGAGCGCATTGTTTCATGGCGTCCAAACACCCTTCAATTCTCGTTTTCGTCGACTCCAAATGGCGATTGCGATCCTCTCGACATCTCCGCCTTCCAGAGAAATCTGAACGAGACACACCAAACAGAAGCTCTAGCCGACCATGTCACATACTATCGACGACACATCACCACTGAGTCTACATTGGCAACAAGACCTCTGTTGAGCCGCATGAACGAGCACTTGCTTCCTCCAGAGATTTCCGTCGTACTCAAGGGCGCCGCACTCGCCGACGAAGGGATCACTTCCTTCCCGCAACCCTCCTGTCTTCCCCCACTCGTGCTTCCCACAACCTCATCACCCGTCTCCGGCGACACCAATCTCTCCCCCATCCTGTTCGGCATCGCAACCCTCCACAAACGCCTCCAAGACTCCATCCCCCACCTCCAGCGCTACCTTACGCGCCCCGCTTCCCCCACCGACCCAACACCCACCACCAACAACGCCGGTCTCCTCGTCCTCCTCCACAATGCAACCGACTCAGAACTTGTTTCCGCAGCCTTGCTTCTCCAAGAGGCCGGCATCTCAGGAACTGTCCACCACTCGAACCCCAACGACACCATGGGGCAGCGCTATTTCAGCCTCCTCCCCGCCATGTACGAGCAAAGCCAGTTACCAACCGAGCCAACTCGCTCCTGGCTCGCCTTCCTCGACGACGACACTTTCTTCGTACGTCCACATGCTCTCCTCCATGATCTACACAACGCTGTTCCAAATCCCGCCAACACACAAGCACTGCTCGGCACGCGCCCCGAAGTGCTCTCCTACCAGACCGACCACACTCTGACAGGCGGAAATGGCATTCACACGCCCAACGGCGGCGGCGGCATCTTCGTCACACTTCCCCTCGCCTCCAGGCTCCTAGAGAACGGTCGCGAAATCCACGACGCATGTCTAATCGAAGATGCGAAAACATACCACGGCGACCATCGATTGTGCTGGTGTATAGAACGTCACACCGAAGTGCGCAGCGGCTGGCTCGACGGCCTGCATCAACTAGACATGTTTGGCGACCCGTCAGGATTTTACGAAAGCGGTTATGACATGCTGAGTGTGCATCACTGGAAGAGCTGGCACTGGCTAAACCCAACTCCCTTGTCACTTGTAGGAGATGTGTGCGGTGAAGATTGTGTGTTGCAGCGTTGGCTATTCTCCTCCCCCTCATCATCTCCTCAATCCTCATCTCCCTCATCATCCGAGCCAAAATCCAAATACCGCGGCGCAGACGCCCTGTCAAAAGAGCATGCGAAACAAAAACAGCGGGAAGACGAAGCACCGATTATTTTGACAAACGGCTACAGCCTCGCCCAATACCCTCTAGGCATCGATTTTGACCCGGAAATCGCTGAAGCGACATTTGACGAATACCTGGGCATACCAGTTGGTGAGTTGGATTTCGGAATCGGCAAGTTCAGAGAAAAAGTGCCGAAGGAGAAGAAACTGAGCTGGAAGATGGCATATGCGGAAACAGGGTTTGTGGACACGGTGGTGGGGAGGAGGAAGGAGGTGCGGCAGTGGTATGTGTTGAGGAGGGGGAACGTGATTGAGAAGATTGCGGAGTTGGTTTGGACTTGAGCTTGCTTGCTACTGTAGATGCACTAGCTGGTAGGGATTGGACTGAGTTTGGTGAGAATCAGGGCGTGTTGGGTATACAAGGATGTGGCGTTAGGCGTTCGGAGCTGGTTTGTTGAATGAAATGAGTATAGATAATAGAAGTATATCACCTACGGGTGCGTATCAGAGACGAAATCTTGAACTTCTCAAGACTTGCGACCCCATTCTTCTTATGTTTGGATTTCTTCGTTGGGTTACTGGGTAGGACTAGTAGGAATTCTCTTTGTGTAGCGCTGGCTGTATAAGTCTGCATAGTATCTAGAAACAGAATTTTCGCCAACATGCCTAGGTGAGCACTAGTAGCTGGCTCAAACACCCGTATCGCTAGGTCAATAGCCAGGACTGTCATGCTTTTCAAAAAGGTCATCCCTTTCTGAGGCCTTCCATACAAACCAAGACCAAATCACCAAACCCCCACCATAGCATCCCTACCCTCAACCCGAACCATCTACTCCTCCGCGCCCGCAGCCTCTTGCTCAGCAATCCGCTCCGCACGCACCGCCATTTCAAAATACCAGTCCGTATCCCTCACCAAGCTGTCCGGTCTGGGACGATCACCAGGCTCGCCTGCCAGACAATCGAAGATGAGCGTGCGCAGTCTGCGCGAATATCCATCGCACAGTTCGTCATCCAACATATCCTGTACTCGCCGTTAACGCCCATTTCCACAAAGGTTTTAGAAGTGGGGAGTGAGGGTGAATAAGGGGGGAGGGAGCGGGAAATGAAATGAATGATGACTGACCTCGCCGAAAGTGACACCGCGCTTTCCTCGCCGCGTCATGGGATAGTGATCCTCGATTTCGGTGGCCGCACCGCGGCCGGTGATAATCCAGTACATCAACCAACCGATTTGCCTGCGTATTCACCCCGTCATTAGCATTATTCAATCCATGGACCGACCATACACCCCCCACACATCAAAAACAAAATGCCATGCCATGTCCCATTGATTCAGGGAAAAAGGAAAAAGCGCGCTGTCTCACCAGATGTTCCCCGGCGTCCCAGGGACTGGATATTTAGGCACCCAAAGCGCCTTTTCCCAAGCTTTCCGACGCGCTTCATAACTCGATACGCTCTCGTTGTGGTCATAGTGATAGGCGGAATACAACTGGCGCGGATACCACTCTGGGTTGGCTTCGCGGAAACACTCGCGGTAGATGTGCTCGCCTTGTAGCCGGTCGCTCGCGGGATCAACACCGCGTCTTTGGCGGCGCAGGTGGGAATTTCCTTGTTCCTGCAAGAGTGGGATTGGAATCAGTATAGGGAGATGCACAAAAGATGGGGTTTTGGTAGTTTTGTTGAGGAAAATTTTGAATATGGGGGAGGGGTGGGGATAGGGTGAGGATAGGGTGCGAAGAGGGCTTACTGGAGGAAGAACAAAGGGGTTTCCTGGAGATGTAGATTAGTAAATGAGTGAATGCAGGGTTTGAGGGGAGGAGAGAAAGAGAAAGAGGACCTACCAAGCTGCATGTTCTGGCGCCGGAAGGCCTCCCAGTCATCTTCGTCTTCTGGAATAAAAGCAGACACGCTGAAATCGGCAAGCTGTAAAAATTTTAGTCTAAAAACTCTATGGAGGACAACAGAGACCACCGCATTTTGGTCTTGTCTGACTGACATGGGTGGGTGTCTTACCTTGACGATGGGGTACTTTCCATATCCATGTTCTTCGTCATCGACGAAAGAGACGAAAGCTATAGAAATCATTAGATCTCCAATTTATTTCTCAACCAAAAAAGCTCGACTTGCCATTTTCGTTCTTGATGTCAAAGTGACCTAGTATGTGTGAGCCGTTGTTCTTTGTTCAATAAGGGCTTCGGAAAAAAGCTTCGGAAACATACATAGCTGTGTATGTTCCCAGCGTGGCGCATCTAGATCCTCCGAACCCTTATGCAAAGCAAGAACAGCCTTAGCCAGACACTTAAAAATCGACCACGCTTGCGCCTCGCTGGGTTTGTTCTTTGGGTGCTTCAGATAATTCAGCAGCGTACCTCCCACCATATAGTACCGAGTATATGTCATATACTCGGTGAGAATCCGCTCGACAGGACCATTGTCCAACCTCGCCAGTGTCTTCTGGCCCTCGTCTTCGTAGGGGCCTTCAACGATCTGGTGGATATGCGGACACTTGCCTTGGAAAAGCTGCAGGAGCTGGCCCTCCCATCTGGCTCCACCAGGCATGGCGGGTGTCTGTTTGACAACAACACTGTCGGTAACCTTCTCCGGGTCGTCCTCGTCAAAAGCCTGGAAAAGCCCCGCGATGCCGAAACTTCCTTGTCCTAGAACCGCCATGCCCCTGTGGTCTTCAGAGGGGCCGTTTTTCCACTTCTTGTGTGATGCAAGCCACCCCGTCTCGCCCCTGTTTTCCCTCGCCTCCACTTCCCGTTGATTAGACGCCGCCGCTCGTTTCCGGTAATATTCAGAGGCTTCTTGAATCGCGCTTTTACCTCCTCCTTCATCCCCTCCGAAATCTTCAGGTTCATCACCACCGCCAAAGCCAAAATCTTCCGGCTCATCACCCCCGCTAGCCCCGCCACCAGTCTTGGGTCTCTTGGCCTCCCTTTCATCTTCTTCTGCCATCTGTTCCTGCCTCCTCTTAAGATCGATGTAATAAGTCCCATAATACTCGCGTTGCCCGGTCCAGATGTAATCAGGATATCGCTTGTAATGCGCATCGCGCTTGAAGTAACTCAACATCTCGGGATCCATGGTGGGCAACTCGACAGGAAGAATGCGGGTGAGTATCGAGAATCGACTTCGGATCGATAGCAAGTAGTTGCGATATTTCAGGTGCAGAGTACAAGTGAAGAAACCGAAGCTCTCGACAAATGGTGGTTGATGAACAAAGGAGAACTGCTCTCGAGTCGACGAAACCGGGCGCGCTATTTGCACACAAAGCCAGAAGGTCACAACTGTGCCTTGGGAATAATAGGTCAAAGAATGAATGATGCGAACTCTAGATTCAGCTAACTAGTTTTGACTCTGTCAAAGCAGTAGAAAGAGAGACTGACCATACCTATGTATCCCCAAAAGAAAAAGCCATCAAGCTGCTAATTCTCCGATCATCGCATTTTCCATCACCTGGCGGTCGCTTCCCTCCAAGCCCACTCTCACCATGACCTTCGCCAGCGCATCCACTCCCACCGAAGGGCCCATGCCCCAAACCGCGCTCCTCAAGCTCATCCCCCTGTCAAGCACCATGCCTGGCCTCAGAACGCACGTCTCAAAACTCTCTTCATGATCTTGCGCATACTCGAGTAACAAATTCTCTGCTTGACCCTAGAACAATGTCAACATCAGATTCAGCCTTTTTGTGAATGCAGTAAACTCGTACAGTGGGAGGAAAAAAGTCTGAATACGGTCTACAGTCTCTGAATAATTGTAATTACCCCAAATAATCAGAAATATTCCCAATAACTTGAAATATTCCTAATTACTGGGAATATTCCAAATTACTTGAAATATTCCTAATTACTGGGAATATTCCTGGTTATTTGGAATATTTGCAATCCAGCAGAGACTGTATGCCGTATTCAGACTCTTTTCCAGCCACTGTAGCAACCCCAGGAAATGCAAAAATGAGTAAGAATAAAAAAAAACAAACCCTGATTCGTCTATAATCCTGCTTAAACCACAACATCTTCTTCTGATCTCTCTCCACCCACGCGCCACTCAAGTACACAAACCTCAACCTCTTCCCACTCCCTGACGCGATCCCAGCCTCCTCGAATGCCTTAAGAGCAGCTTTCGTATACTCCACACTAATCCGACAATTTGTCTCATTGTCTGGTGCCTGGCTAGGAGGCACGCCCAGAGTCCTGTAACTCGCATTAGCATTCGCCGTATACAGAAAATATGTAAAATTACCAGAGACAAGCCTCCGCGCCTCTGAGTTCTTGCACCACACTACCCGGCCATTCGCCAAAATCTTCCAGAATAACAACTTTCAGCTTGCCGTCGTTGCCATCACTGACTGCAATAGGCCGCCGCGAGAGCACGACAATGGACGTAATCGCCGGGTGCGCAAGGCATTGTTCGAGCACTTCGCGACCGACAAATCCCGTCGATCCTGCTAGAATGATTTTCATTTTGCTTGATATGACAGCTGCAACAAATTACAGTGATGAAGGTTAGATTGTGGGGGGCTTGATCGAGTCCTTTCGTAGGGTTGCTAGGATAAGTACCTAGTAGCTGAGCCTTGAACGTAAACACATGAACCTCGTAAGTCCGTAAAAGCCGCCGGTGCTTATGAGAGTACTGATGCTAGCCCCGCGCCTCCAGTGTCACAGAGAGCAAGAACGATGAGATGCAGCGGCACAACTCTGCTGACATACTCGACCCAAACGGTCTTCAACAGTCAGAAATTCCAAAAACGAACTCCTGGCCTACGTTTTTCCGCATTCTACAGTGGGACGACAAAAGTCTGCACCCCCTTTCTGAATTCAAAGGGGTGGCGGTAGTTAGCTAATCATGAGATATCCCTATTTTTGGGATATTCTTATTCCTTGAATCCTTAAGCTTTGAGGATATATCATATCCATAATCACTGGGAATATGTCTAATCACTGGGGACATTTCCAATTGCTGGAGATATTCCCAATAATTGGAATTACTCTCAATTACTGGGGATATTTCTAGTTACTGCTGATATTCTTAATTATTGGGGATAATTACTGGGGTTATTCCCAGTAATTGGGGTTACTCTCAATTACTGAGGATATTTCGAATTACTAGGGATATTCCTAACAAATACCACTGGTATGCAAGGGTCAGAGCAAAGACGCAAATCATGATCCATACTTGTGGGAGACAGTCTTCTTCGACGAATTGGCAAATGAGAAAAACTTGCTGCAAGTACACCCCGAAGAAGAGCTGGTGGATGGCAGCTGGATAGAGGTGGCCGCCGGTATCGTTGTCGAATTTGACGACGTACATAATGCCTTAGACTAGTAGACATCACAAGCCAGGTGGAGGCGGAACCTGTATCCATAGTTAGCACTTCCTCCCCTTTTGTCAAAACATCAAAGTACTCACATTGTTGTATGCGCCCGATCCACCCGGAGGAGGTGGTGGCGGTGCGGGATCACCACCCGGTGGCGGCGGAGGTGGCTGCTCACTAGGCGGTGGAGGGGGAGCAGAACCTGGAGCAGCCGGCGTGCCACTCGTTCCCGGAGGAGCACCAGGAGCACCCGAAGCAGCTCCCTGCTGAGCCATCTGCTGGTAGTAGTACTGATACCACTGCACATAAGCCGCATAGCCACCGTAAGCCGCGTACGGATCCTGGCCGCCTGGGTATTGCTGCGAGTATTGGGCGTACTGGGCTGCATAGTCGGCATTCGCAGGACTTCCAGCGCCGGGAGCAGCACCGGGGGTTGCTGGAGACATGACTCCGCCGTTGACTGGAGTTGGTGGGGCGGGGGAGTTGTAGCCGCCTCCATATCCACCGCCGTAGGAATTGCTCCGGTCGTTGTGGCGATCGTGAGGACGGTCCGCATAACCATTCTGGCCGCCGTATCCAGTGGAAGGGCCGCGATCGTTGTAGCCCCCGCGTTGAGGTGGTCCACGGGCTTTGAACTCTTCGTATTGCTGTCTCACGTTGGTGAGCAGGTCTTCGCAGAGTTCTTTGGCGCGCTGCACTTCTTTGGGGTCAGGGCCGGCGACGTGCAGGTACATGTTCTCGTCGCTTTCCTGGCCTGTGGCGTGCTCCAAGAAGCCGGAGCCACGGCCTTTGATCTGAACACGGCAGCGGGTCTCTTGCTGGATGTGCTTGACATAGGCACCGCCGTGGCCTACAACCTGTGCACGGAGGTTAAAGCCGGGGACGGACTCAAGGTCGATGGGGATTTTCTCTTCGGGCCATTTGCGCTAAGAGGTCAGAGTTAGCAGATGCTCAAAGTTGAGAAGCTCTCCACACAACACTTACACGACCAAGTTCATCTCTCTCCACTTGCTCCGGCTCACGTCTCCGGAAACGTCGTTCATCGACCAAGTTCGGCAATTCTTGTTTCATAAGCTCATTGATCTTCTCAACAGCCTTCTCCAAACCGGACTTCGTCGTACTCGTAATGTGCAGGTAAAGGGGCGGGTTCTGTCTCCCACATCAGCAACTCATTCAATCCAAGAAAGTCGAGCCTCGACTTACCGCGGCGGTGGCCATGCTCTTGTC
This sequence comes from Cyclaneusma minus, assembly GCA_037179335.1. Classification (NCBI taxonomy): domain Eukaryota; kingdom Fungi; phylum Ascomycota; class Leotiomycetes; order Marthamycetales; family Marthamycetaceae; genus Cyclaneusma; species Cyclaneusma minus. The sequence continues at coordinate 182,766 of JAKZHN010000024.1, read as the reverse complement.
GGGATAGTAGTTTCCTCGCGTGGTGACATCTTCAAAAGTCAACATTCCTATTTCAATAAACAACGTAAGTGGTGATAAGGTATAGCGTACCAGCGCCGGTTTCTTCTTTGATCTATGTCACGCAGCGGGAGTTAGCAGATGCCAAAGAGGGAGGTGAGCTGAGAGCTATTCGACGCTTCTTGTAAGCCAGAGCATCCCACACAAGAGTATATAATAGGGTACAGGGGTATAGAAGAACAAGAATCTAGGGGGTAGCAGGAGATTGAGAGGATGATTTGCGAGGAACCGCGAAGTTGCCTGACTTATCAGTGGAGAATCAACACAAGAAGTATTTACCATCTTTTGAGTCGAGCCTTTGGTCAGTGTGTAGCGGTTGCGAAGATCGTTCACTTCGATGTCTCGAATGTAGTCGCCGTCTGCAATGTACATCTCACCATTGACTGTGCTGGCGCTGTTTCCGCTGGCGGGCTTGGGAGATGCGGATGCGCCGGCCGAAGGGCTCAGGGTCTGTAGCTCAGTCAGTATGTGCGATGCAGGCTCCAACCTTGTTCAGATATATGTACGGATCGGATGGGAGGAACATCGACATGCTGGATGCCCTTCTTGGCCTGGAGTTGGGCATTGATCTTGGCGGCAGCGGCAGCTACTTCACCATCAGCCCACGTTCACGGAATTCTCAGATCTGTGGCCACTCACCTGCAGCAGCAGCCGGATCCGCAACGGGCTTTCTGGCAGATTCAACAGCTGGGCTGCCAGATCCCCTTCCAATAGGACTCCTGCTGCGTCTGGGCTCCGATTTAATGGCGGGCGGAGAACGCGACCTGCGGTCGAAGCGCGAAGGGCGTTTGGGTTCAGTCTGGTCGAATCGCGAGCGCTTTGCGGCGCGTCGCTCGGTGTCGTCCATGGTGGCACTTCCCTTGTGCAGTACTAAGTAGGAAATGCCGATCGACAAGGTCTGCAAATATTTGAAGGCGAATAAACTTGGCCTGTGGTAGACGGTAGAAATGCGGCGGCAAGGCAAAGAAGACGGGAAGAGAGGAAGACACCTAGCTCGGCCTTCAATCTCGAAATATTTTGGCGATCGCTTCGCACGCACGCGGCACTTGCCGCTTTTAAGCTCCCCGGATTCCACTAGCGCGGGCCACATTTCTCCTCCGAACATCGGCTGAAGGCCTGAAAGTAAAGTCCACAGCTTCACTACGCAAATACATCGCCAGCAGAGTCACGAGGGAGCTGAAGCAAGTCCTCACTAGGCTTGCCAACAGCCAACAATGGCTTCCCGCAAAGCCATGCTCTCCCTCCGAGCACCCGCCGCTCTCTACCAAACTACTCGAGCAACCGCTTCATTCACAGCCTCCCGCCACTCCTCCTCCTCCACCTCGGCCCTAGCCTACAAAGCCCTCCACCGCCGCATCTCCCCCCTCCCCACCACCTCCGACGCTCCCTCCTGGTCCACCGCCCAAGCCGCCGTCTCCAACATCCTCTACGAAACACCCTCTCCCTCGCAAGCCCCACCGAAGCGACACATCCTCAATTGCCTCGTGCAGAACGAACCCGGTGTGCTGTCCCGCGTCTCCGGCATCCTAGCAGCTCGTGGTTTCAACATCGACTCCTTGGTAGTCTGCAACACCGAAGTGCCCGACCTATCCCGCATGACCATCGTCCTGAGTGGTCAAGACGGCGTTGTCGAGCAAGCACGCCGGCAGTTGGAAGATCTGGTGCCGGTTTGGGCTGTGCTGGATTACACCAGCTCTCCGCTGGTGCAAAGAGAATTACTGCTGGCGAAGATTAACATTCTTGGACCAGAGTACTTTGAGGAGTTGCTGCAGCACCATCGGGAGATGACAGAGGAAGAGGGAGGAAGGGAGAAGGGAAGCGTGGAGGAGAGTGCAGAACACGGCTTCCATCCGAGTAACTTGGTGGCTAGTGAGGCGTTGAGACATAAGCATGAGCATTTGAAGAGCATTACGTATTTTACGCACCAGTTCGGTGGGAAGGTGTTGGATATCTCGACGAACAGCTGTATCGTGGAAGTGTTAGTATCTTCTTCTCCTTTTCACTTTAACCTCCTCTTTCCCCCATTTCCCCCTTTTCCTGGTATTTTTGGAACACGTAGCTCACAGCGCAAAACAGCTCAGCAAAACCCCACCGCATCGACTCCTTCATGAAGCTCATCGCCCCCTTCGGCATCCTCGAATCCGCCCGCACCGGCCTCATGGCACTCCCCCGCTCCCCACTCTTCGGCCCCAACGAAGAGCTTGCCAAGGAAGCCGACGAGGTCGTCGACGCTAGCACTCTTCCTCCCGGTTAATTTCCCCCCTGAACTAGACGGAAATCAGCTACCCACGTAGCATATCTGGAAAAAGTAAATGGAGTTGGACCTGGCGCTATCTTCCTGCTTTCTATGGGGATGGGGAAAGGAGACGATGCCAATTAGGATGGATGGCCGAAAAAAAGCAACGAATACATAATTGAAAGCGATGGATTTTCTCCCTGGAATTGAGATGATGATCATCGTCGGGGTGCTGTGAAATGCGTCTGAGGACATCTGAGTTGCCGGGTCCAGTGTCGCAAGATAATGATCCTGGCTTGCTTGCCTACTTTATCCCCTTGAAATTATCATCTCCTGTCAACATCACTTGAGCTCCCCTCGTCGCATGCCATACAGAACCAGCTGAAAGTTCAGTATCCAGAGGTAGCATCTCACATCTCTGCAAATGTTCGGCCTCATCTCTGCCCGGCACCTAGCCCACAGCCTCCCCCATGAGCCAGACAAACGACAGTTTTCGTTGCGCATTCGCGAAGTCTGGCTAAGGAACTTGGGGTAGGAATCCTGGCTAGAATTCTACGATTCCAAGAACCTGGTAGCTCCCTATGTAGGAAACTAATTTGGCGCACATTGCAAAATGCGGAAGTTCGGGGTAGGAATATGGGTCTATGAATCTAGGAATATGGCAACCTGGGCACGGGAAGGTCTGCAACGAAATGAGTTGAGCGGCCTAGCAAACCTAGCCACGTACTAAGTAGTCTCTGAACCCCTTTCTCGCAATCGCATAACTTTCGGAGCAAGTGTTAACTGTTGGTGGACATTGCAGCATTGCTGCTACGCTACTGTCCATGGTCACTCATTTAAAATAGCTAAAGGACTGATTCACTAAGTTAACGACGCTCACGGTCAATGGATCTCTGACGAGTATTTTTTGGTTTCTTGTATTGCTTCTAAAAAAATGGATTTAGACGTGTATTCGCCTCCCGTGAACTTTGCGCTTCCATCCGGTGATCCATATCCCGACCCCGGAACTCCGATTCGCCGTAACCCGCTTTGCCCATCCTTGGAGCTGTATAATATTCAAGTCTTCCAGGAGTAGCATCCCTTTGCCAATGTCAAGCTATCCCACGCATCAACCCGCCAGTCCATTCACAACCTAACACTCGCCCCAATTCCCCCTCCCACAAACCACACCTTTTCACTCCACCTCCCTAACCGAATCCCCACATCCGCCACCGCATCCAACTTCAAACTCCCCCCCAACGCGCTCCTCACCGCATCATACCCCACACTCCCCAGACTCCACGCAACCGGTAGTCTCGGCGTCGTATACTCCTTCCCTGCCGGAACCTCAAACGGCAAATCATAGTCAATATGTCCCACATTCTCCGTATGATTGTAGAACGCCGTCGCGTTTATGAAATCGATGTATAAGGGTGTTTTTTGCAGTGGTGAGAGAAGTGTGAATTGCGCTGTCGAACTTAGTAAATGGAATGTTGCGCCTTTGATGAAGTGCGGTTTGTCGTCTCCTTCATCGCCATCGCCACCGTCATTATTATCAGGAGGCGTTAGTTTAGGGGTTGCGAGTGTTAAGTTGAATTTCGATAATGCGCGCCCCAGTGCTGGTTGAGTCGGAATGGTGCCTTCGTGAGTTCGCAGTGTGAGAGAAGTATTCCAGCCGCAGATATATTGCGAAAGCAGATCGCGCCCGACTTGCGTCCCCGTGTCGCCGCCAAAAGTATACGGATCCCAGAGCGCCTCGACGAGAATATTCGTATTATTCCCCGCCAACACGTCCAAGTTTCTTGCAGTAGCTTCGCCAAGAACAGAACCATTGCTGAGGATTTGGACGTTGACATAAGGCACATGAGCCGTGTACGGCGTAGGATTCGTGATATTGACCATTGCGGAGAGCAAAATTGATGTTTTAGTGGTGTCGAGGATTGTTAGATTGCCGATCTTGGGCGCCAGGCCACCAAATCCGCGATCGATGGGTGCTGTGAGAAATTCGAGGCGTCAGCCCACGGTGCGGTCGCGTGCGTGATTTCATATAGATTCATACTTTAGATTTAGATACTAGAAAGGCTTCAGACCTTTGATGGGGACATTTCCCTCTGCGGGCAAGTCTTTGACTATAAGGTTTCCCAGAACGGTTTTGACGTCGGCAGTGACGTTCGCTTTGATGTTGAGGAGGACGCCTTTGCCGCCCATGAGTAATTTGGATATGACGTCGGAGAATACGGTGTCGTTGGTAACGATTAGGGGGGCTTGCTCGATGTGAGATTGGATTTTCAGGGCAGGTGCGGAGGTTTCGGTGCCGTTGATTCGGGTTGAGTTGGCCGCTTGCCATTTGTGGAGGTTGAGGAAGCCGAGCTTAGAGCCTTCGTAGTAGACGTCTGCGCTGGCGCGGACTCGGGTGATGTTGACGCCGAAATTCATCTGCTCTGGAATTTTGGCCAGGACTTTGATGTCTCCAGATACTCTAGGGTTGGATTCCGGCGTTCCGGGTTCGGCCCATGGGTCAGGAAGGCTGAAGTGAACCTGAGCGAGGGAAAAGTTCTTGATGGCACCATCAAAAGTATGGCCTGGAAATGGTACCGGTACGATAACACTGGAAATGATTTTGGTGATCCAATCAGGGGTCCGGTCGGACGGTGCATTGGATCCTCGAACGAAAAGAGTGGTGTCGCGCCCATGGACGTAACCTCCCAGCAGGGAATCTAGTGGTGAAGAGTTTGAATCCGGACAAGTCTTGATGAGACTCTCGGGTAGCTTGCGAACGACACCACCAACCTTGACATTGACTTCCGATTTTGGTTCAATCTCGATAATGTCGGTGATGGCGTCAACCACACTGATGTATGGTGTCGTAGCACAGTTGGGGACCATGATATCGAAGCCAAGAGGAGGAACAGAAAACTTGACGGGATAAGGGTTGACCAAAGAGATAGCCACGTCGGCAGCCATGGCTTTCCCACCAGTTGGGAGTAAAACTTCGTGGATGTTAAAGCGAGTCATATTATACGCAGGTGTACCAGGTATCTTGCTGCCTATTGAAGAATCAGCATGAATACTCCAGACTCGAGCCAGAGGCTTGCATCAAGTAAACAGGCCAGTATGCTGCAGAGCTATAGGCGTGCTTATCATACATGAAATCGAAACAGGACGTATGAGAGACACTGTTGACTACAAATGCTTTTCTCCAAAGAATAACGCGGCAAAATGCTGATGGAGAGATTGACCTTCAAGAACATAAGATTCCGAGATGCTCTGGCTTCCCAGGGAGAAGATCCCCGACTTCAAGGCCACATCGGCCTGGCCTTGAACCCTCAATGCTCCCAGTCGGCCATCGATCCAGTCATTCGCCAGGTTTCGAATGTCGTCCAGATTCCCAGGCTCAAGATCAGTCAAAAAGTCGACGTGGGTAGTATATCCATTACGAATATCAACCACGACGCCAGGAATATGTGCTGTCCCCAGCAGGATATTTCCGTATTCGGGCAGGTAGACATGGAGCTTTGACTCTTCGCTCTCGATCTGACGTGCGATCCAAGTTCCGAATCTGCCCAGGTCTCGGATGGGTTTCTTTTGCACTCTCGATGCATCGAGACGGAAGTTTGCCTGTATCCGTGCTCGGACACCCGTAGGTGTGAAGGAGTCGATGGATAAGTTGGTCGGCTCAACGACAACTGCCTGTTTGGCATATTCTTCGACGACAGCAGGACCGAAGAAACCTCCCACCATGGCCAGAACAACCAGTGTCACTAATAGACTTATCGCTACGGCCGTCGGCCATCGCTTTCGATCGCTCTTCTTTGACGAGCTACCATTCTGCAGAGTCCTCAGAGAACTAGCTGCCGGAGATGGTAACCTGTTTTCGGACTCGTCCTCGCCATCGTAGCGTGGAGTGTTGTCGGTTCTTGCCAACAACGGCGATGATTCATGGTCGTGGGTTGAAGGGATCGATCTGGTGGATCGATTCGAGGCCGGACGGGTGTTGGCGGGCCCCGCTTCACCCAGCAATGGTGATGATGGGTTGTCGGACATGGCGGATAGTGTTGAGAAGTTGGTTACGGTCGTATTGAGCCGTTTCCCATCGTCCGGCGAAGTCAACAACTCTTTCGGTGTAGATTCCGAGTCGCGTAGAAGAATTCTGCGATGATGTTGAGGAAGAGACAAAGAAGGAGCATGACAGAGGTTAAAGCGTTCCAGCTTGTCTCGGCCAGCGTATCAGCTCGCCCGCCGCTGTCACAAACGTCCGTGCCACGAATCGCTGGATTCCGGGGAGCGCCAGGCAGGAAGGCTGGGATCAAGGCCAACACGAAAATCCGGATGAGACGAACCTTATTTTCCAAAGTTCAGGAACCATAGAACATAAGTCCAGGCCATTATCGAAGAATGCAATTTCCGGCGTATCCTATTCAGATTGAACAGAAACTCATATCACGTCGTCTTCAAGCTTGACATGTTGTGACACTGCACGACAGCCCGCCCCCCCGCGGAGATAGCTTCCGCTCCGACCCCGCAGCTCCGCTATTGGCCGCACCTCACCTGCAAGGTGAAGGCTGAAAGTAGTTGTTGAGGAGACACAAAATTAATTTCACAACTTCGACACAACTTGGATTTGAGAAGAGGACAGAGAGAAAGGTGGCTCATAAATATCGTTACTTAAGGCCAAGTGAGACAACAACTTCCATCTGTCCAATTCCATGCTCAATTGACTAACATCCAAGCTCCCAGCTCCAGAATGCCTCGACCTACAGCTCTCCGTCCCGCCAGGACCGCTCTCAAGTGCCTCTCCAAACCACAACCACGAAGCTATTCCACCACCGCCTCTCCCCAAACCTCACCCTTTGCCCCCCGCCATTTCCTCTCCATTGCCGACCTCTCCGCCGCCGAACTCACCACCCTCGTCCGCAATGCCCACTCCCACAAACAAGCCATCAAGTCCGGCTCCGTCCCCAAGTCCCTCCTGGGCAGCCTCACTGGTAAAACCGTCGCCATGATGTTCAACAAACGCAGCACGCGCACCCGCGTCTCCACCGAAGGCGCCATTGCCACCATGGGCGGCCATCCCATGTTCCTCGGCAAAGACGACATCCAACTCGGCGTCAACGAGTCCGTCCACGACACCTCCGTCATCATCTCCTCCATGTCCTCCTGCATGGTCGTTCGCTGCGGTCCCCATTCCGACATCACCGAGCTCGCGAAATACTCTTCCGTGCCTGTCATCAATGCGCTGTCTAATGACTTCCACCCTATGCAAACCGTAGCCGATCTGTTAACTATCCACGAAGCCTTCCCCACCTCTGCTTCACCCCGAAGTATGAGCGGAACCCCAAGTCTAGGCCTCGAAGGACTAAAAATCGCCTGGATCGGCGACTCCAACAACGTGCTTTTCGACCTCTGCATCGGCGCCCTCAAACTCGGCATCTCCGTCTCCGTCGCCTCGCCCTCCGGCTACACCATCCCCTCCTCCATGCTCTCACTCATCAAGTCTTCTGTGCCTTCATCCGCAAACCTCACCTTGACGAATGTGCCAGAAGAAGCAATCAAGGATGCGGATATTTTGGCTACGGATACGTGGGTTAGTATGGGGCAGGAGGAGGAGAGTGCGAAGCGATTGAAGGCGTTTGAGGGCTATCAGATTACGAATGAGTTGGCGAAGAGGGGCGGTGCGAGGGAGGGTTGGAAATTTATGCATTGTTTGCCGAGGCATCCGGAGGAAGTTGCGGATGAGGTTTTCTATGGACCGCGGTCGTTGGTTTTCCAGGAAGGGGAAAACAGGTTGTGGGCTGCTATTGGTGAGTTTGCTATATGAGCCCCGTCTTTGGGCATGGAATCTGGTTTATTGAGTTGATGCTAACTTTTGTTCGTAGCTGCGCTCGAGGGCTTTGTTGTCAACAAGGGCAAGATCGTCTAAAAAGGATATTTTCGATCTAGCGGAGTCTCTTGCATATGTGGAGCATAGGAGTTGGGGCCGTCGAAAACGGAAATAGACAAAAGTCTGCACTCGCAAGTTAGCATCCGCGATAATTTCACAACTCTCACTCGGCGAACCGCATTCCAGTAAAACAGTCCCCCACTTAAGCCTGTGCAGTCCAGCCCTCCTCAAGAAACTCTTCGAGCGGGGTGAACGCGTAATCCGGCAACAAACGATTCCACTCATTAGACACAACCCACGACTTCGCCAACCCACTAAGAAGACATCCCCTCAAAATCACCTCAGAAAACTGAACATTCTGCTCCTTAGTCAAAACAGGCGACTCGAACGCAGGAGTCCACGACGACTTGATGTCGCCTGCGCGCACGTCTTCTTCCTTCAGATAAGTGATATCGAAAGGCTCCCCACCTGTTTTTGACATCTATCAGTCTCAATCTCCTGAACGACTGCCAGGGAGCGGACTTACCTCTAACCCTCTCTCCAATCTCCAAAAGCTTAGTATCCGTAATTGTCGTCCCGTGAATTCCGCCAATGACAGGCCACTCGCCGTCATATTCAATAGCTCTCGCCACGATATTCGCCAGGTCATTGATGGTCGTTAAAGTAAGCGCTGCATCTTTTCCTTCGATACAGATGGCTCGACGTCTCTTCAGGTCGAGCCAGAGTTCTTGTCTTCCGAGTGTCTCTTGAGGCACCAGATAGTCTGCGAAGCAGCCTGGTTGGAAGAGACAGTACTCGAGAACCTGTGATGAATTGGTTGTGAGAATCTTCTGTGTATATAGCTTGGGTTGGTATGATGGGGTCGCACCTTCTTCTCTTTGTTGATTGTGGCGAGGTATTCTCGCACTTTCATCTTGCCGACATACCATGGAATTTCCTCGGCCGTGGAGCTGTGAAAAGTTTTTGGTTAGTCTTTGTATCTTCAAGACGGTACTCAGGTGAAACTTGAAGATAATCACCTTGACCATTCGCTAGGAGCAAAGCGCCTGACTCCAGCAGCGATCGATGCATCGATCAGGTTCTTTTGAACGATTTGTTCAGGGTCTATGACAGCGTCGACAAACGAGAGCACGGTATGTACACCCTTGAGGATGCTAGTCAACTGTGTCTTGTCTCCGTAGTCTGCCTTGACCCAAGTTACACCAGGGATAGTTGTCGCAGTCATGGGGTCCTGTTCAGCATTAGGAGATTCTGGAGATTTGGGAGTTGGTGGATGCTAGTACCTGGCGGGACAGGTTCAAGATTTCGTGCTTTTTGGATGCTACTAAGAGGTCGATGATGGGACGAGCAACACCTGATTCTCTGGCTGTCAGTTCGGCATGTTGTGTTGAGTGTGAGGACTAAGCTTGCCTCCTGAGCCACCGGCGATTGCGATCTTGACCATCTCGAATGGGTACCAGGGACTGAGTAGAAAATAGGGGAAGGAGTCTTGGAATAAGAGGATGCTGATACTGATACAGAGCCCTGAAAGACCTGAAAGTCGAAGACCTGTGGCTTTATATACTTGTAGTCCTAGGTGGGTCTCTGGAAACAGCAGGCAGCAGCATTGCGAACTCACGCCGACTTACGAAAAGCATCCGGCAAGACTATTCGTCCGGCAATCGTACATTTCATTAGGGTAACCATCCAAGCTCCCTACTCCAAATCCCAGCTTCAGATCATCGAAGCATCTCGGTCATGACAGACTCCAAGTTTTGGCCCCCAAATAGTTCGTCAGCACTGGTAGCCTATTCACATGATTGGCTTCCCATACGAAAACCCCGACACTTCCCCCCTGTCCACCCATGTGGGCTAACACCACACGTCGGAATGCAATTCGACCGACCTCAGCCGCTCGTCGTCAGTTCCGACTCACCATACCAAGGCCCCAAAATTCTCTCGCAAACCTGCAGAAATTCCAATGTCTGATCAAACCAATACCGACGAATCTAGAAGGGCGCCCGAACTCCCAGCCCAACTGTCGCCATATCTAATACTCCTCGGCTCACAAATTTCCTGTCTCCCTGTCTGCCGCAACTGCCAAACAGCACTCCTACCCAAAAGCCTCCTCGACCACCTGCGAAAGCACCACAACCTACCCACCTCACTCAACAGCGCCGTAAAAACTCTTGTAGCCAGCTACCCACCCCTAGACTACAGAGACATACCCAACCTCCCCGACGATTCAGTCCCAGTCACAGCACTACGCATTGTACCAGCCTTCCAATGCAAACACTGCCACTTCATCCGTCGCGACCTGACAGATGTACGTAAACACGTCAACAAAGAGCATGGCATCTCCGCTGCTGGAGCTTACGAGCAGGTGAAAGCGCAGTCTTGGTTCGGAGGACACAGGGCGGTGTATTGGCGTGTGAAGACGGGGACGGAGAGGGAGCTTGAGAGGTTGAATTGCTTTGGGTTTTTGAATTATAGGGGGTTCGGGGACAAGACGCCGAAGTATTGGGACCAGAAGGATTTGCAGAGATCGCAGGTCTAAGGGAAACGTGGCGAGGTGTTGGGTGCGACGAAGAGGGCATTGCAAGCGGATATTCCAGTTTCCATCCATGTCACTGGGTACTAACCAGCTCCTATCTTACCTCAATAATAGCCCCCGTTTTCGCACCCATCTCCACCTCCGCTCCCCCTTTGTTATTATCATAAACAAAGCCCTGATCGGTCTCCAATTCCCTGTTCAAACTGATATCCCTAATAAAAACCGCACACAAAACGCCCGACACTGCCGCCACCACCGCCATGAAAATCCAAACCACGCGCAAACTATCCACATAGCCGTTCATCATCTTGCTAACCAACTCATCCGCCACATCAGCCGGTTTTCCCTCGCTAATCACAACGTCGTTGATATAGGTGATCAAGAGATCGAAGTCGAGCGTGAAGAGACTGGCGTATTGTGTGACGCCGGGGATGCCGCTAGAGGTGAGTTTGCTTTTGAACACGTTTTGGAATAGCGCGCCGCCGACTGCAACGCCGAAGGTCTGGCCGAGCGAGCGGAAGAATGCGTACATGGCGGCGGCAAACGGGAGGTCGGCGTTGGAAGACGCGGCTTGGATGGCAAAGGATTGGGAGGAAAGCAGGATGCCGATGCCGATGCCGCCGGGGATGGAGAGGAAGACGTAGCCAACAGTTGATGTGCTGGGTTTAAGCACAATCAAAAGGCACATGCCCAGCGTTGTCAGAAACCAGCCGATGCAGGTGAAGAGGCGGTATTTTCCGGTTTTGGTGATGAGCAGACCGGTGATGATCACGGTGGGGGTGGTGGTGAAGGTGTAGGACATCAAGCCGACGCCGGTAAGGACGGGGCTGAAGTGCTTGGCTACTTCGAGGTAGAGGGGGATATAGTAGAGGACGGCCCAGAGGATCATGCCTTGCATGATTGTGCCAACGTAGGCGGCGTTGGCGGTTGCTTGGCTGAAAAGGCTGCGGCGGATCAGGGGGTCGGTGGGAATGTAGGCGGAGTAGAACACGAATACCAGGACACCGATGATTCCTGCGACAAGGGGCAGTGTTGTGCGCCAGTCAGACCAGGGGTACTGGATTCCACCTGTAAACCACGTAAGTCAGTACGTGTTGAAGAATCCGAAGTACTACAGTGGGAGGAAAAAAGTCTGAATACGGTCTACAGTCTCCGAAGAATTGTAAATATCCCAAAATAACCAGGAATATTCCCAATGACTTGGAATGTCCCAAATTACTTGGAATATTCCAAAGCACCTGGAATATTCCTAGTTACTGGAGATGTTCCTGGTTATTTGGGATATTCGCAATCCAGCAGAGACTGTAGACCGTATTCAGACCTTTTTCCTCCCACTGTAGAAAGAAGGCTTTAAACTAACCCCATGTCAGTGCAATGAGGAAACTCGTCAGTGACGCAACGAATAAGAATGATCCAACCCAATCGATGGCCTTGAGCTTCGTCCACGCAGACCCCAGTTTCTGGGTCTGGCGCAAGCAGAAAGGAAGTCCGACAAAGACGATCCCGCAGAAAGGAAGATTCAGCCAAAAGACCCAACGCCAGTCGCCTTCTTGGGCAAGGGCACCACCGATGATGGGACCGGTCACAGCTCCAATGGCCCATTGAAGTGTGACGAGACTGAACCATTTGCCCCTTTCGCGCAACGCCACCAGATCTGTGGTGATGACATATGTCAAAGCAACCAGGCCTCCTCCACCCGCTCCCTGGACACATCGACCTGTAATCAAAACAGCAAAGCTGTTGGCCATGGCGCATAGGATCGAGCCGATTGTAAAAATGGTTAAGGCGATCATGAAAACGGATTTTCGGCCGAATACGTGGGATAGCGATACCCAGGTAGGTTCGAAGACAGTCGAGCATAGTAGGAATGAGGTAGCGGCCCAGAAGCCTTCGATCGCGGTGCCATGTAGGGCATATGTGATTCTCTTGAACCCAGTTAGCTAGGTATCTGCGTAGATCCATCTCATGGCACATGTGGGAAGTGTCACCGTCAGAGATGTAGACAAAATGGTCGCATCGAGTGCGCAGGCCAAGTTGGCAAGACACAAGCAGAGAAAAGAAGCAAAGAATCTCCAGCCGCGTGCGATAGGGACAGACTGCATGGCGACGGTGTAGGAACAACTAGGTAGGGTCTAGGGAATATAGGCAGTCTCTTGTCGAAGTCGAACTCGGCACATCCAAATGCCCCTCTTCGCCGTCGTTCCTTCCTCACCCACATCCCACGTCCGTTCCTCCATCTCCCGTAAGTAATTGAGAGTATTCCAAGTAATTGAGAATGTTCCGAGTGATTGAAAGTATTCCAAGTAATTGAGAGTATTCCAAGTAATTGAGAATGTTCCGGGTGATTCAGAGTACTCCCCTCTATCCTCTCTTTCGGAATACCCTCAATTACTTGGAGTACTCTCAGACCTTTACCAGATGAACTCTTTTTTCTGAACATCAAAAAGCATAGAAGCATAATGCCAAAGAAAACACAAGCAGTGATTATAGAAAAGCCGAGGGAATCCAGACCTTTACCAGATGAACTCCGGCCAGAGGGCGTAGAGGAGAGGGAGGGTTGGGTAAGCCGTAATCATAGAGTACCCGAGGGTATCCAGACCTTAACCAGATGAGCTCTGGCCAGAGGGCGTAAATGGGCGAACTCGCACAGCCATCTAAGGACCCTTAAAGGGATGATTCCCGAAGGCCAACAAACCGAGCCCAGAGTCAGACCTTCAACCAGATAAACTCTGGCCAGAGGCTTGGGCCAAAGCTAAATGGCGACGGACCAACTCCAAGGCGAACTCGCATGATCGTTTCGTGGATGCACGTCACCAAACTCTGTTCGATCATTTTCGAGACTTCAGAATACCTTCGGACCAGGAGATTGAAACATTGTGGAACGCCTTCAAGCCATCAACCAATCGCTTTGAGTGCATTTGAATATCCTGTCTTTTTGTCTGCTGTGTGACCAGCTGCAGCGCTTTCTTGGTCGCGTGTGCCAAGCCACAGATTCTGTAGACATAGGCACTCTGAAGATAATAATTTAGGCCTTGGCCCACCCACAAATCCGATCCCACACGAGCGAAAAGCATCAATGACATGCGAGCACCACTACTGATACCCTGGATCCGCGATATTGAGTCTGCGACTATGTGCTGACCAGGGATCGCGAGAAGAGGGACGAAGGCTTGTCCGAAAGAAGTCGCCGCAACTTCGCAGTCATACTGAAAGGCCGAGTCCAAGCAACACCGCGAGCAGTCAACTCGATCCAAATCCCAAACTACAGCGTCACAGCGCAAACCACCAGCATGCCGAAACCCGGCCTCAACCGCGCGAAATCCTCGACTCTCCACTACCAGACCTTCCCCGTGAAACCCCCAAAGTCGCGCGGCGAACCTCTAGCGGAATCCTCGACGTCGCCGCAAAGAAACGCCGACCGTCACCGCGATGGCGAAGACAGTCGCGAGCGCGAGTACCACCACAGCTCGCCGCTGCCCAAGAAACAGCTTGCCGTGCTGGCCGTCATTGCGCTGGCAGAGCAGACGGCGCTGAACTCCATATCGCCGTATCTGCCGCAGATGGCATCGTCTTTCCCCGAGGTCGACGAGGCGCAAGTGGGGCTGTATGTGGGCTTAATAGCGTCAGCCTTTGCGCTCGCCCAGTTTACGACGAATTTCTTCTGGGGATGGCTGTCGGATCGAATAGGGCGAAAGCCGGTCGTGATGCTCGGAACGCTGTTTACCGCAGGCTGTTTCCTTGCTTTTGGCTTCTGCAAGACGCTGTGGCAGGCCGTACTCGTCCAAGCCTTAATGGGTCTGGGAAATGGGAATCAGGGCGTGGTGAGCACATGCTTGGGCGAGATTACGGATCGCAGTAATCAGAGCAAAGCATTTGTGTATCTGCCGGTCATCTACGGTATTGGGGGCATTACGGGACCTGCGCTGGGTGGATTGCTGGTGCGGGACAACGCGAAGCATCCCTACCTCTGGCCGAACGTATTTTCAGCCGCAGTACTGATGGCCGATTTTGTGATCACAGCAATGTTCCTCGAGGAGAGCTTGGAAGAGATCAAAGGTGCGCCGCCGCTGCAAGACCGCGCCAGGGAAATGTTCAGCTGGCTATGGCAGTTTACAGGAAACGCAAGACATCCTACATATCTAAAACGATATCTGCCACTGGGGGCATCGGGCGAAGAGACGGATACTGAAAATGAAAGCGAGACGCAGAGTCTTTTGTCGATGCCCGACCTGTTCCCCTCCGCAGGCGAGCACAGCCTCACATCCAAGGAGGTGCTCAATCGCAACACCATGCTCCTTCTGGGCACGTACCTAATCTTCCAGCTCTCCAACATCAGCTTTAACTCGCTGTACCCTATTTTCGCATCCGCGCCAACGCCTACAGGCCGCACGCTCTCGCCCGAGGAAATTGGCTTGTCGCTGTCTTTTGCGGGAATCGTGACTATAGTCTTCCAGGTCGGTATTTTCGGGAAACTAAAAGAGAAGATGGGGAATAAAGTTACGTACCGTGTTGGCCTGCTGGGATTTGTGTTGGCAATGGTTTTGATGCCATTTGTGGGGTACAAAGACTCGCCTGCGCCGTTTGGCTGGGGCGATGGCAAGATTTGGCTTTGGGTGGAATTGGGGGTTGTGTTGCTGATCAAGACTGTTGCTTCTGTCGGTGGATTGACTAGCGCTTTGCTCTTGGTATGTCACTTTCTTCTCCCCAGATCATTCGCGTCAGCCTTGGTTTCTCATGTTTTTACGTTTTTCGTCGAGACCTTGGTTTGACTGACAATGAATGGACAGATCACCAACTCAGCCCCTAACCACTCAGTCCTGGGCACCCTAAATGGCCTCGCACAAACTCTCTCGGCCGCTGGCCGCGCTCTCGGCCCCTTTTTGTCTGGCGGGCTCTTCTCGCTCGCCACACGCGTGCAGCCCAAAGGCGAAGCATTGGCATGGGGCGTATTTGGCGGCATCGCTTTCGTCGGCTTTCTTGCCAGTTTTGGCATTCGCGGGAATGAGTTGGAGAGCGATGACTGGGATGAAGAGGAGGGGATCACTGATGAAGATGAAGACGAGGATGAGGATGAGACCGAGGACGACGAGGAGCTACGAAGGTGACATAAGCGGATGATTCATGCTCCGTAGACTTCGCAGAAGTCTGCGATTGTCCAAAGACACTAACTAGCAACATGTCTCTTTTCCTTTCTTTGGTTGGCGTTCGGAAGGGTCATGGAACTTTGCAAGCGGCATCTAGGTAAGGTGGGTTTTCTGTGAAGAAATACTTGTACATATGTACATGAGGAGCTTGGGTGCATATTTGGTAACGAGGGCATGAAATAGACAGAGAAACGACTAGACATATCTACAAGATACAATCAAGCTATGCTCACGGCAATCTTGCTTGTCGACGCTTTGCTTTGCGAACGTGTGTCGATGTACCTGTGTCCCTGTTGTATACATCTTTCCAGCGATCCCTAGGTTACCTAGCGAGGAGGTCCCTTTTCGAGAACGGAGAGATGGACTTCAAGTGCCTGCCGGGGCAAGATATTGCTGTGCCCTGGGGCTGAAGCCTCGGGTGTTAAGCGCACTATGTCTGAATGGGGTTAGCTGTAGGGGACTTAGTAGCACGAGTAATCCAAAAGTGGAGAATTGTTTATAGCATTGCAGAATTTAAAATTTATCGCAGAAAGCCCTTCTCTCAGGGGTGGCCTTTGGGCAGCCCAAGGCCTATCAGAGTGCGTCGACTCCGATCATCAAATCTTATCTTATCTAGATCTGAGATCTGGGATCGAGGCCCGTGCAGGGCGGGGACGGCCCAAACTCCCGGGCGACATCATGACATATCCGTGCGGGCATGTCGACACCCGAATCTTCTTGACTATGACTTCTCCCCAACTCTCGTCCCAATTGATCTTTTCCCCTCCTCGCCACCCTTTTCCGTGAACAGTCCACAGCATTCGTTATGATTCTGCTCTTCAGTTCCAGCTCCCACAGGTGGACCACAACACCGGCTCCGACTCCACGGCGCACCTGCCTCGGATGACATTCTCTGGACCTGCGAAAGAGACTCGCCCGGAACGACGGAAACCTGATCTTCTTCTCTAATTTCACCACAAAGTCAAGCCTTTCTCACGCGCCGCGGCCACCATTTACACTCGAGGCACATGCGCTTGAAGAAGCGAGTTCGATTTGCAGCCGGATGGACATCCAATGAGCGGGCGGGCCATTGCAAACGTTGCAACCATCGTTACCTTTCCCTCGGAGCGGGGTCCATCCGAAGGGCGAAACAAGCCTTCTCCCCGCTATTGCTCATGGCAATTCTCGAATTAGCATTTGGGCGTGCGTTTAAGCTCATATGGCCCTCTCCAGGCTCAGGAGCCAAAAAGCTTGGCCCAGCCGTTTGACCAATTGCCGTGGCCGTGGAAATGAAGTCGCACTGAGCTTGAAGCTTGTGGTAAGTCCAAGCTCGAGCTGGGTTTGGATTCGGCCTCGGGCGTTCTGGCCTACCCAAGAGGGGGGCAAGATCTAGCACACATGCGGCTTGGGGCGAGATCTCATCGGGGTTATGGAACACTACTTGATGCTAGACGAAGTATCGCTCCCTAACGGCGATGCTAGTGAAGTCGCATCACAATCTGCTCTGGCTTCTAGGGCACGACGCTTGAGAGCCATGGGTCCGCAAACGGTGAGGTGTGCTTCTCCTTCTGTCACCTTGGCGGGCTTGCGAGCCACGAGGAAATTGCGAAGGACGTTGTCCTGCTCTAAGGAGAGCGCCCCCGACGTTGATTGAAGCCGTCCTCAACTTGTGGGCAAGACCAGGACGTGCTTATGCATATTTTGATGTGATTCCGGTGATGAGCGTTGCTAGAAGCCTGGCTAGATCCTCGCCTTCCTCCTATTATCTACTGTCACAAAGCTTACTCAGGGGACGGCCAGTGCATTTTAAGCCTCCGCGCTATGACACTGCGAGCCATATAACTTCTCGGCTGGCCACCGAAGTGACGCTTTCATTCTCACATCGTAGAAAAGCCCAATCACCTTCTCCACACACCAGTCTCTACAGCTGCACGTGTCACTCGTTTGTTCTTACATATACCACTCGCTTTACAGTCTCCAAGTTCTTCAAACTCCAAATCCTTCAGTCAAGATGAAGTACGCATACGGTGCTGCTGCTCTCGCAGCCGTTGTTTCCGCTGGCCCCGTCATCAACAAGAGACAGGCCGTCACTGATGGTAAGTCAAGCTCCAATCGAGCTCGCTGTTTTCGGCACAAGAGGACATCAAACTAACATCCTTTCCAGTCCAAATTCTCAACTACGCTCTTACCCTTGAGCACCTCGAGAACAAGTTCTACCACGAGGGTCTCGCCAACTTCACGCAAGCCGACTTCGTCGCTGCTGGCTTTGCCGACCCCTTCTACGAGAACCTGAAGACCATCTCCGGAGATGAGGAGACTCACGTCGCCTTCCTCTCCGGCGCACTTGGCGACATGGCCACCCAGCCTTGCACATATGCCTTCGGTGTCACCGACCCCAAGTCTTTCGTCGCCACCTCCTCCGTCCTCGAGGGTGTCGGTGTCTCCGCCTACCTCGGCGCCGCCTCGTTCATTATGAACAAGAACTACCTGACCGACGCCGGATCCATCCTCACCACCGAGGCGCGTCACTCCGCCTACATCCGCTCCGAGCTGATGCAGACTCCTTTCGCCCAGCCCTTCGACAACCCGCTCGACTTCGACGAGGTCTACACTTTGGCTGCGCAGTTCATCACCTCCTGCCCTGATTCCAACCCCGCGCTGCCCGTCAAGGCTTTCCCTACCTTGACTCTCGGCACCACTGGTCCTATCAAGAGCGGTGATACCATCAAGTTGAATACCCCTGGATACGTTCTCGAGGGCTCATCCAGCGGCCAGAAGATCTACGCTGCGTTCATCACTGTTGCTGGACCTATCTTCACTGAGACTACTCCTTGTGATGGTGGTGTTACTCTTACCGTTCCAGAGGGTGTCAACGGACAGAGCTACGTTGTTCTTACTGGATGCAACACCTCGGTCACCGATGACACTGTTGCTGCCGGACCCGCCGTTGTTGAGATCAGCAACTACTAAGCTGCTGTTTAGTATGTTGGCAGCTGAGGGGAGAAAATAGGATTGTATGATGCTTAAGTAGTTGTAATGCTAATGTCGTGCATCTTTGAAAGAAGCATTGTTTGCGCGATTGATGAAACTTTTGGAAGTGTACCAGTGGCAGATAGGTTGATATAAACACATAATCTGATGAATGGGCACCAAATTTGTCTCATCTTTGCGACTCGGTGAAATGACATGAAACTTGACAGCTTCCCTATCACTTGATCCTCTACAGGTCTACCTACAATGCTAATTGGGAATATCAAGCAAGTCCGATGATTTGTACTTTCAGATCGGGGCCAGTCAATTCAGATCTTCGGCGCAACTTCCCAAGTCCTTCTTGGAAATGTCGTCGCCGGGTACTTCGATATTCAGTACTATACAAGTTCTTTGCTTCAGGTTCGTCACCAGTGGCAGACGAAAAGCAGGTTGAATTGGTGCCGATGGGAACATGAATGCGCATACGCAATATTTTAGCACATACGACCACAGACTGAGGAGAACTGGCAAACCCGTCCGCTCTTGCATACATAAGCCTCAGATCGGCAGGTTAGTAGTTGGGTGGGTGACCACCAGCGAATACCTGCTGTTGTATGTTTTTGGTTTTGTGTTTACGTTGAATTTGTTTTTTTTTTATTTTTTATTTTTTTTTTTTGATATGTGAGGAGCGAAGTGGGTCTGAGAACGGTGTTTTGACTTTTGAGCGCTCCGGAGAGGTTGGGTCGGACTCCGAACCTCTGGTGGTGTTGCATAGGGTATTAAGGGTAGACTAGGGTTAGGATTTAGGAAAAGGGGGTGGGAAATTCAGAGAGGAGAATTAGAAAGAGCGCTGGCGCCTGGCAGATTTGCATTCTGTTTTGGTTTCGTTAATGCTCTATATACAGGTTTTGGCATATGCAATCACCAAAACTTCTCCTTTTCGATTGGGTGAGTTCGTAGAGATGCGAGATGGAATTACGGAAATAATGATTAGTGGATCATAAATATAATTTTTGAACTCCTAAAAGTAAAGAGCTAAACTTTTGGAAGTAGCAAGAGATGGAATCGAAAAAGAGGCCGTGGATATCAAAAATCGGAGTCATCATCCCTCGTTGTGCAATTTGTCGATATCCCCCTGGCCGTTGTAACCCAGAATCTCTCTCGCTTCGATCGTAGTAGTCGTTATTTTCCATGCAATCTGTGAACGTCCCTAGCCCACTACCTTTTCAATTCGAACTCCGTCTCAGATAAATCGAAATATTCACCACTCGTTGTGCAATTTGTCGACATCTCTTGCCCTCGTGATTTCAATTCGACCTCTTCACTCGATTGTCATACATCTTTTTGATTTTGGCGTGTTCGGAGTTGTAGAATGGGTTCGGGTCGTTTACTTGTAATGTTACGGGGGTTAGAGGCTGAGGCCTTAGGCAGCCGTTCCTTTGTCGTCCTGACGCCTTTGTCCTATGTATTATAAGAAGGAGGAGCTCTCCAGACCTCTCCTTCTCTCCTTAGCTTCACTAATCCAGTCTTTACCCACTGCTTGTTCGGGCTCTTGGCTCCCTCAATAGGTCTCCGTGACATGTAAGTCCGTGGTTCTTTGAGATTCTTAATTTGCTCGGATCTCCACTCTTTCCACTCAGGTTGGTCCCATCTCTCTTCAAAGACCGACCAGTGCTCGCCTCTGTTGCGCCTAAGTATCGAAGGAAATTAGTAAAGAGTTATGCTTGGAATTTACAAAACCTAAAGACGCTAGAAGAAGAGTTTGATGTACCGGTAATTATCGGAGGCGAGATTTGACGCCTCTCTCATCTTCAATGTCTCATCTAATGATGCTTCGTTGTACTTGGCCGTGTTTTGGACTTTGTCTTTGAACCATTTGCTTCGTGCAGCGCGGTCAAGGCAATCTCGCCGGTAATGAAGTAGCGAGTAGCCGGGAGTCAAACGCTCTCTTTCTTGCTCACGAAGCTTCTTGCTAGTGCGGGCCGAGAGCTCCTTGTCAGCCGAGGGGTCGGGACTAGTCTTTGAAGGAGGAGGACCGGAAGAACGAGTAGGAGGAAGAGGAGGTGTAAGAGAACCAGCAGGAGGCGGACTAGCAGCAGGAAGAGGAGGACTATCAGGAGGGGGACTATGAGCAGGACTAGGAACAGATCGAGGAGCAGGGTGACGACGTCTTTTATTAGTGGGAGTCCTCAAGAGCTCGTGTTCGGGTTTTCGCTTGTCGCCAGTCGAGGCAGGAAACGTGCTAGGAGAAGGCGCAAGAGGCCTCTGCGCAAGGAAAGAGCTCGGCGGAGGAGGGTTCCGCGGAAGAGGTCTCCGCGGAACAGATTTTGGCGGAAGAGGCGGCTTTGAGACAGAGCCTGGTGGAATGTAGGGTTCGTAATCAACGTAAGCAGCATCTGAGCCAGATAGTCAGTAGGGGTAGAAGAAGCCCAGTCTCCTCAGACCTAAACCTACCTCCAAGAGCAGCTCCTGTAAAAGCTTTGTCGCTGTCTGTGGGAGGTAACTCTCTGGCTTCAGGAGCTACGTCGTCGTCTTGGAGAACAGCGGAGCAAAACAGCCGCTCGGTGTAAGAAAGCTGGTTCACAGTGGACTCCTTCTCTCTGAATTCGTTATTTAGTTTTGCTTGGAGATCCCTAGCTTGCTGCGAGAGTGCATTACTGGCTTGAGGGCTGAGATGGGCTCCTTCTTTGGCCCAATGGCCCAAGTTCAAAATCTCCACGTCGATTTCATCGAGTGGTTCTATCTTGACCGCTACAGTCTCTAATTAGTCGGCCATCGGACCAGCAGATGAGTAACCAGAAAAATTATCGGCAAGGGGTTTCGATTTGGCATACCCGGACTTGGTTCTGATAGGGTGAGTCGAGGAGACGGAGCAGGAGAGGAAGCAAAAGAGCGATTCGGCGAGCGCAACGGTGAGGGAGCCGGAACGGGAGCCGCGGGGGTAACAGTGGAGTCAGCAAGTGAAGCTGCCACTGGGTGAGCAACCGGTGTAGGAGCAACAGGAAGCCCAACGGCGGCCTCAAGGGCGGCGCCAGCAATGGTCGCCAACTGGGACTGACGCGGAGCAACGGAAGCGACATGGACAGCTTCGTTCGCTTTGGCGTCGCTTCTCTTCTGCCGTTGGAGTGGTCCAGCCTTAACCAGCCTCAGCACTCGTATCAACCACGCTGCGCAGAGGGGAGGAAGCCATGTCTTTGCAGCTTGATATCTGGCCTTGGAAAACTTCCTCCTGTTTCTCAAGATATCGCATATCTCATTCGCCACGAGCCGGCCAATGGTCGCTCTTTCACAATCTTCCATGTTCTTCCGACTCAACCGACCCGGTGCTTCTAGCCACCCCATACAGTATTTTCCGCATATTTTTCGGGGGTTGCAGGATATAGGTCCACCGGATATCTGGACTATGAGGTATGCTAGTCGATTCCAGCTGTTGGCATCATCATAATCAACTTCATTGGCGTAAGTCGTCGCAATACGTTCCGGGTCGTGCGATTTGAGCCATTGCAAGATCTTCTCTTCCTCGTCGTGTGCAGGGAGCGGTCCCATAATCTCCAGCAGTAGAAGTTCATTCGACCGCCTCTTATTTTTCGAGAACGTCATCATGTGACTTCGGGAAGAGAATTGGCATTAAGGGTTGTGTGCGTTTGGTATTGGGTGGACGTCCCTGTAGCAGGGTTCCTCTAGCCTTCGAGCGCTGGGACAGAGATGGTTGTCTTGCAATCCTTCAAAGTCCAAAAACCGATGTGTGAAGCCTCCCGCATCGCAACAAAGTTCAAGCAATGCCCGGGCATCCGCACCAATCAACATCCATATAGAAAGAGAAAGAATGAGATGGAACCATCGGCATAGAGAATGGAGCTTTTTGGGATCGACTGCTCAGTTAAAGCCTGACCACGTATTGCTCGAGAGAAAGGGCTCCATCATCACTCTCCCATCTTTCTTTGCTTGGTTCTGAATAGGGATCGGGACAATCCGACGATTATCCATCTCAAATTATAATAACATTCTGGCTTTGACAAATGTTTCGCTATGTCCTATGTTAAATGGCATTATGGCAATAGATTTGCTTAACTCTTTTCACAATGCCCTAGTTAATATAACAACATCGTTGTCCTATGGCTTTCTGAGTTCTCTTTGTCACAAGCCACTCATCTGTTATATTCTTTTATCATACAAATTCTAAGTGAGTTAAATGCTTAGCCATGCTCCGATTCTGTTTTGTATTGAAATGAATTTCCACGTCTGTTTGATATCTTTGTATGCTCGTGACAGAAATAATCAATCTGTCAACATCTCTAGCCTCTAAGCGCTCCCAAACCTCCATGATTCCATTCCCTCTCGAGATTAAAATAACAAAGGTTGCCTTTCTCGCGCCTGAAGCATGGGAGCATGAAAGTTAGCAATGATCACTTGAGAGGTTATCGCGAAATTGGAACAGTTCACCTACCAAAAGTTGCGATATACAAGCTTTGCCTCCTCTCTTATCCCCTCCTTTTAGATCCCTGTTCACAGTATAGGGATTCCGTGTGAAAATTCGGTGCATACTCATGGTCCGCTTTTCGCTTAACGCCAGGCGGGGAAGCACGAGAAGATGAAGCACAGGATTCATGATCGACGTAAGGAGACTCTGAACTGAACCGTCAGCAATGGTATGAGAAGCTCTGATTTTTAACTCACGCGTAG
Organism: Cyclaneusma minus; assembly: GCA_037179335.1. Classification (NCBI taxonomy): domain Eukaryota; kingdom Fungi; phylum Ascomycota; class Leotiomycetes; order Marthamycetales; family Marthamycetaceae; genus Cyclaneusma; species Cyclaneusma minus. Next base: position 159,304 of record JAKZHN010000024.1, on the reverse strand, counting down.
CCCGGCTGTTTTCGGCTTGTTCACTTGTACCTCTTGCAGAAGCTTTATCTCTCTCCATCCGAGCTGCATCCCTTTCAGCGCGGGCTTCCAAGAGCTCCTGACGAAGGGCACTCAGCTGCCGCTCATGAGCTAGTTGCTGCTCAAGCGCTTGCTTTTGTTTGAGTATCTCGTCTAATTCTCTTTGAATTTCCTTCGAGTGCTGGTCGAGTGAGGGGTCACTTGGTGCTGGGCTTGAAAAACCGCCACCTTCTGCAAATGGGGTTGTGCGGCCTATAGAGGGGGCGCCAGGAGTCGATCGTCCACCCATGTCAGCAGCTCGAGGCCCCGGGCGACCGTAGCTATCAGTGGATCTGGGAGGCATAGAAGGGGCAGTAGGGCCCGATAGATCATCCGTCACCGCAGCTCGAAGCGTCGGTCTATCATGGCTATCCGTGGATCTGGGATGATTTGGAGAAGGTTGCGCGGCATTGGCTTGGGAGTTCGACCCAGCTCTTGCATTGCCCGGGGTCCAAGAGGGGAAACCGATCTGCTCTATCCCCTCTTCATCGACCGGTTCCTTCTTCACTATGTTATCGAATCAGCTAACGTTCTCACCAGTAGAGATTCCACCAGACAACCTACCGGGCAATTCCGACGTACCTAAAACCGTTTCAGATTGGGTGGATTCTGGTGATAGGACTGGAGTGGGGATGGAGGGGACTGGAGACGGAGCTGGAGACGGGCCTGGAGATTTGCCTGGAGAGAGGTTGGGAGAGGGAACGGAAGAGAGGTCAGAGGAGACAGATCGGTCCGTAGTGGTCTTCCTGTTCTTCTTGTTCTCTTTGACTCTCTTCATGGCCACACACTTCTTAGCCAGCTTGGCACCTCGTCTCGCCCACGCGACACAGACAGAAGGAAGCCATATCTCCAGAGCACGACATCTAGCCTCTGAGAACCCCTTTATCCTCATCATGTTGGAAATTCCTTCAGCAATAAGTGGGCCGGTTTCAATGCATCCTTGCTCTGGCATCTTCCTCTGAGTCGAATAGCCCGATCGATCGAACCACTCTGCACATTGTGCTTTGCAGATTCGCGAGCAATAGAAAGACTTGAGCCCAGATATCTGACCTATCAGGTCTTCTAATGGTTTCCAGGGGGCAGCATCTGCCGTACCCATGTGTTTGTAAAGCCTGGCAATAGGCTCTGGTTTTTGCGATTTAAACCACTGCAAAATCTGCTTCTCGTCAGCATCCGCAGGGAGTGGCTGCACAACCCGTAGCAGGCCGCCGTTGTTGGGCATCGGGCGCTGCATCGGGCGCGGTATGATGGGGGAGAGGTAGTCGTTTCCTGAGCCTTCACGAGTTCACGACGCGCGAGTACTGAGGGGCGGCGAGATAGAGTTCAGAACGCGTGCGCATCCGCACCAATCAATCATCAGAACCTTTCCGTGTAGGAGGATGACAATTCTCAGGGAACTCGAAAAGAAACGTCGAAATACATGTTGTTGATGGCTATATACCGCCAAGCTCCGTCAAAAGAATACCACAATCCAAGCAGGTCGCACTCCGCAATCAAAACCTTTTCATCTTCTCCTTTTAGCTTCCGGTTCAACATGTTTTTGGACATCGGAAGACGTTAAATTCTCGTCGCCCGCCTTTCGCTTGATGCAGGAATGGAGCAAAGGGTTGGAGGATCCGGCCTCGACGCAAGAAACAGCTGAAGTAAATGGTCAGCAAGGGAAGAAGGGGCTTGGCTTTGAACTCACAAGCAGCCAGAGCCTCACTATTGCGAAGAGCTCTTGAAAGAGCATCAGGCATCTTTTCCAGAGCTTGAGGATGTTCATCATTCCAAGCTTCAGAGATTCTTATAACGTTTTCTTCGAGTCGTCGAAGGTACTGCAAAGAGCGTTCCATGAGCTCTCTAGACACTTCTTCTGTTTCAAGACGAGCTCTATTTGAGTCTGCAAGAGCTTTCTCCCTCTGTACAAGCGTCCCGTCCCTGTCTGGGCGAGCTTTATTCATCTCTGCATGGGCTTGATTTCGCTTTGCAATAACTCCCTCTCGTAAATATGCATAATTTGTACGCGATTTTAAAACTGCAGATGCGATTTTGCGATTTCCGAAATATATATAGGTATTTTTGAAAAACCGACGTAAGCAATATAGCGCGCAGAGAAAGAAAGCAATCCACTTTTGCAAGCTCTCTCATCCTCTCCTTTTGGCATCCCGGCCACCATCTTCTGGGGCAGTCGTCGAATTTTCATGGACTCGCTTAACACATGATGGGAGTGAAGTAATCGATTGGGAATTGATACAAGGAACAGCTGAGATAAATGGTCAGTAAGGGTAGAAGAAGCTTGGAGCATAACGCCTCTCGTCAATAGCTCTTTCTTGTGCGCGAAAAGCTTTGGTTATTCGTTGGAGAGCTTTATCCATCTCCGCAAAAGCTCCACGTAGATCCGCAAGAGCTTCGTCCCTTCGTACACGAGCACGGGCCTGGTCGTTTTCTTCAAGAACTCCGTCCCTCTCTTCGCCCCATTTTTCAAAAGCTCCATTTCCCAAGACTCGTCCCTTCTGCAAGAACCTTATCATTCTCTGCAAGTGCTTCATTCCTCTCGGCAAAAACCTCCGCTTTCTCTGCCATCGTCTGATCCCTCTTCTTAACAGCCTCATCTCGTTCCGCAAACGCTTTCATCATTTTCTCAACAGCTTCATCCCTTTCACGAAAAGCTCCCTGGATATCTGCAAAAGCTGCATCTCTATCATCAGTGACTTCCTGAAGATTCTGACAAGCGGTAACCAGCTGCTTCTCAGTAGCTTTCTTCAGCCAATGCTTGAATTGCGAGAGAATGATGTGGAGAAAAATTAAGTACCTGATGCCATTGTTACAGCCGAGCAGTGGAAGCAGGAAGCAAGCCTTTACGCGTCGAGCGACGCGTCGACGCGTAAAGTACTTCTGCAAGATCTAGTCCAAAGCACGGGCGTCCGCCGCCGCACATCCCAGCCACCTACGGAGATCGAATTCATTGGCGGTGTGGAATCAATCACTTCAATCACTTCAATCACTCCTCCCCAGATTCTAGCCTGTCTCGCGCATATCGAAATCAAGTTGCATGTACTCGAAGGAAGTCACTCGACGGCTGGTCGGTTACCCTAGCGCGTGTTCATACAACCAGGGTACCAAAGATGTCACAACACGAAACAGCAATGTAGACGGGCGATAAGATATATACAGCTCGACCCGGAAATATGTACATCTTCAAAAAGCGGCATAAACAAAGGAGCAGCAGCGGAGAAAGAAATCCCAGCAGATCCACCCTCGTCTCAACCAAAAACTCGACCAACTTTTGCAAGCGCTATGCAACTCCCCCAAACACCATCATACTCCTTAGAAGGGGCCGGCGCCACCAGCACCACCGGGTCCACCGCCGCCAGAAGAGCCTATTGATCACAAGTCAGCAAAATGTTTCCAGGATGTGTTGGTCAGATTCTCGGCAGGACTTCGAGTTCACCACGTCCGAGTCTCAACAATGGTTTGAGGCTCGTTGAACTCGCCAAATGTCATTCGCACCTTAAAGAAAAACGATTAAAAGTCTTGAGAGAACTCAAATGAGAGTCGCAATCTAACTGGAGCTGGTGCTGACACCGCCGTCAGCGGTCAGGTAGGCGGCGTAGCTGTCAGTGTAGGAGGCGGAGGTGTCGATGCCGACGTCGATCCAGAGGAAGAGACCGTCAGCGACGGAGTCACCGAGGAGGACGTAGTTGAAGACGGGGTCGGAGGTGGTGTCGGTGGTCTCTTGCAGAGCGAAGACGTGGTCCTCAGCGTTGGTGGTCACGTCGGCGGTGTTGAGGGTGTAGGGGTAGATCTGGGCGACCTCGTCGTTGAGGGACTGGTCCCAGAAGAAGTTACCGGTGTGGGCGATCTGGCCACCGGTGAGGGTGTTGTTGGGAAGGACGGTGGCGTTGAGGTGGAGGATCACGTGCATGTGGTTGGTGCGGCCGGCGTAGTATCCGGGGTACTTGGTCGTAACTTGTCCGACTCCCTCCTCGTCGAGCTGGACAATACCACGGAGCCAGGTGGTGTTGAGGAGGTCAGCGCCGCCGGCGTTGCCGGAGCCCTGGACACCGGAGTAGACACCGGTGGCGTTGGCGTTCCACACATCCCAGTAAGCACCGGACTCGGTACCAGAGATGGGCTCGCAAGTGTTGACGTCGTAGAACTGGACGTCAGTCACGATGTCGATACCGTCAACATCCTCGCGGAGGTCAGAGCGAAGGTACTCGCCGAGAACCCAGAAAGGTCCGACCTCACCCTCGTTGAAGAGGACGCAGGAAGAGTTGCCAGTGAAGGCAATGCTCTCGTCAACCATGGCGATAGAGCCGTTGATGGAGCCCTCGTGGTCAGTGGCGAGGACAACATCGGTGTCGTTGCCAACGCTGGCGCGGACCTTGAGGTAAGGGGCTGGATATGTTTGTTAGTATCATGTGACATATATCCGGAAAGGAGACATGAGGATCATGATGGAGTGACATACCATCGACAGCACGCTTCTTGCGGGCAGCACGCTCCTTGTGAGCAAGGGCAGCACGACGCTTCTGAGCACGCTCAACGTGACCGCGCTTCTTGAGCTGGTCCTGGCAGTCACCGAACTTGCGGGCAGTGAGTTGGCGGACATCGCGGCTGGCGAGAGCGTGGGCACGCTCCTCGGCCTCGTGACCGGGGTGGGCGACTGCAACGGAGGCAGCGCTGAGGGCAGCGGCGAGCTTGATGAAGTTGACCATGTTGGCGGTTCGAGGTGTCTTTGGAAAGGAGTCTCGAAGGAGTGTAGATGTTTGACAGAGCGTGGTGAGAAGCAATGGGAGAAGGAGATTATGACTTCTTTATATCCATCCTCACAACAAGCATGTGAGGTTCTCTAGTATCACGGCATTCCCCGTTGTTTGCATTGAATGGACGCTGATAGGAGGAATTCGTTTCTGGGATTCTTTGGCCGTAGCTTGATATCGGCAAGACATCCGTACACGCAATAGCAACCCCGGAAACAACATAGCAGTAGAAACGAAAGGAAGCTAAGCTACAGCCACTGTGTAGCCACACCGTACCCACCTTTCCGTAATTCGAAGCATATGAGAGGTTATTTGGCAGCTGTCAAGTGTCAAGGTCAGGCAAGGCCCCTTGTCGTTCGAGAACTTCAGAGTTGTCAGATCGCATGAGACGGACCCTGGCCCAGGGCCCTGCGCGTGTGGGGCTATGTGGTGTAGTTCTGCAAGGCACAAGCGCCAAGAACCCCCAAAGAGAAATGCGGAGGACATAGACTGGAGGGTCAAAGTAGTGACGCGTCGGCCCTATCAACTTAATTGCCCACTTGATGATGGCTTAGCTGATATGGGATTCGTCAATGCAGCGGTTGACGGCGGTTAACATACATGTAGGTTGGTCTCCCCGGCCCCGTTTGTATTATCATCAGGCTGGAACATTAAATGGGCTAGGACCAAAGTCAAAATTTCCAGAGCCCGATTCAGTGGAATCTTGAAGCTTGAGATCAAGAGTATGTATGGGAGAAGTAGTCAGCTGAACTTCCCCTGACCAAAAGGATTGCCGAATTGGGAGTGTACCTTAGCAGACCGCCAACTCGAATATGCTGAAAGAGGCAGAAGGTTGAAGCTGACGATGATTTTAGCTTTCAGCAATTGCTTCGGGGAGCGGTGGGGAGTGGGCACGACTCCATTCAGAAACGGGTCTTTGGTCAGCAACTACAGCTGCCGGAGGCCGGGGTAAATAAGTTCCTAGCGCCATCCGTGCGGCCCCACTACTTTATAAAACTGTGGCTCGTTTGCACTCTGTTGATTGTTTTCAATTAAGGCCCCCGATCACCAACATTATATTCTTTCTATTATGCCTAATGCACAGACGGAGGGGTCGAGTTAATACGAGCATACATCCCGGAAAACATTGATGGGCCGGCACGAACCGCGATCTTCGAACTCTGCTGAACATCAATGAACCGAAAACATTGATGTTGACCGTGCTCAACAAGCATCCTCCCTCCCATCTCCACATGCTCCCCTCGCCGAGCCGAACAGGCCGAATTCCATGAGAACGCCGACTGGGGAAAGATCCACCGATGATCTCACTTTGACAATGTCGACAGCTGTGCCGGTGTGTACGCGGCCTCCGCGTCAGACTAAGCGCTCCCCGCCAACCGACTCGAGTGCCCAGCCGGCTGGCTTGCTGATGCCAAGCAGCCTTTTTCTGGGCAGGGCAGGTGGAGCTTCATCCACGACATTTAACGCCTGGGCCCCAGCCGCCAGCGTTGAACTACGTCCCCGGTCCGCAAGGCCAAGAGTGTTTTTGGCAAAATCGAGCGAATTCGACCTTCTCATCTCCCATTTTGCCGGTAGCTTGGCGTCGGACACTTCAATGATGAAGCTTTGAGACATGGAGCGATGTCGCAAAGTCGGATCCAGGCCCCAGGGACTGAAAAAACGCCATCGTCGGGCGAGTGAGACCTTCTCACCGATATTGATGGCGACAACTCAAGATGCCTTGGGGTTTTGGCCTGTGCGACCATCTCAAAGGGTAGGCCAAAGCCGGTGGATTGTTCTAGAATGGCTTCCGCTACTCATGCCCAAAGTCAGTTGGCATCGTGGTAAATGCTCTGGTGGGTTGACCGCAAGGAACGAAATCCTTGCAGTTCAACTTTTTCAATCGGGATGTCGCAATTGGCCATGAACACTGAGGTTGGGCTGAAAAAAAGAAACCAAAGAACCGGAGAAGCATCACCAAGCTGGAGGCGTGGCAGACCCATTATTCTTCGTCAACATGCACATTTGATGGCAGCGTTTCACGAGCCTGAATCGACAATCCCATCGAGCCCGCTATCAAGCTTTGCAAAATGCGAGGGGCGAGCAAACAACTCTTGGCTCTCTTTATTTAGATGAAAATTCATGCACCAGGAACATAACCTGGCTTTCATCTGGACAAGAAGGTGGAAACGTAAGCGAGCCTTTCCTTTTAATATCCGTTGTTCTTGGCCCGTCGTTGCAGATGCATGTATGAAACTCCAGGATAGCTACAATTCCATCTTGTTTTTCCGATATGTCGTCTTCCGCTGTGCTGCGTGCATCATGTTTCTGCTTCAACAACACAGCCCAGATCTCTCCGGCTTGGCCATCACGGAAAAACACCAAAGTGTACGGTAGTTACGTACTCTGGGGTACGCGGCCAGGGTTCCCCACAGCGGCTCCAAGTTTCAACTTCAATCGTTGCTGAAGGAATCAACTTGACCCCAGACAGGGTTGACAGAGGCTCGTCACCCCAAACGGGCAGGTACACGTTGCCCGCAGCAGACGCGTAATCTCAATCCCAGAAGAACAACGCGCAGAGCAAGCCGTGAGAAGCGCGGGGAACAACCCAGATACGCCACATCTGCTTGTGAAAAGCCTCAAACCGAAGATTCGTGTACAGCAGAGCAGTCAGTTCATCAGAAGATCCAATCACTTGTACCATGTGAATATGAAAGGTGAGTCCCAACATGTGGGAGTATCTCTTTAGGAACCTGCCCGTTGCAGAAGCCAAGCCATCAAGATCTTGATTTTCCTCGGCACGATGTCTTCCACCGCTGGCGTGACCTCTCAGTTCAAAGATTTGTACAGAATTGGCCTTTCCCTGCTAAGCGACTACACAATACGGGCGACGCTCTCCCTCAGTTTGAAGCTCTCGGGCAGGCAGCATATTGTCATATTTCGCATCCATCAAAACGCCCTCTCCAACCTCGAGCACGCATCTCCTCCATCAGCCGCCCTTCTCCGGACTCGAACACATTCAGCGTACCGTCAAGCTTCCACAAGTCTTCTGCCACTTTGACAGTCTCCAGAACTTGCTTATACTCTCCCGTCTTCGACTTCTCCAGCCATCCATTGAACCCCCGCCTGGAATCCATCATCCGTGCTCTGCCCATCCTCGTGCTTAGAAAGACCGCTTCCGGCAACCTCGGAGTTCGGAGACATCTCTCCCTCGATCTCCAGCTGCCAGCTTTGCTCCAGCGCCGCCTCAGTCTCGACCTTCCCATCCTTCGAGACAGCGCAGCAAGTCCATCCGCATATCACCACTGCAACAAACACTACCCGGCCACCACCACGCACACCATCACTATCCGTCCCCTGTCGCCGCTTCGACCACCTGAGGCCTGCCTACATGGAATTTTGGAGCAAAAAAAAAAACTGAAAAATGGCAAAAAAGGTGTTCAGTAGATCAGAGTGAACCCCGACTCGCAGATTGTGCGGCTTCTGTGGATCGAACACAGTGCCTCCAGATAATCTAGTGATCTGAAGTTTGACTTCAGTCTGGCGCTCTCCCAAGTGAGCTAAAGCCGCTTGGTTTGTTGATGAATAAAAGCTTGCGGAATCGCTTACTTCTTACCAAAGATTGCGATTCCATGAACGGCAACGAGAGTGATGGCCACAACGTTTGAGCCAGCTTGCTGGAAATGGAAATATACAATTTTTTAACTGATAGCCGAAGCCCGAAGACAGGTCACTGGGCAATATCATTCATGTAGCTTGAGTCCGAAAAGGTTGGCTGCTAGGAAGAGAAATGCTGTTGGATCGTCCCGGTCGGCTGACACTGGGAATATGAATACTTGGCACAGAATACAATGTAGTGTACCTACGAACTTGAATTGGGCTGCCAGCAGGTCTTCGTTTCATTCTTTGGGTGTCCTGTGTCGCCATCGAAGTTGCAAAATCGGCCTGAAGCCGGACATCACAGTTGCACATTTCACACCAAAACTTACCACGTTCAAACTTCGATATCTTCGAAACTTAGGCTATGAAACATATAGCAAACGCCATTGATTAGTAACTTTGACAATTGATAGCGCGAACAAGATGTTTCAATCTCAAATCCGGATCTCACTTAAATCTCAAGAAAATCAATAGCAAAGTTGCGAAATCGGCTGTGGGCTGGACTTCATAATGGCTAATCCGGTCGAAAATTGTATAATCTTTACAGGGGGTGTAACTCAGTGGTAGAGTGCCTGCTTTGCATTGTTATCAAGATGACTGCATGAAGTCCAGGGTTCAATCCCCTGCTCCTCCAATCTTTTTTCTCGGTTCTTTGCACCATTTTTTTTTTTAACTTCCCTTCAAGTTGTTGATGAAGTCTGTGTGCTCCGAATCGGCCCCCGGGGATCCACCCACGGGCCAGGTCAATAGGTTGAAGCGAGAGCCACGGACGTCGAGATTTAACTTGATCGCTCGGTTTGTAAGAAGGTGGCTATTTTCGCTACTGGATTGGTTTGTCGGATTTGGGGAACCATTTTGCGGCGTGGTTGGTGTTGCTGTGAGGCTTCAATGTTGCAATAACGACAACTGGCTGTGTGACGATGGGTGGGTGCTGATGCGCTGTGATATTTGGCGGTACATGTAGTCTATTGAAAATGTGAGATAGCAGTAGAATAGAAACACGCTGAGTAGCACCGCCCTCGATAAAAACCGCCACATTGCAGTGATTGACATGATGATGATGATGACGATGAGTTGAGAAGATACTCAGTCACGAACACGCACTCTGAGCCCCATTTTGCCATTTTCTTCTGAGACTGGCAACCATGTCCAATGGTTGATTTGGCAAGACTCAAACTCCAAGGCCGGCCATCCCAATGAAGTAAGTGCGAGCAAATCATCATGAGACTGAGCCTTTTGTTTGGAGTGAGTTGTTTGGAGTCTTGTTGCTGTCTTTGCCCAGCCATTTGGACAGCTTTTGAACACTCGGATCATCCCTTTTAGCTTGAGTACACTTTAACCTTGGTGCTATCATTATTGCCATTGCCATTGCCATTGCCATAAGGGATATTGATGTTCGCAAGCCTTTTCCCGTGAATTTCCTATTGTTAACTGACGGATGGAGGTGTTTGATTGAGAAGGCTGCCACGGCTGCCCACATACCGTAAAAAGAGTTAGGTTACCAAATCTCTTTGTTCTCTGGTAGCCAATAAAGGGCTACAAATTAGTGCTGCAATTCCCGGTTGCCCAGTGCACACTGGACTCGATTATTTAGTTAGACGTAGCAAAACAGTCGCATTATTGGCACAATTGATACCGACACTTATTTAATTTCGTTGTCAGCGCTGGTTTTACGTTATTCCAGAATTTATTTACTGAAAAAACGGCCAGTTGTCATCGAATCAAATCTGATGAAAGGCCCGGGTGGCACAATTGGCTAGCGCGTGAGACTTTTACGAAGTATTATCTCAAGGTTGGGGGTTCGAGCCCCCCCTCGGGCGATCAGCTTTTTAACCATCCGTTTTGCAGTTTTTGATGCCGAAGAGCAAGCTGCATGCATTTATTTATATCTGCAACCAGATCTGGAAATGGACAAGAACTCGGTGAGAAATTTGTTGTTTCATTTTGAGGCTTAGCTTTGGACGTCTTTGAGAACAGAATCGTGCCTCTTCTTTTATATGTTTCACTGCGATGGTGCTTAAACCGATGTCTTTGTCCCAAACTGCGCTTTGACCCGCAGCCCGACCTCGGCTATGTGTCCGCGGATATGATGTCTTCGGATCGAGGCGGGAGGTTGTTTCGCTGCAGCAGCTCTACGCGGACTGGAGGGGTAAAGGAAGGTGAGCAGAACTCTCTGTTCCAAAACATCCCGAGATTCAAAAGCTCCAATTGCAATTGAACCCTGGGGAAAGATTCTCCATCTCAATTTTTCTCATTTTGTCTGTCTCCCTCTCCTCTCACTGTAAGATGTCGGCAGTCACTCGATCTCTCCGCACTGCTCCTCGAACTCTACGCCCAATCGCTGCTGTTCGAGCTGCCCCTCTTGCTCTCAGAGCTTCACGAGCACAACTCACATCGTCCTACCGCCCTGTGTACAAGTCCTTCTCCACCATGTCTTCTCTCAAGTCCGGTGCTCCAATGCCTTCGGAAGGCCGGGGCTATGATCCTGAGATCAAGGACATTGCTAGCTATGTCCACAACACGCCAATTGACTCCGAGCTCGCTGTAAGTACCTGCTAAAATATTTAGGATAACGAACAATAAAAACCGATCTAACATTCAATTCAGTTCGACACAGCCCGATACATTCTCCTCGATACCCTTGGATGTGGTCTTGAGGGTCTTCGCTTCAAGGAATGCACAAAGTTGCTGGGACCGATTGTTGAGGGGACCGTGGTTCCTAATGGGACGAAAGTGCCGGGAACAAACTTTCAGCTGGACCCCGTCAATGGCGCATTCAACATTGGTGCGATGATCAGATGGCTGGATTACAATGACTGCTGGCTTGCGGCAGAATGGGGGTGAGTCTTCCATGAAGCACAATTGTGAATTTCTGGCCTACCTCTCAGACACATATTCTCAGCCCAAGTCTCGCTACATCCTCTTCACTTATGCGCCTATACCTCAAAATCCCCAACTAACCCTCCTCACAGCCACCCCTCCGACAATCTCGGCGCCATCCTAGCAGTCGCCGACTGGATCTCCCGCACCAACCGCGCGGGCGGCAAGAAGCTAGGAAACGGCAAAATCCTCACCATCAAAGACGTCCTCGAAGCCATGATCCGCGCCCACGAAATTCAAGGCTGTCTCGCTCTCGAAAACTCCTACAACAAAGTCGGTCTCGACCACGTCGTGCTCGTCAAAGTAGCCAGTGCTGCCGTTGTATCCAAGATGCTCGGTCTGAACGAACGCCAAACCGCTGACGCCGTGTCCCAAGCCTGGGTCGATGGCCAATCGCTTCGTACCTACCGCCACTCGCCCAACACCATGTCGCGCAAATCGTGGGCGGCGGGTGATGCGTGCCAGCGCGCCGTTAACCTCGTGCTGAAGGTGCAGCGCGGCGAGGCCGGCGTGCCGACTGTGCTTTCTGCCCCTGTGTGGGGTTTCTACGACGTGTTGTTCAAGGGCAAGAAGTTTGAATTCCAGCGTCCTTACGGATCATACGTGATGGAGAACGTGCTCTTCAAGGTCTCCTATCCAGCCGAATTCCACTCCCAGACCGCCATCGAAGCCAGCAAGCGGATTTTCCACCAGCTCAAGGAGCAGGGCAAGAGCGCGGAAGATATCAAGGAAATCACCTGTCGCACGCACGAAGCGTGCATTCGCATTATCGACAAGCAGTTCAAGCCCATGGACAACTTTGCCGATCGCGATCATTGCGTGCAGTACATGTGTGCCGTAATGCTTGTCTTCGGCCGTCTCGAAGCTACCGATTACACCGATGGTGGCGAAGCTGCTACCTCTCCGCTTGTTGAGAGCTTGAGGCAGAAGATTCGCTGTGTGGAGGATGAGCAGTTTACCAAGGATTACCACAATCCGGATATGCGAACGATCCCCAATGCGCTGACGGTGGTGCTGAATGATGGGACGGTGCTGGAGGAGATTGTGGTGGATGCGCCGCTGGGCCATAGACTTAGACGGGATGAGGCTAAGCCGGAGATTCTGGCGAAGTTCAAGAGGCATATTGGACATCATTTTGATGAGGCGAGGGTTAAGGAGCTGGTGGAGTTGCATAATGATGCGAAGAAGTTGGAGAATATGGCGGTGGATGAGTATGTGGATTTGTATACCGTTGAGAAGAGTAAGTTTGTTTAGAGGGGATGGCTTTGTGTTTACAAAGGCGGGCCTAGTTTAGAAGGGGGGCTTGGTTAAAGCGGGAGGGAAGGAGATGGGTATATGTTTGATGGGCCATAATTACATGAGCTAGATGTCATAAGCTAGGTAATTAGTGAACTTACTGAACCTACCGAGCTTGCTTGTCTGTCTGATGTCCGAAGAAGGTATTGTGCTAAAGCTACAAGTTGGTTGTTTCCAGAGTCGGTTCTCAACTTCTCAAGATGGTTCATGCTTGCTGACGATTCTATCCTAGGTTCCCGACTTCACTGATTCAAGCATCCAAGCCTCGGAGGACCTGATTGAGAAGGCGATTTTGCTTACCCGTAAGCTCCATTGTTTATATGCAAGACCGCGGATCTTTCATTTGAAAGGGGGCTAGCTAAATCCCAACTGGAGTTCTGAAATCCAAGACAGGCTATGCCCAATCATGATTGAATCGGGATGCTGCCCCCTAATCCCTTATCCCTAATAATTACAGGTAATTCTGGATATTCTAAGTAATTGAATGTCTTTTGAGCAATTGGGAAAGTTCTAAGTGATTGGGAATTCGCCGCCGTCCCTCGCCGCCGTCCCTTATCGCTCACCCCTCGCCGGCACCATTGCTGCCACCAGGTGAGACCCAAATTCTCCCAAATCTGCATGTCTTTCGGCCCCTAACTTGACTCTGCCTAATGTTGCCAAATAGAAAAGGATCCTGGGTACGCGAAAATTGAGAACCGTGAAGGCGAAGGCCGAAAGCATGGCGAAGGCCGGAAGAATGGCCTGCAAGTCCTCGTACCCCCCCCCCCCCCCGAGTCGAAACGAAGTCCATAGACTAAACGCAACGGCAGTGGCCCATGGAGTGTGACAGGTAATAAGCGACGGTCTGAGCCGCCAATGCCATTTGGGCGGCGTCCGGGTTCTAACCTCTGGTTGGCGGAGAGCGTGTAAGTGTTTCGAGTTTTCGAAAGTCGAGAATGCGTGGTACCAGATCAGTGAACCGGCGGGAACGGGCTGCGGTGCTGGGGGAATTGGAAATCGACAGAGTGAACCACGGTTGACGAGAAATTTTGAAACTTCAAACTAACAAGTTTGTCACATGGCCGGGAGTTAGGTCGACAGGGCAGTTGGTACAGCTCTTCATTTACACAGTATGCTCCGAGCTTTCGCAGATAGGTCTGAGTTTCTAGAATCTCGCTCATGATGGAAGCTTTTGACGTATTCCCGTGTTCGTATATAAGAACAGCCAGGAAACAAAAGGAAAATGCTTTTCAGCGGCGAGTGTCTCGGTATGCCCCTAGGAACACCCGCATTGCGCCAATATGTCCGTAAGGCTTTATCAGACGCCATGTACCTTGCCGATATATCGGTTCTGTTTCTCCCAAATGCAAACAATCCACCTATTTTCGCCATATATCCGTCCCATGTGCCAAAGGGAAGAAGAAACACCAGAAACTGCTCGCAAGAACACATGTTATCTCAGCATCCCACAAATCCTCTACTCCTCCTCACTCTCACTACTCTCGTCATCCCGCGTCACATGCACCGCTGGCGCCGCATAAGTATCAAAGGCCTCCTCCAGCTGTGCCTCCAAATCATTATCCAAATCATCCTCGAAGCCTCCGCTCGCGCCATTCGCCGGCGCCGGCAACTCGAGCATGTCTACGTCCCGGTCGTGCTCAGCGTCTTCCTCGCCGTCAGCATCGCTCTCGCCATCGACAGACATTTCGTCCTCGCTATGTGGAGCTCGATGTGCTGGAACGACCGGCGAGCGCGGCCGATAGCTGGTGCTGGCGGGCGGCTTGGCGTCGGGATATTCGATCGTAAGGCCATCGTCAGAGTCCGAGTCGTCGGCTTCGGAAGGTGTGGGTGAGCGACGGACGGGCGCTTTTGGCTTTTTGGTCTTTGCAGGGGCACGGCGTTTGGGGGAGGCGGGCTTGGGCTTCTCCTTTGCGGCGGAGGCTTTGGTGCTTGCCTTGGTTTGTTTTGCGGGCTTAGCTTTCGGTGCGGTTTTGACTTTTGCTGCTGGTTTGGGCTTGACCGGTGAGGGTTCGGAAGTGGGTTGCGAAGAAAAGGGCTGTGAGGACTGCGAGAGCTGGGAAGGCTGGGTGATGGGCCCAATTTGTGGGTAGATGTTGCGGAGGGCGGAAGCGTCTTGCTCCCAGGGGGTCGAGGTTATGTTCATGTCGAAGGAGGAGTCGACTGAGTGGAGGATGTAGGCTTCGCGGGCGGGGTCAAACACGAGGACATATTTGTTTTCGCCGGGTTGGCGGGTGCCTTCGTATGTGAACTCTTCCTCTTTTCCCTTGTCTTTGTTGTTGTATTTCAGCTGGTATCGGGAGTCGTCGGATGTGGATGCCGGTGTGAGAAGAGACTCGTTTGCGCCAGGGGAAGGATTGGGCTTGTGGTTATCTGTGCTCTTGGAGTCAGCGTTGTGCTTTTGGTGCGGGACAGTCCTCGATCGTTCAGGCTACTGACAGCGAATGCTGGTATAGACATCTTTGCTTCCTCGTCCCAGCAGGGCGTCGCTCAAGATAATAGGATATTTGCCCGCGTCTCCGGGCTGGGTAGCGGTTGCCGCCATTCCGAAGCAATACAGTCCGCTTCCAAGTTATATACGAGTAGGTCCGCCGATGAAGTGCTCTCTGACGCTTAGGGAGAGTGGAATGATGGTGAAAGGGCGGCATTCAAGGAGTCGACACATCGCTACACGGGTGACGGCTGCAGGGTTCCGACGATAAGGCTGATCGCCGAATTCACGGTGGGGATCCGCTAGCCTGCCGCTTATGTAATTGAAGGGTCCAGCTGGGTCCAGCTCCAAAAATAGAAGCTCAGCAATCATTGAATTGCCAAAGGACTTGTATTTTATATATTAAATACGGGTGCGGTCAGAGTTCAATGTCGCATAGCTGTGCCTGGATCGTCTCGAGTTGTTCGGCTCTGACACTTCAAGCTGGAGTACACGATTTTGCTTTCGATCCTGGTTTTGGGTGCTTATATGTCAGTCTTCTAAGAATAGCTAGGTGCTGGTGACACCGCACCTTCACACTTTCCCGATTTTCCCGACTCTTTCCAGACCTGAATACTCATCTGCACGCAATCTGAGAAGCTCAGCAAACCGAGTTTCTAGTATTTGTGTTTCGTTTCTTCCCAAGTCTCATCTTCTCCAATCACCATCTTGTACGAAATCCTACCATACTCCTCTACTTGAGGAACTAGATCCGGTGCCACAGCCTGGTAGGCACGAGAGAGGATCCTCCATATAGCTATCGCGTCATCCGACATCAATCCCCACTGTCGAATCACGATATGTGTGCCATGACTCCTGGGCAGATTTCCTCCCTCAATGATGAATCCCAAGGAGGCAAGGGCGTCGAGCGACGTCTGAATCGCTTCAAGTTGTCTGCCTTTGAGACCATGTTCCTGTGCCAGGATTGCCAGGGGAAGAAATAGGCTCAACTGAGGCACTTCTGACGCCGGTCGATGGTATGTTTTGGCAAGCTGTGCCATAGTTGACTCGGGCTCAGCTGCAGCAGTGGCCTTGTCAATGGCCCTGAGCAGGCATAAGTTCTGGGCCTTCATAGCCAGCTTTGCCCTCTTTGCCATGGCGCTCGGCGTCAAAGTGTCTTCTTCCTGGCATATTGCACAGTCGCACTTGAAGCCCCATTGTTTCATATTGCGTTGACGCTCCTCTGGATCGGTCGTGTGATTGTAATACTGGATAGTTATCTCTGCATTAGCTGGAATGTCGCGAGTGGCACGAACAATGAGCATATCGCCGATGAATGATCGGTGAGAGTTGTTGTAGCAGGAATGGTTGATGTAGGAGGCCTTAGTCCAGACACCACAATACTGGAATCTCTGCGGCCTTCTCAGCAGCACTTCAGGGTTGCTAGATTTCGTCTGAGTGAGGTGAAGCTGGCGGTTTGAAAGCGGACTGCCATAGCCGTCCAGTGATACTATACGCTCAATCAAGAATCTAGAATGGTTATGAGTAGAGTATCAAAGAACCACGAGGGTAGAGTGTCTCTTACGTGTCGATCACTGGTTTTCCATCAACCTCAGTGACTTTCGCAGGCTGGTAAGAGCCGTGGTGCAGATCTGTGATCGTCGCCACCAAGGAGGGATTCTGGTCCACCTTGCGCGCAATCATTCCAATAAGATCTGCCTGTCCTCCCAGGGTCATCATACCAGTCTGAACGTCGAAGAGTACTGTCATGTCTCTTTCTCGATTGCTCTGTGTATGTTCCCCCCACCAGGAAGTATAGACGAATGCCTTCTCGCACCAAAGAAGATCACCGGCCCTGACAGCTTTTGTCGTAAAGATACCACGTCCCCGAGAACCAGAGGCTCTGATAGCCACTGGTCCCGTGAATGAGGCATGATCCAGAAGCGGTGGCTGAGATTCGGTGGCTTCCCGCTGCATTTCCTTGAAGTGATACTTGCCGCTCTCCTGCTCCGAAAGCCGGACAAGAGCCTGGCCGAACATCTCTCTTGCCTCGGTATTGTTTGGACATCTCAAGCGAAGATCCTTGAGGACATTGCAGCATTCTCGATATCTTTGGAGATTGAGAAGAGCTTTGGCTTTTCGGAATAAGTGCTTCTCAGCAAGGCCAGGAGCGGTTGGCGTGAGTTCGAGGTCCGCAAGTGCTGCTTCAAATTTGCCAGTCTTGAGAAACGCAAGAGCACGATTGAGTCGGAGAGTCAAACGCTCGTCTTCTGTGGGAGAGCAATCGAGGCCCCTGGTGTAACTGCCGTGATAGTAAGCCCAAGGAAGCGAAATCAGATACTGTTAGTGACCCACCACTCGATAGCTTTGTGATACTCTGACTTTTTGAAGAAATCATTGCCCTGAGACTTCCAGACAATAGCGGCAGTTACTCCCTCTCTGGGAGATGGGCTCCAGCATCTTGGGACTCGATGATCGTAGATTGATAGAAAAACGACGTCAGAAAGATGATCCACGCGGATCCCGCATTCTCCGTTGGGTATCACACTCAAGTACGGCTCCTTCACAATCAATATCGTCCCCTTCTCCAGTATTTCCCTCGCCGGGCGCTCCTTCTCCGTCTCTTGATGTTGGAGCCTCAGGACAACTGCATCGCCGTTCTCATCTTCAGCAACAGTGGTGATGCCCGAATCTCTATCTGCCAGAGCGATTGTTCTCAATAGAATGTAGCCATAGTGATGAAGCTCGGCGACGAGATGTTTGATCATGATTTGTCTCAGGCCACTCAGAGGACAGGTACATGGGCGATATTTCGTAGGCAAGAACGTAATCTGCCTCAAGAGCCTGTTAGACGTGTCCGTACGTCGGGACTCATGCTGTCGAATGAGCTCATCTCGGGACTTTCTTTGCTCTGTGAGCTGCTTCCTGCGAGCTTCTGATTCCGAGTCTATGAGAATTCTTTGCACCCCATTAATTAGAGCTTGATACCGGGGCATGTTCGGGACATCCTCGTAATCCATGGTTCCAGGTATGGGGCATAAGGTGAGGGTCGCAAGAACTGCTGGGAAAGGAGAGTGAGTCGAGACTCGAGTTTTGATGGGTATGTCGCGGTTGGAATGGGCTGTGGTGGAGACCTGGGTCCAGCTGGATAAATACAGCAGGTCCATCAACACAGCATCAAAACGACGAATAGAGAACAAGCAGGGCCTTGATGGGCGTCCGTTTGTTATCAATGCAGTAGGCTGGCGGTAGGCTGCAGCACGAGATCCGCACATTGCCCGTTTGTATACGGACAACAATTCATTTACCAGGCACCTAGCTACTGCTGTGTTCCGCTCCCACGGCGTTGTTTACTATTGAAGAGGTCAGAGGGCATGGTGAGGGAGCAGTATCAATTCTAGACTGGAGCTAGCTGCCCAATTAATGAGCAGGGTGGCTAGTTCTTTCGAGCTAAGAATGATGGTCTAAACTACAAGGGGCTTAGCTTTCAAAAGCTTAACCTTCAAGAGCTTCACTTTCAAAGAGACCTAAGAAGCTTCAAAGGCTTTAGCGTACAAAGGTTAGAACAAGGTCTGGTGCAGCTCCTGCAACACGAACGTTTACTTGGTGGAGCAGATGGTATTGCATCAAATTTGAACATTTGCTGTATATTTATCAAGGTATATATCTATTAGCTATTAAATATTTATTAGATATCTGTCAAATACAAGTATTCTATATTCACTGCCTCCGAGCCCCTTTTTTACTTTCAAGGAAGCTCACAAGCTGCAAGTCATGGTGTCGTTCAGGAGGACACGGCTTTTTGTTGGTATCACCGTTCAGAGATTTTCACTTGAAGATGCCATCCTTACTGGATACAGGTACCTACCTAGGAGTCAGGCTAAGAGTTCAAGAGAAGGAAGGACCGCTCTGCTTCAATCGATGAGCGTGGAAGTTTGCTTTATCTCCAAGACACGACATAGGACAGACAAGGTGCTCTATTGTAAAGCGCTGTTGATGTGCTTGCTGGCTTCGACGCATGATGGGAAGCAAAGATTCTTTAAATACTGGTGCTGCAAATGCTGCTCATGCTATTTCACATAACATTATCAAATCATAGCCCGCCAACAGACAGTAAATCAACCTTTTCAACTAGGGGTATTGTATACAAGAAGAGTATTACGGGCTTTCCGACTCCAAGCTCAATTGTTTCCTACACCTGTCCTCTCCCGCCTATTTCCATTTCCATAAATCATGTCCAAGGCCCCAAGTCCTGCAAGACCAAGACCGCAGCAAAGAGAGCCAAGGCACCAATGGTATAGACACAGACTTGTCGACTGACAGCAGCACCAGTCACACACGGTACGCTCGTCGATGCCGACGCCGCCGATCCAGCAGTAGAAGAGCTCGATCGTGTAGCAGATATCGTAGCAGTCGTCATAGAGCCCGTCGAGGGAGCTTCCCGCTTCACATGAGTTGGGTCCGCTGCCTCTCTTTTGGCATGAGTTGGATCCGCCCGCTTCGCATGAGTTGGGTCTGCTGCCTCCCTCTTCGCATGAGTTGGGTCCGCTGCCTCCATTTTGGCATGAGTTGGATCCGCTCGCTTGGCTTGAGTTTGGTCTGCCCTCTTGCCATTCCTTGGTGAGGGCTCCGGGCTCGGCAGCTTTCGCTCTTCAAGACCTCCGATGATCCGAACTCCCCCCCACTTCTGCGTTCATCTGAGCTTCGACAGCCATGGCTGCGGAGAGGCCGAAGAGAAGTGCCGAAGAGAACTTCATGATGGCGGAGCTGAGGATGGTATGACTGAGAGTTGTTTCTCGTTATTGTTAAGCGGTAAGGAAGCTGGGTAGAGAGGAAATGACATAACGGGGGATAATCGTGGGACGAGGATAGTTGTGGGAGTTAACGACAGTGGATAATGGAGTTATAGCTGCTAAAGATGTAACTGTTGGAGATGTGGCTAATGACGATAGGGAAAGAAAAAGAGGTTTCTCCAAAGGGAATGTGCTTCCTTAAGTAACTCACAAAACCCATGGCCAATATACTCACGGACGAAATTTGAGTCTAGATAGCTCACTACCCCACAAAAGTAGCAGGGCGCGGAAGGCTGCAACCTAAAATCGCAAAGAGGTAGAATACAGGGCAGTGCCGGTGTGCGATAAGACGCTGGTTGGTGTTTCGTTCATCTCGCATAGCCCCCATATTATATCGGACGAGCTGCAAAGGGAACACCTTTCGGAAGACTTCCACGAGGATTGGAGCGTGAGTAGCTTCTCACAACCACTCGGACCACTCCATCCAGGCTGGGTTCTGAAAAGGGAATGCATGGGATGGTTTTCGAAGCTTCGAGTGCTGGCTGAGCAGCACAGAACAAGGAAAAAGCTTAAAGCAGCCACACACACACACGAGTGAACGAAACATGTGACCACTGGGCAAAGAAAGGGAAAGTCCGAGGCTGACTGCTTTTGGGTATCGAGAAGCCTGAGCCCGTGTACCCGTCACATTCGATCGACGCGATTGGCGCGAATGACTTTGCTAGATGCTGATACTCGTAGCTTTGGAGGTGGCACTGCTGCCAAGGCTGTGCCGAACTTGGTACTGGTAGCGACACTCATAGAGTAGGAGGTTAGTACCGCGTAAATACCACTATGGACCTTTTTCAGATGGTTTTCAGAGCTGTCCATATGGTCAGTGGGCTGGTTCTGGTACATGTAGAGGAGTTGAGAGCGGTGAGCTATTCATAACAGTGTTAGGCTTCGAGCCAATTGACGGTTGACTTACATGTATGATGCTAATCGACCGTACAATCATGACTGAGGACATAAAGTAGATAGGCAAGCACCGGGCCCTGAAGAAGAATCAGAGTTCTCGATGGTGTAGACTTAAGAGATCTCGTTGGCTTTTGTGTAGGCGATTGGATCTCTCTCTGTCTCTCTCGCGCGCGCGCGCGCGCAAACGGTGGAGGTCTGGCAGCGTTGAGGCCCTCGAGCGGTGCTACAAGGCCAAAAATCGAGTCATGACAACGGAGAATCTTCAGCGCAGTTGCGCAGCTGCAGGCGTTGCAGAAGAGCCTAGAGTCAAAACAAGAGGACCCCAAGCCCGGGTTCGGAGCATAGCCAGGAAATAATATCGCGTCAGAATGGGCAGAATCTTTTGAGGGAGAAAAGACTGAGGCTCATCGAGATAGCTGGAAGGTCTGGTGGTCCGTGCTTGGCAGCACTTTTTAGGACGGCCTCAACCGTCGACGGGGCATTGAGTGCCGAGACTCAAATGACGGATGGGTCTCAGGAACATGAAGATCGGAACGGACAGCACGGACCCTCTCACATGCTTCCTGTACTCTAAAATCAAGGACCGCGATCCAGCAACTAAGCGTTGGCCTAATTAAGGGTGCACATGTTTAGAATAAAGGGGTCGGCTTGTGGCTTGCACCATGTTCTGCTAGCAAATTTCCAAGATTTGAAATAAACGGGCGGGAGGAGATTGAGGGGTTCCTGGTGCCGCTGCCACGAGTGAGTTGAGGCTTGAGGCTTCATTATTGAATGAAAATGCGGAGTGCATGCCGATTGCCTGTCGATCTCGGGTGGTCCCTGCGTGGCTGGGGCCAAGATCGGCAAAAGCAAGTTTTTGAAGATTTCGATGTTTGGGAGAGTGGAGTATCATGACAACGTGGCGACGGCGAGGTCAACATATCCTGCTCGCGGCTCAGGACGAGAGGCAGTTCGCAAACTTCTTGATCGTTGTTGAGGGAGCATTCGAAGGCAGTACGGTCTGAACCCAAGGTCAAAGCTTCAATGTTGGCGCAAGATGAATTGGCTTTTGGCCCCACATATTCTGAGTTCATCGATGATGACGATGATGGCATTATGTTCAACGGCAGCAAACATTACGAGCTGTAAGTCGCAAAACAAGGACAAAAGAGAGGACTGCCCCCTCCATGATGTCAAACTGGCGGATCTCCAATGGCCAGCCAGCTCCTCGGGCAAAGACCGGATGGCTGCATGATGCGTCGGTGATGCTATGCTGACCGGTCCTCTGCGGGATATGGTCGAGTTCTGCTTGGAAATAGATTGCACCTGTGGCTCAGCAATCGAGGCAAGCTCAGCGATTGGTCTGTTGACTACTGCATCCAGGCCCTTGGATCCGACGATGTGAAGTTAATCCGCGTGGCTGGGTCCATGGTAGAGAGTGTTTCTAGGCCACGGCTGGACGCCAATTAGGGGCATTGATGGCTTGGATCTCGATACTCCGCAACGGTCGTTTTCGGCTGCGCTGGACAAAGAGCAACTTAGGGGGAGATGAGCAGTGGACGGCCGTGTCAAGTGAAGCTTGTTTGCGCCTGTTCCAAGTTCCTGGTGCGAGTGTGCTAGCACGCATCGGGCCTAGCACTGCTTTCAGGGCACTAAGCGTGATAGCTCATTATGATGGCTGCTTCTATTCTTCCCGGTTTGGTGCTTTCATGATCCAATCCACTTTCCGTCACTTCAAAGTCACTGTCGTTGTGCGCTCAAAAGGCAGGTTCGCCCCGGGACCAAACACTTCCCACACACACTCTCGTTCCCCAAGCTGCAACAACCTTCTCCGCGACCACCCTTCCTCTGTCGACATCTCTTCCCTGCAATCCTAGGCATCCAAGCAAACAAGACCCACGTCTACCTACCAATCGATCCTAACTGCAACCCACTACCCCCTTCGTTAAAATGAAGACCTCCGCCATGCTCGTCGGCGCCTTTGCCGCCGCCGCGCTCGCCCAGACCACGCTCTCCTCGTGTGCTGTAAGTAACCCTGCTTCAACTCGCCCTGTGCTCTCGACAGTCTGCTCCAGTAGCTAATTCACATGTCTACAACAGCAAACGTGTGTCAACAACATGCTGGGTCAGGCTTCTGAGCTTGGCTGCGACAGCGCTGAGGCTTCTTGCCTTTGCACCAAGCCCGACTTCTCCTTCGGTCTGCACGACTGCGCCTTCGAAGCTTGCAGCCCCGAGGATGCCGCCTCTGTGATGGCCTACCAAGCCGAGTACTGCGTTTCTGCTACGGGAGGCGCTTCCAGTGCCACTGGATCAGAGACTACGATGGCTACCTCCACCACTGCCACTGAGTCATCCTCTGCCGTCACCACCGAGGCTGTCCTGACCACCATCACCAGCGATGACAAGACCGAGACCAGCACCATCGGCAGCACCACCATCTTTGGCATTGGTGGAGCTGGAGGATCTGGAACTGAGACGGCTGCTTCCTCGGCCTTGACGACCGAGGCTGTCCTCACCACCATCACCACCGACGGCTCGACTTTGACTTCCACCATCGGCAGTACCACCATCTTTGGCATTGGTGGAGCTGGAGGATCTGGAACTGAGACGGCTGCTTCCTCGGCCTTGACGACCGAGGCTGTCCTCACCACCATCACCACCGACGGCTCGACTTTGACTTCCACCATCGGCAGCACCACCATCTATTCTGGAGCTTCTTCAGCCGTCACCACCGAGGCTGTCCTGACTACTATCACCAGCGATGGCAAGACCGAGACCAGTACCATCGGCAGTACCACCATCTTCGGACTCGGAGGTGCCGCAGGCGCTGCCTCGTCGGGAGCAAACAGCGTCCTCACCGGAGCCTCGAGCGCCGTCAACAGCGAAGCTACCAAGGCCTCCAGCGCAGTGAACTCGGTCCTTACAGGAGCATCGAAGGGCGTCAACTCACTCCTCAGCGCCGCCTCCTCCGCCGTCGATGGCACCTCCACCGGCGCTGGCCCCAGAGCCACCGGAGCTTCCTTCCTCGCCGCTGCTGGTCTCGTCGCTTTCCTCATCTAGATATCAAATTTCTAGGTTTCGGATTGATTTCTTGACTCTTCTTCTGACGACCTATTTCCAACTTTACGACCGACACGGCGCTAAACGAAAAACGCGAAGTAAAAGAACCACTGGGAACCGCAGTGGTCGGAACAACTTATACCCCTTGTTTCGGATGTTCCTTTCTTGCGGGGCTGGCTGGGGTTCAAAGGAGTCTGAGTGTTTTTTCTCGGATGCGCTAGGGCTGCATTTGCATTGCACTAATATCAAAGGGCATTGGGAGAATTGCGAAATTGCATTGAGCTTGTATGACGATGGATGTAATTAGCTAGTCGCCGGCGGTACGAAGATATGCGCTGCGCTTTGAGTCGTAAATACTTTAACGGCGTTTTGCCTAGGAAGGCTTCGGAAGGTTGGCTGCCTTGGACGACTTGTTCGTCTGATTTGTTAAGCTGGCTTGAGGACGAAGCTTCGAGCAATCGAACATGATTCAGAAAACCCATTTCAGCTGCTCGTCATATTCGTGGAGTGAATAGCGCTATTGTTATGATGAAGCTTGGCAAATGTCAATCATCAAAGACAAAGGAGGACGGAAGGTGAAGGGAAAGTGAGAATGGGTAACACCTTGACTCCCCGTGGCCCCTGCAGTTGTGCGATGTATGCCACTTTACAATGGGGCGAAAAAATTATGCACCCCCTTTCTGAAACCAACATGTGGCAGTGGTCAGAACCCGAAGCAAAATTTCTGATGATCAACGATATTCCTGGTCCTTAGGTATGTTCTTAATTTCCGGGAGTATCTCTAATCTCTGGGATATTCGTTAGCACCGGGGATATTCCCAATTACTAAAGTGGGGGTTCAGACTCTTTCCACCTGATTGTAGAGACTCGAGAAGACACAGAGCTTGGTCCAATCCATCCTGAATCTTCTCAGACGATGAAGGAGTAGAACCTAGGGTCGGGGACGATAGACTTGAAAGTGAGAGCTTGAGGGGCGATGAACACACTGACTAGAATGTATGATAACTTGGTGTATACGTAAAACCACCATATACAGCCGACCGAACTCCTCATAATCCATACTCAAAGATCCCTGATCTCTATCGTTCATGTTCAAGTCCATAGTTGCTTTACTGCCTTTGCAAAGCATTCTTTTCAATCTCCGGGACTTCCTCCCTTACCCTCACATAATTTCTCCACACAACCTCTCCATTAACCTCCAGTCTACCCCCCCACGCCTTATGCATCTCCTCCAGCGTCTCCTCCAACTCCCCCCTAAAATCCGCCCTCCGCATCCCCAGACTCCCACTCGGCCCCTTAACCCAACACCTCATCACTTTGTCCACCCCCTCCTCCCCGTTCCCAGTCCCCGCCCCCACCAACCCCTCTCCCGCCTCCCTCAAGCACGCCAAAAACTCATCAAACCACCCCCTCGCCTCCAAACTCGGCACCTTCGCCGCCAAGCCCCTCAAATCAACCAATTCCTCCACCCGCCTCACCAAAATCCCCACTTCCCTCAACTGCCCCTTCCGCCTCCTACTCCCCAACATCTTCAGCGCCTTTCCCACCTCGCCCACTTCGCCCGGCATAACTGCAACCTGCACCCTCTCCACCCTCCGGCTGGCAGGCTGCCCCATCGCCTTCAGCACGCTCACCACATTCCTGCTTCCCTCAAAACTAAACACACTTCTGCGCCAAAACAGCTCGCTCGCTTCGTCATAGACTTGTCTGCACGTCCTCAACAAGCTGAGCGAAATCCATGCATCCAAGATCTTGTTGTGATGCTGCTTTGAGGAGGCAGCGCATGCGGAGGCGCTGCCGAATACACAGCGTCCGTTAACACCCAACGCCTGCTCGTTTCCCTGCGCGCCGCCGAAATAATAATAGCCCTGCAGCACACCGCAGTTGGTCTCTGAGCAGCTGATTACTACGATGCCTTTGCCTTTTGCTGCCTTGCTGCCACTGGTGTTTGTGCTTAGGAGACGCGAACGCCGGCGACGGCGCTCGACGAGCTCGGAGCCGCGCTGTTCGAGGGATGCGGGGGAGGAAAGGGGAACGGTGGAGGAAAAGGCGTGGTGCTGGGCGGAGGCGAGGTGGGTGGAGGTGGTGCGGCGGAGGGCGGGGCCTTTGACCCAGTCGGCGACGAGCCAGGGGGCGATGTAGCTGGAGGGGGAGAGGAGGAGGAGGGCGTAGATGATGTCGCGGATTTCGCGGGGGAGGGAGAGGAAGGTGGTGGACATTTTCGAAGGTGTGGAGGCGGGTGGAGGGTGGAGGTAAGAGAAACGGATTGGCAATGGGATGGCCGGGATGAATGGTAGGGAAAGGGGGAACGAGGGTGGCTGTCGAGGGTGGTGTGAGGCTTGGGAGCGGTGGGAACGGGGCTTGTAGTTGGTGCCAATTAGCTCCAATTGACTGCAGCTGGTCGTCGCGAGAATGGTAAAGCGGAATAAGGGGAACAGGAGCTCATATACAGCCAGTCATGTTGTTAAGCGCCATCATCCTTGACAGATGGTCGACGATGCTGTAGAGTTGGGAAACGCGTTATCGCGTAGGAGCTCTGTCGGCAAAGCGACTCGGAGATAAGAGACTTCCGAGCGAGGTAATCACGTGCAAATTATTCTGTTGTAATATATTTCTCCTTTTTACTTTCCACATTTTTCTGGGGGGCGACAGGGGATTTTGTTAGCACATCATCGTTTCCGCGTTGAATCGTTCCAATTCCATATACTCAGGTTCAACAGATAATCGCTGTCAGTCACAGCCTCTCCAGAGACCTGCCATCCACCCTCTGAACCATACCATGTCCGGAATTTACATCCAAACCCCTATCCAAAATGCTTCAAAATCCAAAACTCCATCCGTTCCCATCCTTACAGACACGAGATTCATACGATATTGCGAGAGTGCCGAGTCCTCTGTTGCCCCGCCTCGCCCAAGTCTGGCTCATCAATAGCATATTGATCCCACCATCCCTGTTTATTTATTATTATCTCCCCACAAAGCCTGGTGTGCTGGTGTCCTTACATCGGCATATGGTCCCTGGTTCTGAACCGGGCTATTCTGCATGCTCTGCGGGCTATGCGGGCTCATAGATGGATCCGGTCCTGCGTGATGAAGCAGATTCGCATGATCGTCTGGTGTTGCGGCCACACGAGGCATTTCGTAAGCCTTTGAACCGCTGTATTCTGTGTTGGTGTTTTCCAGGCTGACGTCGTGTAGTGAGCCGTCGGTCTTGGGACCGTACGATTTGTCCTGGTGGCGAGTCTTGCGCCCGACAATGACCCAGCGCGCACCGCGGGCTACGCCGCTGATAATGTCGATGATGTTGGCGGCGTCAAGGAAGGCTTTGAAGCCGAGGAAGCCTCCCAGTCTCTTGTCTGCGATTTCGTTGACTAGGGGGCCGGTCTGGAGACCGCTGGGGATCGGGTACTTGTAGGTGTTGTGGGGGCCAGGGCGGTAAGGTCTATAGGAGAATGCGAACAGGTGGAATACGGAAAAGATGGCCATCTCGATGCAGAGAAGCATCATGGGAATTCCGACTCGGATGTCGGGGTAGGCGAGGTACTTTGTAGGCGTGATGGCGTTCAAAGTCGGTGAAGTCAGGATGTTGAGGATGAAGTTCTGCCAGAACGACAAGAAGATGACTAGCTTGATAGCAACGATCTTGAGCAAAGGGTTGTACTGCGACAGATCTTCCTTCATCTGAACATAGGTCTGAATGATGGAGAGCATTGCAACAATCACAGAGATAGTCTTGAAGATTGTGTCCTGCAGATTGTCAACCACAAGTTCACAGAGCATGACTTTACAACAACTTACCCAAAGATGGAAGAAGGCAGGGCTTTCAGAGGACGTGCAAAAACGGTCAGTCGCCTCGGTGATGATTGAAAAAATAGCCAGCATAGACATGACAAAGCAGTACTGGAAAACACCTGTCCACACAATGTTGAACCAAGTCAGACCGCTCTTCGGGGTTCTGAAAGGACCCTTTTCCGGACCACCCGTGAGTTTAGCGTATCTCTTGACAGGCCAAATCCACATCTTGATGTTGGTCAAGGTCCGGAAATACTCTTTCTGGTCGTGGATATTGGGTCCAACGTAGAAAGTAAGGAGCGAGAAGAACGAGGCGATGGCAATGGCTTCGTATGCGTCGGCAATGGCGGTGAAGTAGACAGTCCACCAGGTGTACTTGAACGAACACCATGAAGCCACGCAATAGACTGGAACCATGAACAGGATTCGTATGATGCTGCTCGGCGGTTAGCGACCAGAGCCGGAGTTCTTGAGCATCCTGTACTCACTTCTTCTGCTCACTTGGTTTTGTGTAGTTCAAGGCATGTAACCATATGTTCAGAGTCGCAACGACAATACCAATTATGGCAGCCACGCCAGAAATGATGAGGCCGAGCTGGTGAAAGGTCAGGTTCCCTACCAGGATTTCCTCAGTGGCACCTTCATCTCCAACTGTTTAGAGCAGGTTAGAAACGAATAAAATATACAAATACAGATGGAAAGTCTTACCCCGCATATCACCTAGAGTTGAGTTACACGTAGGCATGGTGGCGGATTTCGAAGCTCAGTCGCTTCTAACTACGATCACAGCACACGATAGGCCGAGATATGGTGGCTGCAGGCGGAACAAAGTCCGGTAAAAGAAATTGTCTTGTAGACAGAACAGGATCAGAAGCTATTTTTATCGAGATGAATTTGGTCGCAAGGCTTGTGGGAGAGCGAGGCAGGTTGTGTTGATACCTATGGTCGGAATTTGAGATTGCTTGATGGGTGCTTCGTGCTAAGTCAGGGACTGCAACGGGCAGTGACGGGCACCAGTCGTCTGATAGGTGGATGGCGTGGTGGCTTGGCAGCGCTATCGCCCCCCTGTAGCTGGTAATCGAGACGCCTCAATGTCAAGTCACCAAGTGTCAAATATGTATGTCTTCTTTTGCGCTGTGTCTTTGTCTTTGGGGGAGATTGAAGAAAGAATTGAATGAAAGCACGAAACTCGCAGCGCACGCGAAAGGAGAAGAAGCAAGAAGAAATACTGCAAACAGGCTCACCTCGACGAAATATCACCAGTATTGGGATATCGCGTGTCAGGCTTACCCCTTCGGGTCATGTAATAATGTGAGCAAAACGACTCAACTCGAGCGCCCAGCCTTCAGACTGGACCGTGAGGACTTCTATGTCTCCACTCGGTGATTCAGACGCTTCATGTTGTCCGCAGCGTTTCCAGAACGGTCTCTAGACAGGCCTGCTTCTATTCTGAGTCTCCCAGCTGTATCGTCAACTTGAACCATCCAGCCTGACGAAGATTGAAACAATACATGTCTTCATCTAATGATGATGTGACGTCTTTATGGCGACCGACCAGCTTCCCCACAAACAGCCATGCCAATCACAGCATCGGGGCAAATCCCACATGTCAACATATCAAATCCACCCCTATGTCGCACCGTTGTCCCCAAACGGTCCAGGTGCCGAGGCTTCGAGAAATCCAGATAGCACATCATGTGCTGCACAACCGCACGAATAATGTGATTGGGAATATTCCAAGCAGCTGGGCATATCACAAATCTTCAATGTTTACATGTACATCAATGCACGTACATGTAGAGACACATATCCAAATCATTGGGTATTCCAAGTAATGGAGGATCCGATTCCGAAGGACCCGGCCGGGTCGTGACTGCCGAGGGGTGATAACCGCGACATGATGCTCCCGCTGCCCATCCCAACATGAAGCGCCGGCCAGACTGAATGCATCTATGTGGTGATCATCATCATCTCAAGCCACCGGCCACCGGCCACCCCGTATCATTCCAGCACTGATTCCACGAATTCGGCGCCAATCATCATACCCATACGCTCCCGAATGCATCCGATAAGATTCGGTATGAAACCCTTACCTCGCCCGAGAATCGTTTGAGAGTCCACTCACCAGAATAGTGGAAAACGAAGGCCGCAAACGAATTGCAAAAGGTTCGAGCCTGGGAAAAACTGTTTAGCCACACCCAGACGGCCTCATGACACTCGCTTCGAGCAACATCAAGGACCCACAACGGTATTGGGGCTCCTGCCTATCGCATGGGCGATACAATTCACCTGAAACGTTTCTGCCTGCTCCAGTTTCATCACCAAACAACCACAACTTTGGGACTCTCACTAATACGAGGCACAGGAGCTCCAGCAAAAGTGTTTCAGGTGAATTGTGTCGCCCATCGCGATGCAATTCACCTGAAACTGGAGCAGGCAGAAACAGAGCTGATCAAGCGCTGTTGGCGTGCAAAGATGCGCAGCATAGAGGCGGACAAGGCGATGGGGGAGTGTGGTGATGGTATGGCGAGGGGGCGGACTTGGCGAGGGGGACGGACATGGCGAGGGCGAGTGTGGTGAGGGCAAGGTGCGATCATGTTACCTTAGGCTGGGGGTACTTGAAATGATAGGAATTGAATGACTCTACAGCTGTGCCAGTATGGGAGAGGTTTATTGGCTTCTCCCGGCGCTGAAGCAAAAAGATGAATCCGGTCTGGAGCTATTATCAAAGCGCCAGCGGCGCAATAAAAACTAAAAAGAGGTATCTAAGCCATGTCCACATTGGCAGACAGAATACACGTATCACACATCGATTGAAGGGTCACCAGTGAAACGCTCGGGGCCTTAAATGTTCGCCGGCACAACTGTATTTCAGCCACCCTTTCCTTTAGTCAAGTGGAAGCTCTCGTGACCTATGAATTCCCATTCAATACTCATATGCTCCGCACTAGTGATAAAGCCCAGGGGTACACAGAGCTTTTGTACCCCTTCCAGTCACGGACTTGCGCAAACGTTCTCCACTATGATCCTCGACCTCACAGGCCCCTAGCGGCACGAGTCATCAACATACGTTGCGGCAAGAAAATTTGAAGCTGAAAGCCGTCGCTATGCCGACGTACCTATTGGTAGCTGTAAGTGCGCCAGCGGTGGGTATGTAGTTCGCCGCGCCAATACAAGCCCTCCTCCGTATAGTATACGGTTTTGTCCATTTCTCGCCAGATGAACCGCCGAAAGAACCAAACCGGGGTATAACATCACCACTCTCTCCCTTCAAAGACACAGATTCTTCCATTGAAAGATATCACGCGGCCAGAACCCTCAACCATCCTGCAAAGAAGCTCTCAAAAGAGTCATCAAGTGCATATCATGGTCCTGACCCCCATCCTCCGCAACGCTCAACCCCATAGCCGCCGCCGCCGCATGCTGCGGCGTGTAAGCAATCCTCGAACTAACCGACGCTGCATTACGGGGAGTTGGAGTATTCTGGCTCTCATGAGCATACACCGACTGTCCGTTCTGGCTGTGCTGTACGGCTTGTTGCCGAATACCCTGCTGAACAGCCTGTTGCTGCACGGCTTGAAGAGCTGCCCGAGCGAGCGATGGGTCGAACGGTTGCGGGGTTTGAGGCGATGGTGATGCTTGTGCTCCATTTCCAGTGGCTGTTGCTGCGACCTCAGGAAGCTGTTTTGAAGCTTTGAGTCGTCGGTCGGCGTTCCAGGCTGGGTATTCGCAGGTTGTTTTGCGTTTGACGCAGGCGACGCAGGCAGGCTGCTCTTGGGTGCACTAGCTCACTTGTTAGTCGCTGGCAGAGATAGTGCGGAGTGGAAATAGATAGGTAGATAAGTTAGACAAACTTGCCCTCATCCGCTTTGCTTTGCAAGCCAAGCAGCCTGCTCTGGATCTAGTCCTCTTGACCTTCGGAGCACCTGAAGTTTGTGGAGATGCACTCTGCGATTGTGGCCTCTGCCACTGTAGGGTCGACGCTTCGGCCGGAGTCGCATCTCTTGGAGGACTCGGGGGCTCTGGATATGCACTCGTCTGCCCATCTACATTGCCTTGTGCCGAATTTTCATACTGTTGGGCGTAAGACGCATAAATGTTCCTTTGAGCTTGCTCAATAGCATTACCAGGCTCAGGAGAATTCTGTCTCTGGTCAGTTTGCTCCTCCACCACCAGCTGCTCAGGATCCTCCGACGTGTGGTTTCGGACAGGGTACACGTCATCTTCGTCTGGGGGAGACGCAGCTCGAACTGTTCGGGGTCGTCCCCGGGGGCGTCTTGTCGATGGCGTTTTAAGTTGTATGGCCACCTGATCCGCCGGATAGATCTGAAGAACACGTATGCTTTCAACTTGTACGTCTTTGGGCTGTAGCTGGAATATTCGGA
The DNA here is from genome assembly GCA_037179335.1 of Cyclaneusma minus. NCBI lineage: Eukaryota > Fungi > Ascomycota > Leotiomycetes > Marthamycetales > Marthamycetaceae > Cyclaneusma > Cyclaneusma minus. The sequence continues at coordinate 127,311 of JAKZHN010000024.1, read as the reverse complement.
GCTGTGTTTCTGTCAGGGTCGATTGATCGATATCATTTGCTTCCAACATCGCGAAAGCTCGATTCTGCTGCTCTTCTGTTGGTTCTGGAAGGTCGGTGGGTAAGTCAGTCTGAGTCGAGAAGCCGCGGGGTTCATCTTCGCCCTCAGCATCCGTATCTGATGTCTCTCCGTCGCCCGGTCGATTGTCGAGAGGATTGAAAATAGGACCCGAGGATCTTCTGTCGGCGGCATTTGGTGTAGACCCTTGAGGCGGTGATTGCCGAGTACGTGGAGAATTGTACCAGATGTTCTGGAATTCCTCCGAGTCTTGCCTCTGGCGCTTGAGGCCTTTCTGGACGTAGGTGGACTGAAGCATCTTCTCCTTTCTGGACGACACGGTTCGATGAATCGGCGAATGACCATAGGTAACGAAAATCCTTTGCAACCTCTCATTGAACTTGATCGCAATGCTCCCCCGACAATCGAATGTCTTTAGGGCACCTGCAAGAGCATTAGCCATGCAGCCTAGACAGCCGGAATACCCAACTTACCACGTCTTTCGTCAATAGGAGGCCTGTCAGGATTGTGGTTTCGGGAACGGATTCGATTCTGTTTGCGATCCTTGTTCTGTAGAGAATCATGGCAGGCGTACTGAAACCTCCATCCATCCTTGGCTCTGGTAGTATTCCTGATGGTCCATCCAAAGCCGTCCGTCGCCGAAATGAGGGCAATCAAGGCGCGCGCAACAGCTCTCTGGATGACGGGCTTTTCCTGCGGCTGATTCTGGACAGCCTCATGCGCAACCACCATGCGATCGAAGGTAGTTCTCGGCCATGGCCCGCCCTTCTTGCGCGGCTGCTCGACATCGTCGTCATTCTCCTCGCCATCGTCGCGCCCGTGCCTCTCAATTACGGTGGTCTCGAACTGCGCTCCAAGGCCGATACTGAAGACGGCTGACAGGTGTTCCGGGATCAGGTACTGGGCATTGTTGTCCAGTAGGCGCCGGAGATTCGACTCCAGAGCTTCCGCGCTGTCGCAGTCAACTTGGCCGGCCGCGGTTGCGACTCCGGTCGCTGTGGTCGGTGGAGTTGAAGGCGCATCGTCTGGACTCCAGCCAGCCATAGGCCCGGTGGAATAATCCATTGTCGTTGGCGGACACTCACATTTCGGGGTGGAAGTGGGAGGTGAAGGTCGATGTCCAGTCGGCATTCGACCTGGCGCGCGACTGGAGAAGACCGTGCGGCGTGCACGAGGCTGACACTTATCAGCAACCAATTGGAGATCGCCAATCTATTTGGCTTCAGAAGACGGACTTGGACAACGAGCATTTTCAAATTTCAAGAGTCCAGCCAGTGTGAGGAAAACTAAGTTATTAATATACCTGTTCCCCAAAGCTTCGGTCCCTCGTCGGGGGAAATTCGAATTTAAATTGCATTAGGCATTTATTTTTTTGGGTGGGAGCACGTGATTGATGCCTGAAACTAAATTTTACAAAATTAACTTAAAACTAAACTATTTTTTTTTTAGTTTCTAAGATTTCAGTTTCCCTCACACTGAGTCCAGCACTGCTACAACTCGACCAGATGATCTGTAGCTTCCGCAATTCTAGTACACCGGCGACACTAGTAAAGAATCACGCCTCACCCATGATCTATACGTCCTGCCTCTCCGGGGTGTCTGGGAAGTCACATGTCACAGAAAAGGCATGTTCGGAGCGGGCAGAAAAGTGTTACATTGCTACCATGTCCATGCTTTCCACCAAGGTATAGTACAAGGGGGCGCGGGTTTCTCAAAAGGACAGGAACGTCCTCAAGCCCGATGTCGCCAAGACCAGAAGGGACCATGGATGGCCTCAGCATCCGCTGAGACCGCACAAAGTGCCATTTGCCATCGCTGCCTCGCATCACCTTCATGGTTCCCCATGCCAGCCTCAGCATCCGCCCTCGAAGCGTACGCCTCCCATTCAGACCGCCAGCTGGCGCCATTTCGAGCTGGGAAGCGTGTAGCAGCAGGTGAAGGCCGATCGGAGCATATGTTTCCGTGCCGGCTTGGTCCTGGCGAATCTCGAAGTTGGGGCGTGCGACCGAGCTGAGAGTGGCATGTTAGCAAATGCGTGAAGTTGAGAGGTGTGAAAGGGGGTGAAGGTGAGAGAGCGAAGTTGAGAAAAGGGGGAGGGGCAAGCGGAAGACACTTACGCCGGCGCCGTGGCGGAGGGCCTCTTCTTCTTCTTCTTCTTCTTCTTCCTCCTTCTTCTTGCCGAAAAGGGTGCTGACCTTCTCCTTCAACGTCTTCATGGTGCCCGGCTTCGTCTCGGGTCTTTTCTTGTCGTCAGGGCAGACTAGGAGAGGGAGCGTGGAGTCGCAGAAAGCTGACGAGTGGAGGTCTTGGCTTGAAGTATGTTGCCGCGATGGCAGATCTGTTCCAGAAGCAGAGACGCCACCCTCTCACTCTTTTCCGCCTCCCTCGCCTATCACACCCTCCTCTCTCGCTCTCGCTCCACCCATCTCTCCCTCAATACCCTATTCACCACTTCCACTCAAAGCACCCGCGTCCTCTTCGACAAATTGACCAGCGGAACCGACGACGTTGCTGGAACCGGAGCCGTGGTCGGGGCTGGACTCTCCGGCGTCAGTATGCCCGTCCAGCTCGGATCTGTTTAGGCGGCAACAATTTCTTCATCCGTTCGTCCACCAGCCGTCACTCCAGGCCGACGTGCACCCTCATCTTCCTCTTCAAAACACCTACCAGCGATAGGTTCGTCTTGGAGATATACTACATGAAAATGTCAGTGAGGCTCGTCTTTGACCATTCTATCACTCATGGAGAGTCACATACCATACGGCCTAACAAACCAGCTGAACCCAAACGCTAGTGCAAACAGAGTCGCCAGCACAATGAACACAGTCTGGGGAAACGTTCCCACCGTCTGCGAATAGACCAAGTTTGACAACATCGGACACACGATTCTCGCCAGCGCATGCAGCAAGCCTGTGGCACCAAGCAACTGTCCTGTTCGTCCATGCGGCACATGTTTCGTCAGAGCACTTTGCAATGTCGGGGATCCAATGCCCCCAAAGCTGGCAATCACCCCTGAAACCACGAAGAGATGGGGAATTCGGACAGTTGAATAGCCGACATAGCCGACAATCTCGCAGAAAATCGAGAAACGGATGAGGCTGAGATCAAATTTGTCAGAGCCAGTGTTTTGGATGACATGGACTATGCCAGTACGGCGGGCAGCCTTCTCACGATTCTTGCGCACCACGTAGGTCGCAAGCGGAAGGATGACTATGAGGGCTGTAACGCGTGTGGTGCTGGCGAGGGACATGAAAAGCGAGGTTTCGAAGTTGCCCCAGCCGAACATGTAGATGGAATAGTAGGTCACCACGGCCATGGAGCCCATTGCAACACCGAAAATGGTAGTGTCCACAGCAGCCAAGAGGATCAGGTTCATTCGTAATTGGCGAGAAGTGCCGGGTCCAGTAGGCCAAAGGATTTTCAGGGGTTCGAAGATATTGATTCGATGGAGAAACCGGTAAACCAGCTGCATTTTAGTAGAGTTTCCGTCGACTGGCCGCAGCACTGTTTGCTGCTCGATTTCGTACTTGTTTCGAGCGGCCATCTGTCTCTTCTTCGAAAGAGACTCGGGAACGACGAACAAAAGGAATAGCATGAAGATGATGTGACAGACAAGGGCCACGTAGAATATCGAAAGGATGTTGCCGGTCCATTTGACAATGAAGCCGGAGACAAGGGGACCAAGGGCAACGCCTCCAAACAGACAAGCATGGAAGTAGCCAAAAGCTACAGATCGTTTGGATGGAGGGGTTATGTCGCTTGCGTAGGAATGAGTAATGGCCATGCCAACAATGAACGACCCGGCCGCTCCTTCGAAGAATGAACCAACCAACATCCACCAGTAAGACAGCTGGTCGGGCCACGAAGCACAAGCAATGGTGATTACTTCTCCAACAACACCGCCAAAGGATGTAATAACCAGTATACGGGTGCGTCCATATCGATCGGATAGTTCGCCAAGTTTCGGAGAGGTCATGGCGGATAGTGTGCCCGCAATGACACTCATATATAGGGCAAACCTCGTAGATAGCGCTTGTACTTCGGGTACTCGACATTCAGGTTTGTCGGAAAGCATGAAAGTGGAGGCTTGTGGGTTGACGGAATGATCGGTAAGATATTGTCGACATATCAGCGATAGTATGAGGTTCAGCTTGGGAACGAGGATACCACCGAAGGCCACGGTGAACAGGAAGAAGGGAGGCAACAGCCAGAGAAGCTACAGAGGTTGATCAGCAATGGATTCAAGTATGCTAGGTTTCTGAGCATACTAAGCCCTCGGAAAGGGGACAATTGACGGCGACATACGCTAGGTTTCCGGTACCATGTTACACCCTCGAAGTCCCTCTGTCCCGGCCATTCTTCAATAACATCTCCCTCGCCGTGGTCGAGCAAGGGCGTCTCTTCATCATGCGCTGAAACGGTAGGCTTGGTCTGCACATCAAGGCCAGCACTTATCGCAACTTCTTCGTCATCGTGATATCTCTCACTGCTGGCACTCGACCCAGCGCCCACTTCATCCACCCTGGTAGAAACATTATTCTTCATGATGGCGACTGGACTTTCGGATCCTCAATGATGGGGCGTAGATCGCAAAGTCGGGTGGAGAGCTGAAGTGTCGAGTCGGATGGGCTGAGTTGAAGTTGGGCGACTTGTAGTGACCAAAGGATTGGCAGCAGCGAGCATCCAGGCCAGCACATGCGCCAAAACGATACACAAGTAGAAGACGAAGAGCAAGGCGGAGAGAGAGAGGACAGGTTATCATGAGATGACCAGGGTGTAACTTAGTGGCGACGAGAGCAGGCCTGATAGCTGGACGTGCTGACTGGGACCAACAAACATGAACGGAGTCGGACAGTTTGCATTCCTGCGCTATGATGCGCCACTACGTAACATGAAGCGCCATTCCGAGGCACAGTGCATTTCACCACGGAGACAGCAAAGGACTTCGTGGACTTCGTGGACTTCGTGGGGGTGGTCTGCAGTTTCCGAAGCGTCGGGTTGAAGATGCATCAAGTGGTGTTGCTTGGTCAGAAATCTCGTATGTGGCTTCGTGGCACAACCCCTGAAGGCGATGCGCTTGGCAAAGGACGGGTCTGTGTGTGGCTTCAAGCATTGACTTCAAGTCTTCAATTGAACTTTGGCTTCAATAATGCGCAGGACAATGCTTTTAGACTTGCTATCATCAACCGATTTATGATTTGACATGTGCTAATTAGCTGAACAAGAAAAGTCTGCTCGAAAGGGGAAGGCGTCCAGTCGCGTATCAAGATACAGCCAACAAATGGTTACATCAGCGGATAACGAGGACAGAATCCCGCATCGGAGTTCACATCCAAGTACATCCATCCAAAAGCAAGATGTGCGGGCTTATGTCTTTTATTAATTATTTCAATTCGCATCCAGCGACTGCTGTGACGCTGTCAAAAAGAGTCGACGCGCATGAAACCAGCGTCACCAGTAGCGTCGCCAAAGATGCAAACGCTTCCAATTAAGACCGAGGCGAGCGAGGGTGTTGAGACCGTCCTTCGCTGAGGCTTCAAAGACAGCCAGCCAGCCAGCGCTACGAGAAGCTGGGCCAGTTGTGAGAAAACCCCTTCCGCCCGAGGAAACCTTCCCCACCGCCGCCCATCCAAGTCCGCGTAACATCGCCAACTTCACGATCTTCTTTCTTCCTCGTCATCATCATCAGTATTTCGCCTTGATCACCCCCAACCTAGGGTACATGTAATATCGGATACTTCGAGCATTATTTCAGGTATTTCTGAATATTCCAAGTAAATAAGTGATTGGGAATATACCGAGTGACTAGAACTGTTCCAAACATTAGGCCTGCTTGTCAAGTAGTCAGATTCGGATTTTGAAATGTCGTTTCCTTGTTCTTTGGACTACTCGAGTACTCCTAATTTTTACTAAGATTTTTAAAATCCTAATAACTTAAACTGGGAACTTTCCCAATAGTTGGGAATCTTTCTAGTTACTGTGGGTATTCCCAATTATTGGAGATATTCCTAATCACTGCGGCTATTGTCGTGATTTAGATCACGCCTTATACAAGTTGGATTGGATTATTATTAGAGAACATAGGTCATATCTAGAAACACCGACGTTTGAACAGACCAAATCAATACTTGATCTGTTCAATCACCTCCTTACTATTCAAAAGTCCACACCGCTCACTCAACTTCTCCTGAACCTCCCCCTGATTCACACTCCCCATTCCCTCGTTCGGCCCCCCAATAATAAACACCTCGCCATCGCCTTTCCCGCCAGGATACGCGCTCCCCCACCCCTTCACCGTCTCCCCTTTACCCACCGGCCTCCCCGTCGTCGCAAACTGCGCCCACGTCCTCGGCAGCCTCTTCGCAAGCGCGTAATCGCTCTCGCTAGGCTCAAAGTCGTAGCCCGTCTGATTGATGGTATCCGTAACATTAAAGAGCGACAGGTTACCGTAGAGGTACGAGAGCTCCGAAGTGTGAATAACGCCGAGTCCAGGCATGCCACTCGCGTCTAGATAATTCCCGAGAATGGTTTGGTTGCCAGAGTACAGGTAGACCGGCGGGTCGGATTCGTTGCTGGCAGCGTACTTTTGAGCCATCGCAGCGCCGAAGTAGAAAGAGGGGCAGGTGAGCAAAATGTCCCGGAAGATTTCGGCGGAGCGATAAAACTCGGCGGTGAGATTGGCCGTGGTGTTTGCGGCGAAGTCGTCCACGGGGTAGAGATTGAGGAGAGAGGTTAGGGTGGTGGAGTTGAGATAGGGGTAGTAGAGCTCGAAGAAAGCACGAGTGTCGTTTGGTGTTGTGATCGCGGTGTTGGTGAAGAGCGTGGCGTCGTTCTGCTGCCAGCCGGCCATGTAGGCAATTTTTGGGAATTTGCCGTCCGCCACGAGGGTGCTGGCTAGCTCGGGCAAGATATCTTGATCCGCGGTCGGCAAGAAGATGTCGCCATCGTTGTTGGCGGACGTTTCGTCGATGAAAGAAAGAGTCAGGTTAAGGAGCTGCGACATTGATAGCGATCGAAGGCATTCAATCATGGCGGGCGAGGTGGAGTAGGCGTCTGTGGAATTACAGCCGGCGGCGGCTGCGATGGCGGAGGTTGCGTTGAAGCTGATATTGGTGGCCATGCCGGGCTCTAGGGCGGTACTCTGGAGAATTGCGCCTTGGAAAGGGGCTGGCTTGGAGCCACCGTAGGCTAGGATTTGCATTCCCACACTCAAACCTTTACGGCATTAGCGAAAGATCACCTGAAAAGACGCATGCTGTTTACCTCCTGACGACTGTCCAAAGATGGTGACCTTGTCGGCATCTCCTCCAAATAAATGGATGTTATCCTTCACCCAATCCAGTGCTAGCCTTTGATCTTTCAGCCCCACGTTCAAAGATTTGTCCCCTCTGAGTGCCTCAGACGTAGCAAATCCAAACACTGTAGAGACCATTAGTTTGATCACGAGTAACTCACTGAATGCGAATTCGTTACTTACTGTTGAGACGATAATTCATCGCCACGTATATAACAGGAGTTCCATTCTCCACAGACTCTCTCGCCAGTCCATCCGGAGCAGCAGTCCGTGCATACGCGGTCCCAGAATTGAGCCCCCCTACAAGCCCGTCAGGAAAACCCACGACCACCGTGATACATCGACTTACCCCCATAGATATATACCATCACAGGCACCTTTGTTCCATTCCCAAGTCCTTCTGGCCTCGCCACCAACAGATTCAAGCAATCCTCCGAGATATCTGTAACGGCCGACTCGTACAAAAAGCCCGGCTCCGACGACTGGGGGCACGACGGCCCCGCGGCGGTAGCATTGAAGACATAACCGGGTGAAGGCTTGAAGGGCTGCGGTGGAGCGAATCGAGACGCGCCGCTTGTGTCTTTGCCATAGGGGATTCCGAGGAACGTCTCGATGCCTGGACTAGATGTGATGCCATGGTATGAGACGTTTGTTTTGGGGTCGACCACGTGAGGGATGGCCGCGACGCTGGTCGCTATTAGGAGGTAAGAGAGCCGCATCTTGCGGCTTGTGGATCTCGATATAGTAGGAAGGGGAGTTGGAAAGAAGAAAGAGGAACGGCATGGTATTCGTGGATGGGATAGAGAAATAGAAATAGAGAACGGCTACTACGGACCACTGAGCCGCGGGCAGCAAGGATCAAGATAAGAAATAGCCAGCCCCGCTTATAGCCAGAACTTACAAACAAAGCCGAGTACAAAAATCTTGGTTGGGAGGTCGTCAATTGTGGCGGTTAGCTAGATTAATGTGGTGTTTGGGCAGGGGAAATGGGGCGATTTGACGGTGCGCACAGACGGTCCGGAAGTCGGCGAAGTAATTGAGAATCTTAATGCTCCCCTTGCCGGCAGCACATACATGTAGAGTGAGAGGCGTTGCACTGTCGACAGGCTTGAAGGCAGACAAGTGAGCGGGGGTATAAGATGCTATGACATAGAACCAGGCCTTAGAAGTACAATTTTCATCGTGCCGGACAGTACAACACCAAACTTAGAAGTAAGCACCGCCAGCTTTTGAGGGGGACTCAAAGACGCCGCGAACCCGACCAAACCCAACCCCTTTTGCAAGAACAGTCGATCGATCAGCCAAAGGTCGCTTGCTCGCCAGCAAAGAACTTCTTGCTTTCACGACACCTCTCGCTCTTACATCCGGGACATCGGAGCCCCATCTGTATGCTGCACTTCGGCTTGCCTGCTATTATACCATCGAGATGGTTCTTGGCAATATCGGCCAAAGCCTCGATGAATACGCGGCTCCCGTTCAAGCTTTCTGCTCGCTTGATGGTATCCGCGTGGCCACTCTCTCCAATGACTTCTTTGTCCAGCTCGAATAATGTCTCGATGTGATCGGAAGTGAAGGCAATGGGAACAAGAATCAAGTCGGTCTGTCCTTTCTTTACGTAGTTCTCTACAGTGTCTGAAGTCTGCGCTCCAAGCCAGGCGGATGGACCGACTTGAGATTGCCAGCAGAGACGGTAAGGGTTGGAGAAACCCAGGCGTTGCATTACTGAGTAAACAGTTGCTGCTACCTCTGCGGGATAGGGGTCGCCTACAGATCATCAGTTTTGCTCTTCATGAATGGAACCTGGAGCTCTTACCTCTGTTCACAACACTCATAGGCAGACTGTGTGCTGAGAAAAGTAGCACCACGTCTTTTCTCCTCTCTTCAGGATATGTCGTCAGCTGTGCCTCGATATTTTGGGCGAACGCCTCGGTCAGTCCCGGGTGTACTGGCCAGCGGTCGATCACACTCCAATCAATCGTGCCATCGGCGCCCGCAAGATCGCTTCCCCCAGCTTTCTTGCCTTCTAACCTCATCCTCCACTTCCACAGTTCGTTGATGCTGCTACCGGTAGTTGAGCAAGAGTACTGTGGGTATTGCGTGAAAGCAACGGCTCTTCCTCCTTTGCCGTTGCCGAATCCATCCTCGAGCAGCTTGGTATACATTTCTTCCGTCAGAGGGTCTGCATAACGGAAGGCGACATAAGGCTTGTGAGGAGCGGTCTCGGGCGATATGCGATCAAGGATCTTGCACATTTCTTCTGCTTGGTGTTCCGACCATTTTCGAATTGGCGATCCGCCACCGATTTCAGCATATTGCTTCATGATCTTGGGCGTCCGGCGCTTTGAAATAAGAGGACCAAGGTAGTTTTGGAGCGGGCCAAGAGGGATGAGATCGCCATCGGCCTAGAGTTGTTCTTTCGTTAGTCACTGTACCCATTCCTAACGAGGAAAGTTACTCACAAAAAGCCGGCTGAGAAAGTCTCCAACTTCAGTCGTCTTAGCAGGACCTCCCATGTTCATGAAGACCATGGCAGTTGGGCCTTTGGACGATGTGGCATCTTGGGTGACGGGCGGCACCGGAGTCGCAAAAGATCTGCTGTGGTTCTGGCCCGAGGTGGCGGACCATGAAGGCGTCCATCGCGAGGTGAGTCTCGAAGCTGAAGCTTGAGCTGTGCGGCCAGCGAGGAGCTTGGCTGTGCTGTAGGGAGGCATTGTTGCGTTACCAGATCGCAGGAGAGACAAAGATTATGTGCAAGTAGAAATTAAGTGGCGTCAATCTGCTATTGTAAGAGCAGAAGAGATGAGAACTTCTCAAATAATCACGAACAATCGAGGGTGCTGGGTGGTGAAGCGGTTCGCCCCCAAGCAAATTCCCAGATGCACTAAAATGGTGGATGACGATGTCGAACACCCCTGCACGAGCTTCCAACCATCGCCCAGCCATCGCCCAATCAAAGCGCGCTGTTTTCAAAGGCGGGAGTTCATTTCTCCGCTTCCGAGAGGCCGTATCACATGATCACGCGGATCTTTAGGCAGCTGGCAGGAGTCGCGTTTTTAGGCGCGCTCACTTGATCCGCCCCAGTCTTGGATGACCCGATTGCCAGGACATACAATACCTCGAACAGCCGATCCAACATGGCGGACGAGAAGCCGAGCTGGATGCAGAATGAGGAAGACGAGGAAGATCAGGAGGTCGACGAAAATGTACAGATTCGGTGGGCCATTGAAAACAACGATTTGACTGACCTCAATCAAGGAATATCGATCTGCCAAAGATGCCGTCATTTTCGCCATCGAGGTCAGCCCGTCGATGCTCCGTCCTCCGACCCCGTCCAACTCCAAGAAAGCAGAGAAAGATAGCGCGACTTCCGCCGCCCTGAAATGCGCCTACCAGCTCATGCAGCAGCGGATCATCTCGCAGCCCAGCGATATGATGGGCGTGCTCCTCTTTGGCACAGAACAGACCAAGTTCCAGGAAGAGGGTGCTCGCGGCTCTCTTACCTTCCCGCACTGCTATCTTCTCACAGACCTGGATATCCCCAGTGCCGAAGACGTGAAAGCGCTGAAGAGCTTGACTGAGGACGAGGACGAGGATGCAAGACAAATCCTGAAGCCTTACAAGGACCCCGTGACAATGCCGAATGTTATCTTCTGTGCAAACCAAGTGTTCACTAGGAAAGCACCCAACTTCGGCTCGCGTCGCTTGTTCATCATTACTGATAACGACGATCCGCACTCGAACGACAAAGATCTCAGGCAACAAGCTGCTACCAGGGCCAAAGATCTTTATGATCTGGGAGTGGTCATCGAGCTGTTTCCCATCTCGAGACCAGACCATGAATTTTCACGAGACAAGTTCTACAATGATATCATCTATCGCGATCCAAGCGACCCAGATGCTCCAGTCTCGAGCTCCCCGGACATCAAATCTTCCGAGGAAGACGGCATCACCCTACTCTCGTCACTTGTCTCGTCTATCAACTCTAAGCAGACGCCTAAACGCGCCCTTTTCTCAAACTTGCCCTTTGAGATAGGTCCTGGTTTCCGCATCTCGGTTAAGGGTTACAACATCCTGCAGCCGCAGAAACCAGCACGATCATGTTATGTGTATCTCGATGGTCCTGTAGCCCAGCTTGCCACAGGAGAAACACGGAAAATGGCCGGCGATACTGGCCGAGTCATCGCAAAAACGGAGGTCAAATCGGAAGTCAAGAAGGCCTACAAGTTCGGAGGCGAACAAATCTTCTTCACGCCCGAAGAAGTCAAGTCGCTGCGAAACTTTGGGCCGCCGGGAATCACAGGCATTGGGTTCAAGCCGCTTTCAATGCTCCCCCAGTGGGCCTCGGTCAACAAGTCCACATTCATTTACCCCAGTGAAGACGACTACACTGGCTCGACCCGCGTCTTCAGTGCCTTGTGGCAAAAACTTCTCAAAGACAAGAAGATGGGACTTGCATGGTACATAGCCCGTACCAATTCTACTCCCATGTTGGTAGCCATTCTCCCGTCTCCTCCGTCAAATCCGCAGCCCAGAACTTCTGGATCCCCTGTGATCCCTGCGGGACTGTGGCTCTATGCCCTCCCATACGCCGACGATATCCGTGAACCAGCACCGGCGCCAACCCCGATGGAACCTCCGGAGGTACTGATTGACCGGATGCACGAGGTCATTCAACAGTTGCAGCTTCCGGGTGCAATCTATGATCCGGGCAAATATCCAAATCCTAGTCTACAATGGCATTACCGGATCCTGCAATGTCTGGCTCTTGAAGAGGAGATACCCAATGAGAGTGAGATCGAGGACAAAACCATTCCCAAGTACCGACAAATTAATAAGAGAGCAGGCCCGTATGTCGTGGATTGGGGCACCGAACTTGAAAAGGCAATCAATGCATGGAGAAATGAGCTAGGAAACGGACTGAAGAGAGGAGCCAGTGAAGACGGCGTGGCGACGACGCACAAGAAGAAGAAGCTATCCGCCACGGATTCAGCAGAGTTGGGCACGCCAGAGTTGAAGACGTATATGAACGAGGGGAAGTTAAAGAGCCTGACGCTGCCACAGATTAAGCCGCTGCTGATTAGCAGAGGCATTAGTACGATGGGTAAGAAGGCCGACCTATTGGAAAGGCTGGAGGAGTGGTTGGAGAACAATTGAGGCATCTGGCATTTGCTGGCGTCAGGACGGGTTGAGACAGGGGCTTTTCCAAGGCTATTGTGACGAGGAATGACGGGACGGGACGGAACGGAGTTGAGGTACTCAGAGACGGGCTATCATTTGACAGCAATACCACTAGCGTCAACGGCAGGGCTTCTCATCTGCTTAGTAGTGCTGGAAATAAAGAACTTAACCGCCAGGGACAAATATAATCCTTTCTTCTTCAGAGCTGAAACCTGTCTTCCATCACATTACCAAAATGCGCGTATATTGGGTGGATTCCGGCGGAGGTTTACAGTAATGTGACGGAGGAGCAGTGGGGGAGAGGAAGGGACGGATAGAGTGGGCTGTGGATAGGCTGAAGTGGGATTTGTAGAAGCTTGAGAGGTGAGGGTGGTCTTGTGGATGTTTGACGAGGCATGAAATCAGGGTTGGCGGTGTTAAATTTAGTGGCTTAGGAGTTAGGAGCGCTTATATAAAGGCAAGCCCGCACAGTACATGTCATGGACTCATGTCCAAATGTGCCTATCTGGATACCGTTTACTGTCTCCAAACGAGTGGAATGGCCCTTTCTCCTGGAACTTATAACATGTGTGAATATTTTATGTGTTGTACTCTATTGCGTTTGTACTTTGTCCTTCCACTCTACTTGATATAAGTGAACTAGACTAGTAGGCAGCTTTTGTAGTTTATACAACTCCAGCCACTCAATTAAATAATGAAAAATGAAAAATGAAAAATGAAAAATATTTGTAGTCAATTTGAATTGTGGCCTTCTAAACCGTCCTTTTCTGCCGAACTGAGATAGGGTAAAAAAGGCGGCTTCACTGCCCTCAATTCTTACCTACAAGTTACAAAAAAGTTTTCTCTCCGCGGCCAGACCCACCCAAGTTCTGTAATCGTCGGCCCCTTTCCCCCAACCACCGGCTGTCTTTTTGCTTGGAATGACATTCCCCAAAATCAAAATGGGCAAAAAAAAGCTCAAAAACAGTGGCGGTGCTGAGAATCGAACTCAGATCAACGCGGAATTATCTTGCGATTATACCACAACGCGTTATACTAACCATTATACGACACCACCGGTCATACTGATTGCATTACGCAGCCTGATGAATTGATGAAAATTTGGCACACTTTTCGATATCTGTATGGCGGCGCATCGGCGCATCGGCGCACACAAACTTGTCCCACGAAAAGCAATGTGCGCAGGTGTTCTGGTTTTTAATTGGCAACTTTCTATTTAGTTTGTAATTCATGGTAGAACCTTGGCGAATGACTTTAATTTAAAGAAACTAAATCCACGGTGACGTTTTGCTGCCAATATGTTCGGTGATATAGGCTGAAATCAAGCTCAACTTTCAAGATCAGACCCAAATCCGAATCATCCGCATCGGAAATAGCCCGAGTCGTAGATTTGAGATAGGAAATCAAAAAAAAAAAGACATAGAGTAGGTAATCCGCATTAACCCAGCCTATATCCTAGATTACCAAGGAGAAGGAAACACCAAGATTGTCCCAGATCCCCAAAGGCATCCCATATCCTTCGAGAGAAAAAATATACCAAACCCTCAAACTCATCCCAACTCATCCCAAATCATCATACATCTCGGATCACCCTCGACTCCGTTCCTGACTAGGTTGCAGCAAGGTAGGCTCAGCCTCTAAAAGTTCCGAAACTCCATACTGAAGAACGTGTTAATCATCAGACTCAACATGATCGCCATAGTACTTACTTTGCTTGACCCGTCTTTCTGGCTCCGAGTCTCCCGAACACGTGGTTTTACTGCTCTCAGCTGCGAATCAGCCCGATTTGTCGGCGCCAAATACGAGCCGCTTGGCTGGGTGTAGACTGGGCGATTTGATGGTGGGGGCTGCGGAGGCATGCGAGTGATACTGAGCTCTGGCAGCTCTGAAGCGTTGTCATCGCGGGGCTTTGAGTGGCTGTAGTCGCTACTGATGCCTTCATCGCTGTCGTCGCTGGGGTCGACTTCTTTGAAAGTTTTGCTCTTGCTGACTGCTTGCTCCACATTGTCATTGCCATTCTCATGCATTCGGACCAAGATGGCCGCAGCTCTTTGACTGTCTATCTGCTGGGAGGGATTGTGCATGCTAGTTGACTCGACCCTGCTGCGCTTGGTAGTGCCTTCGCTGGACATCGTTGTGGGTCTCTTAATCGATCGGGGGCCGTCCGCCTATCTTCCGGGTCCATGACCACCATGGTATCCAGCAGAAATTGAATCAGTTCGTCGGGTCGCCTTGCCAACGTCTCCTTGATCTTCACGATGATTTGTTCACCCCACATAGTTCCGCTGTATGGGTGAATTTGCTTGTCAAACTCCGGGAGGTGACATAGAAATCCACATATCACAACACCCAGGGCCCAAATATCGACTTTCGGTCGATACCCCTTGGTCTTTTGCCAACCGTGAAACTTTTCCTGCCATTTCTGCAACATCTCTGGTGCATAATACAGGGGGGTGCCGAGGATAGTTGACAATCCTCGTCCTCCTTCGATAGTCCAAAATCCGCCAATTTGACACATGTGCCAGATGAATCTCGGGAGGCAACAAGAATATTAGCCGCCTTAATATCTCGATGCACAACGGGGGGCTTTCTTTCATGCAGATATGCTAGAGCATCGAGGCACTGCCTAAGAACCGACAAGCATTCAGCAGGCGATATGTTCCGATCGTGGTGACAGTGGTATAAAGTCCCTTTGGGCATATACTCCAGGACGAGTTGTGGCGCCTCGTCCAATCTCGAGGACACCAATTTCACGATATGGTCCTGCTGAAATGTCAGAATCAGGTAGTTGATAATGAGAGTAGTGTATCCGAACGTGCTTAAGCGAAGCCATAATATTGATCTCCTTTGCCCACATCTCACGAAGTCGATGCTCCTTGTCACGGTATCCTCTAAGAGCGTCCTCGGAAGGTTCCTTGATAGCATGTACCTCTCCGGTACTGACGTTCCAACGACGTATCACTCGGGCGAAGCCGCCCTTCCCGAGCTCCTCTGTCAAGTAAATCGGTGCTCTGGTGGGTGTGTGAGTTCCCGTGGGCCGCGTGGTTTCCTGTCCATCGCAGATTTCGAGATCGCTGAACTGATCTTCGGCAGTGCCTGTACCATCGCGAAACCGGCGGACTTTTTCAATGTACTCAGGTGACGTTGTATCAAGGGGGAGCATGGGACGGATGCGTAACTTGAGGCCTTGGCCGGCTTCCACGGGTATCCTAAGGGTTTTCGCTTTTCTTCTAATAATCTCATCACCGCTGATAATCCAAGAGAAGTTGTTTCGGATACCTTTCCCCTCGCCGTCGTAAGTAACATCAGTTCCTGTGAGAGAACCCCAGTCCTTCACAATCAAGCGGTTTTCGCGGTCGAAGGTCAGGGTAAAATGGTGGTTGCTAACGCCTGGGAAGGGCAAGATCACGTCGCTGTCTTCGCTCCGGCCGAAGACGATGCCATAGCTGCTACGTGGGATGTTGCTAAGCTTGAGCTCTACGCACGGAAGGTAATTCAACTCGTCATCGTCTTCCTGGGTTGCTGAGTTTGGCTCGTCTCGAGACGGAGGCTGTGTGATCTGAGACTGATGGAACGGGAAAAGGCGATAGTACGGGCTTTTCTTCCACGTCTCTTTCAGTATCTCGGTATAGGTATTGGGATACACCCGAGCGATAACATCGTTGTCTGCCATAGCGAAGGATAAGCAAGAATGAGAGGTTCGAGGAATTGCATACTCCCAAACTGGCTCTGTATTCCAGCCGGTACATATATGCAACCTCCGCTCCAGGCTCCAGGCTCCAGGCTTCATTGTTAGTTGCAACTTGCATGTCGAAGGTACAACTGAAACAAGCAACAATCAGCCACCTCCAAGCGGCGAGGCTGGCAATGGGTCGGGTCGGGTCGAGTCGGGGGCGTGATCGACCCGCCCTTGACCCGGGTCGCCATGGGTCGACTTATGGGATACATATGTATCGTATCTCGTAGGCTGATAGGTTGGCCCGAGGTTGGGCACTCGGTAGTCGGTGGAGAGAGTACGGCGGCCATTAGTCGAGTTCCTGCATTTATCCAACACTCCAACACTCAAACATTCAGCACCAACTTTAAGCTATTTCTGCATGGCACACAACGCGTATAATTATACACTTTTTATATATATATGCCTGGCTCAATTAGGGATATATTACCATATAGTTTTTAATATGCACAAAGCTTTTATTACCGTGCGCGGATAGGTGGTTTCTGGACCTGAATGCTGCAAAGTTTGCCAGCTTATATAAGGCTGAGAATGCGCAAGGCTGACAATTTTGCAACTCGATTTGAACAATCACATTTAACGTTTTAAACTTAATTGTTTTAAAATCTGTTATATTCAAACAAATTAATTAATAAACAATTCCAAAATCAGAATTTAACTATCTTTTTAAATGGTGGCTATGCAGCTTTAATAATTTTAAAGCTATGTGCATTTTTAGCCTTGCACTTCAGCCTTATTTTAAAATTGGGAAAAAGACTTTCATGACCATATAACAAAAATTAAATACTTTTATAACCATGAACCACCCCACCAATGTTTTATCTCCGTATCAATTCGCGCAATACCGCGCAATTCGCATTACGCAATGCAATTAAATTATTTTAAAAGCTGGTGTTTAATAATTTGAATTAAGAAATTAGGATTAATAGCCAGGCTTAATAGCCAGGCTTAATGGCCAGGCTTAGTAATTTAAATAAATAGAATTTGGGCTTAATTAAATTTGGAAATATAAAACTATAAAAATAATGCGCAAGAATAAGATATTGCCAGATGAGGTATAGTTTTTTCCCCAATTAGGCCTGGTTTTGCGTGGTGGGACGAGCATTAGGGCGACATGGTTATGAAAGTATTTGCAGGCCAAAACATGGTCATGAAAGTCTTTTTCCCTTTAAAATTTTGCAGCGGCCAGATTCTCGGATTTCCATACCAAATAGCACCCTCTCCGCGCCACTTCTATAGCGCATATTATTTAAAAATAATTATATGATAATATAGCCCTTAATTTTCTGAGCTAATTAATATATTGCATATAATATATAACGCGCTGGTTGCAATGTAAAAATAGCTTGTAGTTGTGCTGAAGAATCTTAGAATCTGATGTTCTGATAAATGCAGGAACTCGACTAATGGCCGCCGTAGAGAGACTGAGAGGCAGCTGGAGTGACAGCGGTTACACCCTTTATTAGATTGGCGGATAATTATGGAATAATGGAATGATAAGCGCGCCCCCACTTGGGACGATACTATCAATGTTACATCAATTGATGTACATGTACATACATTGAGGTCTGGTGCCGTTCGACCCGTTTAGCGACCTCAGCTTTTGTATGCCTTGGAATTGAGGGGCGCAGAGCGATTACATGTGTCCACACATAGCCGGGTGCCATCTTCATCTTCCACGCCTACCTACTGCACATCGGATATCTTGACTTATCAATTGATCCGTCTTCGAAAAGCCAGTGTACCGTGTTGCGTGCGCCAATATTTTCGTACACAGAGCATCAAGACTTCTCCGTGATGTCCTCCTCTAACGAGCCAGCGACAGGGAGCCTGTCAGTCATTGATCTCAATGCTATGGACGACGCAGCCCTTGCTGCTCTAATGGAACGGCATCGCCAACCCAATGGCGCCATCGAGCTCCGCGTTCATGATTGAGACGAGTTATCAGAGGGTGCGCTCGAAAAGCTGGGTCAGAGACTAAAGGCGTACGTTCTACATGATTTACTGCTCGGCGACTGTCGCTTTCTACTTTGCTGACGCTTATCTAGGGACAAAACACCAATCCTGGATCTTGACCAGCTCGATGCACACCTGCGCGATATAGCTGGCGGTCATGAACAAGTTTCAGCGCGAGATCAGCCGACAATCGTCGAAAGAGAGAGAAGATCTTGTTCCAGGTCCACTATAATGCCCGACTATGAAGCCGGTTTAAGAATAACAAGAGAAAGAGAGATAGAGGCTTACAACAATCTTGTCGAGGACGGCGGCCGCCCTGGATATCCACTTGAACTTTTGGATGAGGTTTCCGAAAAGCCGGAAGAATATTCCGATACAATAAAGCCGTGGTTCGCTCCTTTCCGTCCTTTCATGTTTTCGGGCAGGTACGACCTTGAGATTTGTGAGGTGTTTCAAAAACAGTGGGCGAGATGGCAAGATTTCCGTGTGTGGCAGCGAGACAATCGCTGCATTGAAGACGAGGACAGTGACGGCTCTCCAGCGGACCCGGATGATTTCAGCTCTCTAACGAGAAAGGCGCGCCGCAGGCACCAGCGAGTACGGTGCCGGGAACTACCTCCCAATGAAGACGGGTTTCCCAGCTACGCCGATGCGGTAAAGCGCCGCCTAGCCCGACACGGATTCACTCGGGCATTCCAGCTCAAGGAAGACCCCAACCAACAAGACGAAATTACGACTTGGATCGAATACCTGAATTACGAATACTTCTTGCTTGATTTCTGTACAACCCGAATTGCAGACACTATTGAGCGCCTGAAGCCAAGCTGGCGGGCATGGGATTATCTCCATGCGCGGGGCATAGACGGCAAGACCGTAGGGAGGCTTCATGATCTCCTCGCGTGGGTTCTGGAGCAACTTCGATCGATCGAGGCCGAGTTGAGCCAAAAAGAGGCGTTGGTTAGCGAACCCGAAGGAATCGAAAGAAGCAGAAGGAGCAAAAGAAAGCTTGATTCTAACGACAATAACTTGCAACAACGGGCTCCCAAAAGGCCAAAGGCTAGCCACTCGGAGAAACAGCTACGCAAGCAGGTTTCCTCAGCAAAGAATGATGCAAGGTCTTCATCTCAGGGAGGAGCCCGATCTCTACAAGCTAGAGAGTCTTCCACCATACCTGCGCCACGGATCCTGCGCCGGAGCGCACGTATCGCAGAACAACTCGAACCTTCCAAAGCAGCTTTGGCCGAGTCTCAGAAAACACCTGTGCCACAGTCTTTCCGAACGAAATCGCGGCCAAGACAAGCGAAGCCCGCCAAAGTGCAAAAACTCGAACCTACCTCGAAGACTACGAAAGTTGCTGCAGCGGGACAAATGAAATCGGCCGAGTCTCCTCAGAAAACACCTCTCCCCCAGCCTTCCCGAACAAATCCGCGGCCAAGACAAGCGAAGCCCGCCCCAGTGCAACAACCTGCACCAAGCACGAAGACTACGAAAGTTGCTGCAGCGGGACGAAAAAACATCAAGACTGACAACGCACGGAAGAGTTCCGAACCGCAAGGGGTAACGAAGCGGGGCCTGCGTCGACGGTAAAGACAGCGCTGTAGTTGAAGTTTCCGCCATGACTGGGAAAAACAGAACCAGTTCTTGCCGAATGAAAGAGCTATCAGACAGACATCATGTCGTCTATTCCTGCGTTGCTCGTCACTCGCCATCAACAGCGCCATCCGTTCTGCTCTTTTGCAACAGCAAGCCAGCGCTTCGCTTCTATGGGTTTCACAAGCATGGTACAAGGTATTTCTTCAGGACTTCGTTACTCGCTGGAATTTCTTACACTGTCAATTACTGCGGCATATATGTTCTCTCATAGTGGCGGTAGGTTGATATTGTGCTTGCCAAGATTGGTTATACTCGCAGGCAGAGATGATCTAGAAGTGTCACGGGTATCGTTTCAGGCAAGGGGAAGTTGGCTTCATGTATTGCAGTGAGCTTTCGTTACCTCTTTTGGAGATTGGTAACCATGTAAGTTGGGCTATCTGGAATGTTGGGTCTGAGTATATTAATGGGTACGTATGGGTGGTATTGGCGAAAGGGGTATTAGTATTCCAGGCGGATCACTTTGCATTCTGGCTAATAGCAAGGGATTCAGCAGTGGGAGAACGGCTACCACCCCAAACTTCCCCTCTAAACAAAGTGAACACAGAGATGATATCGAGCCCGCACGAGGTCATATGTTTGTACTACTCTACATATTCCTTACTTAACCCGATACAAGGTAGGAAATGCTGCGCCACAAGACTGACTAATATTTTTTCTCCCAAGCTTATCCGAGGCATTTTCAAGATAACAAATCCTCATCGAGAGTGAATATATCTCCAATCTCCTAGTTCCCAGTTTGTACCTTTGTATAAGTTTGTTTTCCTGCTAATCATCAAACTTATGAATACTGTATCATTGAGACATGATTTCCCCACCATGACTTTCACAAAGTCAGATATTCCAAGCACGAAACATATAGATATAGGGAACATTTCATTGAAAATTATGGGTAGGTTCTCATTCCTGAGTGCAAATGTCTAAAAAGACCAAAAAACCAAGTTTAACAAAGAAACCTATCCTACCAAACCTTCCTACCAAATATTATACAATCGAACAGGAACTCGTCGTACAATCTTACAATCTTCCCAACTCACCCCTTCCCTCCACCACCTCAACAAAGCCGCCTCACCCGACTCCCACTCCCCTCCCCAACCCTCCTCAACCCCCTTTCCGGCCTCTCCTGCACCGGATCCTCCTCAAGCGCCACCTCAATCGTATACAAACTGCCACCCTGCGACGGCTGCGGCGTTGGCGGTAACGGTTTGGACGTTAACGGTTTTTGCAGTAGCGGCTTGGACGGTAGCGGCTTGTTGACATCCACCCTTCCCATCTCCTGCATCTCAATCTCCACCTCTGCAGCCTGTCTCCGAGGAGGACGTGCTGCACGAGAAGTAGACATCGATCTGCCAACCCCAAGCCCAGCTGCTTCGTCTTGCGCCAACAAAGCTTCGCGCGTCGCTGCGCGGATGGCTGCTGCTGAAGTCTTTGCGCGCTGGGGCAGTTTGGGCATGGCTTGCTTGCCCTTGTCAACCTTTGTCTTCTCACGCTTGCTTGTCGTAAACTTGACTGCCTTTGCAGGCTTTGCAACAGGGGCAGGTGCAGGATCGGCAGTAAGACCGGTAGGCGAATTGACAAAACAAGGCCAGACGGTCATGGTGCTAGACGCAGACCCGCGTCGGTTGTTGTTGAGAGTGACTTCTTGCATTGTTTCGGCTTCGCGCATTGGGGCTTTGCCTTTGCCTTTGGGGTCTTGCTTTGGTTCTTTGCCTTTGCCCTTGGGGGAGGGGATGGGAAGGCCGTGGAATACAGGGGAGAAGAGGGCAGGGGTTTGGGGTGGAGAACGGGGGTTGACGAAGGTGGTGGGGGAGAATAGGGAGGGGGATGTGGGTGATGTGGGGGACTTGAAGCGGGCTGGGGAGAGAGGGAAGGTGGTGTCCAGGGGGTGGTGGTGAGACATGATGATTGAGGATCGAGGGGGACGGGAAGGACCGGGTGCGAAACCGGAGGGGGATTCGGCGAACACTGGATGTGTCACTGAAGAGAACGGAAAGTGGTGCCCTGGGGACCTTGGGGAGCGTAGCGAGCTCGAGCTTTCAATAGTCTGTCTCTGCTTTGCAACCTTAGCATCACGGGGCTCCTCTTTCTTCAGCACAACAGTGTTGGAAAAGTATGATTCGGGAGCAATCATCAGCTTACCAGAGTAATAGTGGTGTTGGGCGCGGAAGTCGAGGAAGAGGGCTTCTGCATCGGCAGGGGGGATGCGGCGCGCTGTCATGTAGCTGGAGCAGCCGGGACAGAGCTTGTACTGGGTATGGCGCGTGGTGGTTTTGGAGCAGGTTAGGGAGAAGGCGCAGGGGGTGTTGGTGGTGTAGATGTGTTGGCACACAGAGTAGACGGTCTGCAAGGAGTAGCACATCTTGCCGGAAGATGTGGAGTTGGGGGTGGTTAAAAGGGTTATTGTGGTTAGTGATGTGGCTGATAGTTAGTCTTTGTAGCGATATCAGGATTTCTTCGAGATGTCGCTGGGGGTTTATGAGGAGAAGAGAGAAGAATGTTCTTGTTGCAGCGATACCTGGAAATATATAAATTCCTATATGACCATTCGCAGATTGTTCAGGACATGTTGAGGGAATGTTAAGGAAATGTTAAGGAAATGTCGTGCAAGACACGTCATTGAAGACAAAGCTTTGTCTGAACATACCTTATGCCGTTGTGAGATTGTAGTAGAGATAGATGTTCTTTGACTGTTCATGGAAATATGGCCTGCTATACTCGTTGGGTAGGACTGACAAAAGTAACGATGTTACACAGCTCCTACGACAGATTTCGAGAAGACATAGAATTATAGAACATAGTGAGATCAGATATCTGGAATGATACGTGCAGGTCGCAGTTGTAGAGGAATCTGTGGTTGATGGAATGGTACGTCAAGTTGGGACAAAGGAAGTGGGGGAAGAAGGCATGAGAACCTATCCTTTGTCTTTCTGACGACTGTCGGGATCGGGAAGTGACTACGATCGTCGATCAAGCTAATCCAAAGAAAGGTAAGTATGAGCAGCAATTTTCAATTTGATGAACCTAGTGAAATCAGAGTCTATAATTCAGCTTTTCAATGACTTTAACGACGTATAGGGGTTAACAATAAACGTTCAACTGACACAGCCTTGACATACCAACTTCTTCTGGAACACTATTCCAAGATTCTTCATGCCTTCTCAGCCAACTTCAGCAAACCCTCCAAATTAATACTCTTCGGCCTCTCAATCGGCAGTCCAAGCGCCCTATCCCAAACCAACTGCGCCAGCGGCCCTAGCCCCCTACTAACCCCAAAAGTAGCCGTATAATACAGCGTCTCCTTGAACCCGTAATGATAAAACAACACTCCCGAGCTAGAATCAACATTCGGGTAAGGATTCTTCGTCTTCCCATGTTCCTTCAACACCACCGGTGCGATTTCCGAATTCTTCTTGACTAGCTGGAATACGGGATCATTGGCAATTTCGGGGCGCGAGGAAGCAAAGTCCATTAGGGCGCCGAAACGGGGATCTGGTTTGCGTAGGACACCGTGGCCGTAGCCGGGGACGACGCGGCCGGACTTGAGAGTCATCCAGAGGTAGTTGCTGACGTCTTCATCGGTGGGGTTGGTGCCGACTTTTTCTTGCATTTGGAGAATCCAGCGTAGAACCTCTTGTGCGGCGAGGCTGGGGGGATATGTCAGTTTTTGGTGGTTTCGGGGTAGAGAAATTTGTGCTAGAAAGCGGTGCTTACCCGTGCAATGGTCCGGCTAGACCTTGGAGACCGGCACTATAGCTGAGGAAAGGATCGCTGAGTGCACTTCCAACGAGATGGGTTGCGTGTGCGGAAACATTGCCACCCTCGTGATCTCCGTGAAGAGCGAGATACAATCTCAGCAAGTCCTGGAAGTCGACGTTCTCCTCACCCCCTTTTCCAAGCATAGCAGCAAAGTTGTACGACCAATCTTGGTCCAAATCTACCTCAGCAGGCAGCTTGCCATCACCGTAAGACCTAGCATAAATCTTAGCCGCAATAACCGGCAACTTCGCAAGAAGCGAGATAGCATCATCAAAAGTGGGCTCCCAATAATCCGCCTTGTTAATGCCCTTTTCATAGGCTTTTGCGAACTTGGAGGTGTATTGGAGAGCAGAGACGGCGCAAGCAAATTGGGTCATTGGGTGCAAGTCTTTTGGAAGCGCTGTCAACATGTCATCGATGAAACTGGGCAGTTGGGCTTGTTCGGCAAGCTGTCGAGAGAATTTCCGGACTTGGCTGGTAGAGGGGACTTCGCCGGTGAGGAGGAGCCAGAACATGGCTTCGGGCAGCATTTCGGTTCCGGAGGTGCCTTTGGGGAGCTCTTTTTGACAGTCTTTGATTGTTCGGCCGTGGAAACGGATTCCCTCGTTTGCGTCTAGGACCGATCCCTCCCAGACCATGGCAGTGAGACCTCTGAATGTTCATGAGCATTCCTGGGTGTTTTAGTATTAGGTGTTGTGAATCCTACCTCATTCCGCCGAGAGTGTTCTCGACTTTGACTTGGCCGATGACTTTGCTTCCTTGCTCTTTTACCTTCTTGGCCAGTTCCCGCTTGGCTGGGATAACTCTGGCCAGGACGGACTTGAGATCTTCAGACGAGGTAGCATAGTGACGGGCAGCTGCAATTGGGAGAGGACGGAGGGTAAGAGGCTACCAAAAAAGTTATTAATGAATTAGTGGAGGATCTGAGTGGTACAAGGTAGCTAACTGAAACTCTTATGGCACGCAACGAGTGCGATGTGAATCTGGCGTTCAGAGCCATCGTGAATAGCTTCAAGCTGATTGCGGGGAACCCCGTGGGGTAGTTGGGAAGTGACAGCTGTGGGTTTCTAAGAAAGCTCTGGTCGAGCTCGGGAAATTCACTTCTTGGTACAAAATGGTCGACAGTTTATTACAACATTCAATTGAAGAAAGACAATTCAATGTTGTGAATCGACAACAGAATCGAAAGGTTGGAGGGAGGGGAGCTCGGAGACAGAAGGTAACCCAGCGAAGCCGAGCTATGCCGTCAGTGCGTCGATTGGCGGGCCTCGGGCGGCGATCCCTCGGCTGGAGTTGGCCCCACTTGAACTCTACATGTACCTTTACCTAGGTACATGTAAGCTCTCCGCGTTATTTCCGTACTGTCGTGACATATTTCTCTCCCCAATCATCATTTGCACGCCGGTCGAGAACTCCGCTGTCTTCGATCTCTAGAAGACTCCAACATACAAATTGAGCCCATGTAGGCTTCTCCTCTGCTCTGACCTCCCACCTGTCAAGCACCATGTTCCGCCGACTCGCAACTTCGGTCCCCCGGCGAGCTATCACAGCTACGAGAACGAACATCCCATATGGCCGTGCTTTCACCATTGCTACTCGGAAAATGGCTGCTGGGATGCCTCTGAAGGCTGACCCTCCAGTATCCACCGAATTGCCATCCGATGCTTTTCAGCTGCTGGCAGAAACCGATAAAGCCGGGGCCGCTGAAGATGCTCTCTTCGACCAACAAGTCAAAGATGTCGAGGCCTGGTGGGCAAGTGCGAGATATGAAGGCATAAAGAGGCCGTATTCGGCCGCAGATGTTGTATCGAAACGAGGGAGCCAGCAGGTGTCATATCCAAGCTCGATTATGGCTCGGAAGCTATTTAATTTGGTCAAGGAGAGGATGGCAGAGGGGATGCCTTTACATACTCGTATGCTCCATGGCCATTGCAATCATCCAATAAACTAGTGCTGATAATATATGCCAGTGGGTGCCATTGATCCTGTTCAAATGACCCAACAAGCCCCTCACCAAGAAATCCTATACATCTCAGGCTGGGCCTGCTCCTCTCTCCTCACCACCACCAACGAAGTATCTCCCGACTTCGGCGACTACCCCTACAACACCGTCCCCAACCAAGTCCAGCGTCTAGCAAAAGCCCAATCCATGCACGACCGTAAACAATGGGACGCCCGCCGCAAGATGTCCCCCGAAGAACGTGCCAAAACCCCCTACATCGACTACCTCCGCCCCATAGTAGCCGACGGCGACACCGGCCACGGCGGACTCTCTGCCGTCCTCAAACTAGCCAAGCTCTTCGCCGAGCATGGCGCCGCAGGAGTGCATTTCGAAGACCAGCTTCACGGCGGCAAGAAATGCGGTCACCTGGCCGGGAAAGTACTGGTACCAATGGGCGAGCATATCAATCGCCTGCTGTCTGCTAGATTTCAATGGGACATTATGGGTACTGAAACGGTTCTGATTGCACGCACTGATTCCGAGAGCGGGAAGCTAATAAGCAGTTCGATTGACGCGCGCGACCACGAATTCATCCTCGGCGTAGCTGATCCCAGCATCGAGCCCCTCTCCGAGACCCTCCACGAGATGGAGCAAAGCGGTGCCAGCGGTGCGGAAATCGATGACTTCGAAGCCTCCTGGGTGAAAAAGACAAAACTACTTACTTTCGACGAAGCAGCTATGGCACACTTACAAACCCATGGTGTAGAGCAAGCAAAAGTCGATTCTTATCTAAACACCACGAAGCAGAATCGCGATTTGCCGATCCACAAACGCCGGAAGCTGGTGAAGGAATTGGCTGGAGAAGAGGTGTATTTTTCATGGGACGTACCCCGGACGCGCGAAGGCTATTACCATTATCGTGCCGGCATGGACGCCGCAACCAAGCGCTCCCTCGCCTTCGCGCCCTACGCCGATCTCCTCTGGGTCGAAACCGGCGACCCATCAGTCTCCGTCTGCGCCTCCCTCGCATCCGCCATCCACTCCAAGTACCCCAACAAACCTCTAACTTACAACCTCTCACCCTCATTCAACTGGAGCGCCTTCGGTTTCTCAGACGAGAAACTCAAATCGTTTATCTGGGATATTGCGAAATTGGGATACGTGCTGCCGCTGGTTAGTTTGGCGGGGTTGCATAGTAATGCGCTTGCGACGCATGAGTTGGCGAAAGAGTATAAGGAGGAGGGAATGTTGGCTTATGTGAGGTTGGTGCAGAAGAGGGAGAAGGAACTGGGGGTGGATGTATTGACGCATCAGAAGTGGAGTGGGACGGCGTATATTGATGGGATTCTGGGGGCGGTGCAGAGTGGGAGTTCGGGGAGTAAGAGTATGGGGGAGGGGAATACTGAGGGGCAGTTTTAGGGGTGGACTGGCTGCCATATATCCGCTGTTTATACATCGAACAATGAGAAATAATATTATATTGAAACTTGAGAGCATGACTCGTCAACCAGTGAAGGATGAAGCGGAAGACATTGGATCCATGGTTGTGTTCATTGCGGGGTTCCCGGGTTAGGGGCAAGGGTGGTCACATGACCCCTGGCCCCTGACCCTCCAAGTTTTGTTGCACGTCGACCGAGGGAGACTGAAAAAGCCATTTTTTGAAATCGAGCTTTCTAGACTTCAAAACAGCATAATCTGGTAGATCTTGAAATTCCGAACAAATCGATGTGCAACACACCGGGGTCTGGACACTCGAGGCTCGTACAACAGCGGTTTAAAAATGTTGATTAGTTGCTTTTATATCGTAAATTGTGCGCTAAGCGGGTTGGAAAACAAAAAATTACTGCTGGGACGACAGGACAGGGCTGAGTGAACAGAAAAACCTCCACGGTACGGGGGCGGCGCCGCAGCGGGTCTCTTGTCACGTGGCTGACCTTGGACTCCTTTGGCTCTCCGTCGCTAGGTTTTGTTGCACGTCGACTGAGGGGCGTTGAAAAAGTGAATTTTGAAATTTGGGTTTTAGGACTTTAAATTGGGATAGTTTGATAGAGCTGCAAATTCCAAGCAAAATCATGTATAACACGCCTGGGTTTGGACGTCGTGAGCATATGTATAAGGAGTTTTAAAAGTGGTGCCTTTTTTTTTCTGAGTATATATTGAAGCGCTAAGCGACAAGAGAGAGTGCGGCGCCATAAGATACTGCGGATGACAGAAAATCGTTTCCACGATTCACCATCCAAGGGGAATCACATGACCTTTGGCCTATAGCCTGTCCGCGGCTCCGCCTCAGAGTTTTGTTGCACGTCGATTGAGCGGCGTTGGTAATGTGATTTTTGAAATCTTGTTTTTAGGAATTTCAAATGGTATAGGCTGATAGAGCCGAAAATTCTACGCAAATTGATGTATAGCATGCCTAGGTTCAGGGCTTAGGGGCTTGTGTAAAAGGGTTGCTAAAGCAATGTTATATTTTTGTATATACCTCAAGCTATATTGGTCACTGTAGCGCCAAGCGACAAGAAAAGATCCGGGCGACAGGGTACTGCTAAGTTGACAAAAAACTGTTTCCACGACTCGATGTTCGGGTGTATCACATGACTTTGGCCCCTTACGCTCTCCGCAGCTCCGCCTCAAAAGTTTTGTCGCACGTCGACCGAGGAAGAAGGGTTTTTTGAAATATAGTTTTAGGTATTTTAAATTGGTATGGGCTGATAGAGCTGAAAATTTCATGCATATTAATATATAACACACCTGGATTTAATGGCCAGGGGCTTGTGTATTAAGGGTTGTGAAAAATACTCTATTTTCGTGTATAAGCTGTATTTAGGCGCCAACTGACGACAAGAAATAGTCTAGGCGACAGGGTACTGCCGACTTGACAAAACACCGTTTTCACGGTAGAGCCTACGGGGTTCACATGACTTTGGCTCCTGGCCCTCGCCCGCTTACAAGTTTTGTTGCACATCGACCAAGGGGCATTGAAAAAGTGGATTTTGAAATTTGGGTTTTCTAGTTTCAAAATAGTATAGCCTGATAGAGCTGGAAATTCCGAACACATTGGTGTATAACACGCCTGGGTTCAGAGGCCAGGGGTCTGCGTATTACAGGCTTAAAGGTTTTACGTTTTGAAACTATACAAGAGAGTGGAGCGACAGGAACGAGTCCTGAACGACAGGATAGTGCCGACTTGACAGAGAATCGCCTTATGATAGCTGATGACCGTTGAGCGCCTTCCTCCTTGCTCTCTCCGAGTAATCTCTACCTCCATGATATTGATACTCTTGAAAGCTCGGCCTGGGAGTAAGATAATGGCATTGAACGCGCTCGGAGCTGAGATGGATCAGGTAAGGTATACTACACAACCGCCGCTTCACACTTCCGTCTATCATCCAGTCACTCCCCCCTTCTCACCACCCATTCCATCTACTCACACTCTCCCATAAACTCCCCAATCACCTCCCTCGCCTCCCTCCCACACTCGAACACATCCGGCGGAAACATACTAAATCCATGCGCCGCGCCCGGCACCACCCTCAACACCGCGCTTCCCCCCGCCATCATCCACTTCGAACACATGAACACCGAATCATCCAGCAATAAATCATTCGTGCCCACCAAAAACAACGCTTTTGGCAACCTTCCCCTGAAAGCATTCAAATTCTCGTACAGAGGTGATATCAACGGGTTTTTCAATTCTCCGGCGCTTTTGTTCGGACAGTAGGCGGAGATAAAGCGTTGGCAGTGCTCGAATGTGAGGATTGGAGGGGCGGGAGGGCAGGGGATGTGGTGCACGGAGGGGAGGAGGGAGATGTCGAAGGAGCCGAAGATGTAGAGGAGGAAGGTGAGGGTGAGGGACTGGTGTTTTTTGAGGAGGTGGAGGGTTGTGCAGGCGGTGAGGTGGCCGCCGGCTGATTCGCCGCCTATGCCTAGATGTGAGATGGATGTTAGCTGGCATCCTTGCAGTTTGGCACGTGTCGTAAAGATGAGTACTCTGAAAGCTAAAACTTAGAGAATTTCCGAGGTTCGTGCTCTTTCGTGGCTCTGTTTGATCCCTGGAAGGGGGCTTAGCTGGGATCCTACCTTTCAACTCGCCGCCGAACTTTTCCTTGGCATTGGCAACGAGGTAGTCGGCTACGTCAAAACAGTCCTCATTGGCGGCAGGGTATGGATGTTCTGGAGCAAGTCGGTAGCCGACACTCAAAGCCACGAAGTTCTTCTCATTGGCGATCTTCTGGAGAAGCCAATCGGTACTTTCGACATCAGCTTAGGTCTCTCCTGTCCCAGGACCGTACTCACGCTTTCTCGTCTCCAAGAACCCAACCTCCGCCATGGATGCTGTTTCATAGGTCAGTCACAATTCAAGAGGTGCAGCTGCGAAGTGTTAAGAGCTTGGGGTTGCTTTGACGTACTGCATGAAGGTACCCTGAACATCAACTCCCTCTTTCTCAGGGACGAAATACCGACAAGGGATGCCTCGACCGGGTTCTCTGGAGGGAATCAAGATGTCACGACCTCCGGGAAGCTGTGGAGGGGGCTTTATGGCGGTCTGGCCACTATTGCGCATTTCGCGAAATTTTGCTGCTCCGATCTGCAGAGATATCAGTCAATGGTGATGCTCTTTCTAAATCATTACATGTAGTGGATGGTTCAAAATTTCCGAGTAGTACTCGAACTTACCTCCCACCATTGAGGCTGAGAGCTCTCCTCTGCCAGACCTAGGAAATGCTCGTTGCATTTTCGAGTGTTTTCAGACCATGTTTCTGGGGGGCCGAATTTGGAGACGTCGAGGGTCAGATCTGATTTCATGGTGAGGGTTGCTGAGGATGATCTTGTGAAGGTTTCGAGTTGTAGAGTAACGCGAGAGGACGGAAGAGAGGGAAATGGTTCTAGAAGAAAGATTACTCAGTACCTGGAGATGCGGTGGTCCTAGGTAGAGAAATGAGGCAAGAGTAGTTGACCTTGAGCGTTGTGATATACTGGTTTCAAAGCATGCATCAAATTCATTGAAGTGACATCAACTACTCCTTGCCTCGGTAACATAGATAGTACACTGCACGTGCGGTGTCAGGTGCGTGGGGCCGCCAGTGGGGCTCTTCGGGGACCGTGCCCGAATCGGGGGTTCGGGGCAGTTAAATCATCAGAACCCGGGGCAGTGTGGGGTGTGTCCAGTCAGCAGGCTTATGTGATTCGACCTTTCCAACCACGGCTAGGCTAGTAATGAGTATTGCCAGCGCTGCACGCCAACTTTCGCTTTTTCAGTTTTCACTCCAACAACATCACCTCGCCTTTGTTAATTGTTACTCTCCCACATACTCTACCACGACTGTCCTATTTTTGTTATGCATATCCCTGGAATAGCACTCGCCAAGACTGCAGGTGCCTACGAATGGCTGATCCCACGATCGAGAGGAGAATGCCGCACGAGGCTGCGCTGTGCAACTACAACTCCCAATGGCGGACGACGGACAACGGCAACCCATGCATGATGCTCGTCGTCGCCAATCGTGCTTCTCATGCGTGGAAAATGTGCCTAGCCGTGGGTGCAGCTGTCAAAATCTTGTGAGACTCGTCCATCGAAGTACACCACCTCCACGGTTCGCCATCCGGTTGCTTGCTTGTCATACAACTGTCACCCGTCACCACACCATCTCCTCGACCTGCCGCCTGGCCTTGATCCTTTCGTGGGAGCATCCATTGCCATCCATTGCGACGCTGTGCCTCGTGCTTGAAATCAACTGGTCGTGCCGGTACCACTTGCTTGCTCGAGTGCTTGCAGATGCATTTGTGCCGGCTAATACAACCATATCCGAAACCACCGGAGGATATCTTATACCTGGGCCACGTATGTTATATGCCAATTATAGCATCGACAGAGCAGAGGGTACCTTCATTCCACACGATGATCGGTTTTGTCAATTGTTTCCTACAGGAGTGGTGTTCCAGCGACCCGCTACTTGCAGTTGTAGGAGGTACTCCTCCAGCCTTTCCTTCCGCCCCCATGAAGTCCTATTCTTTCATTGATCGTCGCCATCTATTCTTGCATATGCGGTCTTGGTATTCTATCAACTGTTCAGCTGGTCCCAAGAGCTTGAGATTCAAAAGGCAGATATCCTCAGGAGAAAGTCAATTTTCCTTTCTCGTCATGGCCATGAAATCCATGGACCTTTCTCCTTGTCTGAAACAAAACCAAATTCTAGCAGCCAGTCATTATGGACCCCTTATCACTAGCTGCGAGTATTATTGCCGTAGTCGGTGCCGCACAAACGGCTGCCACTGGACTGGCCAAACTTGCCAACTTGCGATATGCGCGCTCCCAAGTTCTTCAAGTTCTTAATGAGGTAGGTCTCTTCCCCTTCCAGTCGCCCATTGTGCGAGCATTGATCAGTATTGCTGCAGATTTCAGATGTTCGAACTGTCTTGACTATAGTCCAATCGAGTCTCGAGCACTTCACTGAAGAGCGCTACGATCCGAACTTGATTAGTCACCTAGGAGATCTTGTTGTAAGGGCTGGATCTATCCTCCAAGAACTGAACGAGCTTCTTGAGTTTCGTCTGATTACTGGAGAATCTCGTGATGGAGAGCCACTCCACATTTCGTACAAGGCATGGCTTAAACTGGAGAGAAAAGTTGGTAGACTGTCCTTGACGTTACGGGAAACTCGCCAAAATATTGCGACTAGTTTGACCGTCTTGACTGCGTAAGTGATTTCGATTTCCAAAAGAGAATGACAGAATGACTTTCGACTCGCCGAGAATTCCTGCTAACTCTTTGTTAAGTTCTGCTATTCCTCGAATTCAGGTGGAACTCAGAAACATCTCATATGTTTCGCAGGAATCAAACAACAGTCTTTGCGAAATGGGAAGCACCACTGAAAAGCGCCTGGATTCTATCTCCAACGCGCTCGAATCCCTTCACCCCACCCTCAAAGCTATGCAGATGACACTACACCAGTTGCAGAACACAGAAACTGCTGCGAGTCACCCGCATACTTCATCGCAATTCTCTGCTTCCAGCCAGGATACTACGAGACCCCCGTCACAGTGGCTTGAAGGGATATGTATCCAGACATCGGTATACCGCAGAAGCGTCTGCAAACCAACGTGTCTATGTCGTTGCCACCGTAATTCGACTATGACAACCCCAGCCTGGATGAGAAATGCTGTGGGGCTCATGTTCGTAGGGTACTCCGGACGTCCATGGTTTTCTGAGCGTACTTGCAATGAAAGGGCTTGCAAACAGCAAAAAGTCAGCCTCCTGAAAGCAAACTACTACTTTCCAATGTGGTTTTTGCGTCGCATGGTAATGTTCAGCTTGGAAACCACGCAGATGGGCACTTACAATTTCACGTTGAGAACTCCAAGAGTTCATGTTGATATGAACTCTCACATTATGCAACATACCGAGGCAGGTAACGTGCACTCCGTGCAAAAATTGTTTTCTGAAGGCAAGGCAAGCCCGTTCGATATAGCACTTCAGACTGGCCAGTCCTTACTAAACGTAGGTACATGTTTACCGATCGAATGCGTCTAGAAAAAGCTGACAATAGTTAGATGGCGATACAAAGCGGCCAACTTCACATGTGCGAGTTCCTTCTCAACGAAAGCGCAGACCCTCGCGTCGAAGACCATGCTTCATGGTAACTCAAGCCGTCATATTCCCAGCAAGAACCCAAAATATGCTAACATCCCCAGTTCCGCTCTAGACCTCGTCTGGGACTACATACTCGCCGATCCCACCAGCGAAGTCTCTCAATCATTCACCCGAATATTTAGCCGACACCTCGACCCCAGCGACGACCTGCTCAAACGCGGCTTCACTCTAATACACCAGATTGTACTAGGCCTCACCTTACTCGACCTAGATGCCCAACTAGCAGCTTCGACCGCCGACATTGACACGCCCTGTCAAAATGGTCGTACGCCACTTAGTTGGGCAGCAGGCGGCAAAGACTCCTCAAAGGTAGCAAGCCTCTTAAAAGCCGGCGCCAGAATCGATATCTGCGACAATATGGACCGTAGCCCACTCTACTACGCCGTAATGAGCGGCACGACCCAGTCCCTAGAACTAATGCTTCGAGCAGCCCGATCATATTACGCCAATGAAGCCATTGACCAAACGCCGCTCTCTACCGAAGGAACTGACCAACATACACCCTCTTCTCCTCCCGAGGTCCGCATACTTTATACTCCTGTGTATTCAGATCCTTTCCAGGCACTGCTCAACAAAGGTCAGAAAGGGTTTGGAACGACGACGCTTTCATGGACGATGATGCGAAACAAGGTGGCAGACATTAAGCTCTTATTGGACTATGGCGCGGACGTAAATGCCGCACCGGGTGGCTCGACACCGCTCTTATATGCCGTCCAGAACAATTCGATCGAGGCTATCGCGGTGTTGTTAAATCACGGTGCGCGGACGGATGCTAAAGATATGGAAGGGCAGGGTGTGCTGCATCTTGCTGCGGGGAACGGGAGAAAAGCCTTGCTCAAACACTTGGCAAAGCTGGCGAGAACCGAAAGAGCGGATCTGGGGCTGGGATATACGTTGAAGGGATTGGATACGGAAATGGAGGATATGTTTGGGATGACACCGTGGGATGTTTTTGAGCGGACGAGGGAGATGTGGGTGGTTGAGGATGAAGATGAGAAAAAGAGGAGTCGGCGTTGGATGGCGGAACTGATGGAGGCTGTAAGTGGAGATTGCAAGATTCGGGAGTACGACGAGGGGAAGGCGGATGGCGATTTGCAAACTTTCGGAGCCGCATGGAACCCCGGGTACGGGCAGGAGACTGAGGTCGAAGAGGTTCAGGATTGCGAGGATGTTTTTCATGATGCGGAGGCATTTCATACGGACCAGTGATCCCTTATTCTATCCAAACGGAGTGGTTGTCCATGGGGGACTGGGTTTTGGAGTGAAGTTTCTGGAGCAAAGGGGGCTGGACTGACCTGACGGTAGGTACATACGCTCGTTTGATCATGTATTTCTGGAAGCGTCGATCACTTGTTTGATACTCTTTATGGTTAGACTAGACCTTTGCCTCTGTGCCAGACCGAAAAATTCATCATGCTGTAGTGAGATTCACCCACTTTCTCGAGAATTGCCCATGTACGAAGAGGGCTGAGGGACGAATGGTGAGGGCCCTGGCCGGCTAAATCGGCTAAATGACAAGAAAGTCCGCCTGCGCGGAAAAAAAGTTCTGAGCTGGTATATATTTCAATTTTTGCAATGGGTTCAGCAACTTTAGCCGAGTGGTTAGGGGCAGCCCTTACCTGTGTCTCCACTGTAGTGGGTGTAGAGTGGGTTAGGCCTGTTGTACCCCAGCCTAATTAGTAGTCATTTCTTAGCGCGTACAGCTGGTAATTCGAGTTCGAGCATGAGGTAAGTCAATTTCTTTTTGCTTTATTCCATTCCTTTTCTCACTTTTGTCTTTTGAAGCTCATGCTTTGTACGGATATGAAGTGTTCTGCGCTACCCTCTTCAAGCACCGGGCTGTGCTGAGCGAGGATAGCCCTCGCGCAGGATGGAAGTTTGAAACCCTCTGACTCGAAGTGAACTACCGGGTAGGGGAAGAATAAAAGATTCCTTCGCGAAGTCGCTAGCGAACCCGATGGGCAATTCCAGGATAAGGTACTTCTACACAGTTACACTCAATGCTCTATGATTTGAGGAATTGAGCCTCAAAGTACGACTCTTGTTGTTTGATCTTTTGTGAACATTCCTTGAAAGTCATCAGAGCTAATTCATGGACGCATGCATTCTTAAAGCTTTTGAGCTAGACTCGACTCCCAAAAACACTTGCAATCGGCGAAACAATAGTGATTCAAACGGCCTCCATCATCATTCATCAAGATCGAACATTAGAAAAAGCCGAAGTCAGGTCCCGCGTCCACCTGCTCTACAGAATCTTCATCTTCTCTGGGTCGGAGCCTACGGTCATATTGTCGCAATCAAAGAGACAAGTTCAACTGATCCGTCCCTAGCAACAGGTTAGTTTACATCGTTGTCGAGTCTTACGTGTTAGGGAACACTCACCCATTGTCCAAAACCTTCAGAAGACTTCTTGGTGGGCTTGATGGCGATATCCAGGGGATATGTGTTTGCACCATTGGGAGTCGGCTTCCATCGAACCGCGAAGCAGTATCGCTCACCGTATGAATCCAGTGTATGTCCCTGGGGCACGCCTTCCCAGGGAAATAGTCGCTGCAGCTTCTGAGAGGTAACGCGCGACTCATCCCACCGCCCGAGAGTCAACTGACTGTTGTCTGTGTAGGTGAACAACATTCCATAACAACGTCCATCTGCGCGCCAGAGATCGACGGTAGCGACGTCTCTGAAAGGCGCGCTTGTGATGATCTTGCCCTCTCCACAGTCCGATCCTGCTACAAAATCGAGTAACTTGTCTTCATTTTTCAAGGCAGACAAGAGCTCGGATCTACTCGGATGGCTCACGTCTGGGTCTTCATCCTTCGGTTTCTCCGTATCGAACACAAATCCGACATTGTCAATGGCTGCTGCAGAGCTGAGGGTGGTCCAGTAGATGCCGCTGATTCGGCCATGTTTGGGAGTTGCCATCGGCGAATCGACCATAGGAGCCACGCGCATCGGTGGGCCGGAGAAAGAACCAAATGTATGCACTCGGCCTCGATTGGTCATCAGCTAACACAGATAATGTAAGTACCCAATACATTCAGAATTTCAACAGATCCCAGGACATCTTACCAGAATTTGGAAAACAGGGTGACGCATTGAATCTATCCCTTCAAAGACCCAGGCGTGGGTGAGAAACTCATCTTCTTGGAATCTAACATGCTTAGGGTTTCCAACACGCATTCCGATGCTCTGACTGAGCTTTTCCTCGCTGCGTTCGTTGACTTCGAAATGGGCTTCCAGTCCTTGTATGCCCTCGTCATCACACCAGGCTGTAAGTCCGTACAGCCGACAATTCTCTTTCCAGAGGGCCAGATGAGTGGTCATATTCCAGTCTGGGTAGTATTCGATACTGGCCTGTTCCTCGTGCCGGTGACCAAACACCATGTCAACGAATGGTGTGTAATGGCTTCTTTCAGGACAGTCATGGGATGGGAATGGCGGATTATCCCACATGAACTTGTTAGTCTTAATAGAGGTCAAGTCGAAATCCACGCGAACTATTTGGGTCTGTCTTGTGTTAGCCAATTGATAGCATGGAAGTGCTGGTCTCAGACTGGACTCACGTCACCATATACCCGCAAGTGCCTAGCACTCGGAAGACATTCAACAACTCCGTGATAGATTGTTTGCCCGTAAGGATTGGTGTCACCGAGCCAGTCACTTTTGCTGGTAGGGCTATGAAAGCGCACAGCTCGAAGCCCATGAGTAGCCAGCTGGAACTGGATTTTGATTATAGGTAGGGGGATATCTGTTGCGTTCCAAGAGCCGTCAGAGACTTTGGGCGGCTCAGGCGTGATTGAACCAAGATATGGAATTCCAAGTGTCGGCACTTTGTGCCAATAAAGACGGCCACAAGTCTTCAAATCGAAGTGTTTCGGGATCGGATCGTCGAGGACAAAGAAACTACGGCCTTCATGGAGACGGCCTGTAATTTCTATCTCTGGCTTGCGTGAGAGAGTCATTAAGACTCTTCGTAAAGCACAGTCGTCAACGAAACTCAAGATGAGATTCCTGAGTTCGAAGGAGAGGTCTCCAATTCGATCCAGCAGCTGTCGAAGGGATGTCATCTCCGCCCGTTTCTGTTTGACGCCTACCTCTTGCAAGATCTGGAATCCCCTTTCCAGCGTGTCCGGTGAGCAAAAGTGGTCCCACCAGACACGCTTCGGGCGATCCTTCTGGCCAGCCCACCGAGCAAGCTTCCCGCCCTCAGGATAGAGTTCATATGTATTCAAGAACACAGATATCCATGACCGGAGCGGAAGCTGCACTACCCTCGAAAGCATGTTCCAGCAAGACTGATGAACAGTATATGCAACTCTTGAGTGGCCAGTGTAGACCAGCTTCACCCTCATCCTCGCCGGCGGCTTGGGGGTGCATTCCGGGAAGTAAGTGGCAGTATTTTTTCCCAGAGAACCAATTTTTCTCCAGCCTGGCCCGATTTCAACAGGGAATGCTCTGGCTCTAGGCGGCATACACGAATCCGTCTTGCTAACATCGGTGAGGAGGACGTCGTAACGTGCCGTTCCCTGGTAGCAGCGTTTCCTCGGTATAACTGCATAGGCAACGCTGTCTTAGCATCGTATTGAAATCAGGTAGAAACTACAATGCAGGGTATTGACTTACGAGCGCGCACATCCTCATTGTCCAGGACGGCTGATTTGCAGAGCTGGCAGATTCTGGTCGGAGAGAACGTCGGTACTGATTTGTAGTACTGTTCATTGTCGTCTACAACGCCTTCCAAATCCTCGTCCGAATCGTCATCGTCATCCGAGCCCTCGTAATCGTCGTCGTATTCGTCGTAATAGTCCTCGCCGTGGTAGTCCTCGTAGTCGTCGTCGTCGTCGCCCATACCTGGAAACATGCTTCCCAAGAAATCGGCAAAACCTGGTGGTGGACCTCCCATACCAGGGAGACCACTAGGGAAGCCTCCCATGCCTATCATAACAGGGGGCACAGCCCAAGGGAAAGCCCGTTCTCTTGCAGCTCCGTCATCTTCGTCATCGTCGTCATCTTCGTCTTCGTCATCTTCTGGCTCGGGTTCTTCATCAGAAAAATCAGCCTGACCCTGTCTATTGAGACCGTCCATACCAAGGGGACCTCCCAGACCTCCCGTGCCAGCGAAACCTCCCATCATATGTGCATCGAGCGTACGTGCATTGAGCGCTCCAAAAGCACGGAGAGCCCGTTCCCTTCCGGCTCTGAGTCTGTCATCTGCGTCATATTCGTCTTCATCATCTTCGTCATCTTCTGGCTCGGGTTCTTCATCGGGAACATGAGCCTGGGCTGCCTGGCCCTAGGCGACAGCTACAGGCTCATCATCCGAATCAGAATCCTCAAAGAAGCGTCGAATATTGCGTCTGTTGAGACCGTCCATAGTCGCTGATTTGGGGCTGCTCAATGGAGGGGAGATGTGAGAACATGAAGGAGAAGCTCAGAAGGTGGGGTAAAACATAGTTTAAGAAGTGCAAACGCGGTGTGATTACGACTCGCGCGTTGTCGATCGCGTGGTCACGCCGCTTCGCGTATAATGATAAAACTCCACGCCGATGATCCCTGTTGGAAAGGGGATCGGGCTGGTGCTATTTTTTTCAGCTGTTGATCCGGTACCCTAGAGAAATTGGATTTGAAGCATCCAGCTCTTCTCGAGGGATTCCTGTGGCGAAAAATCAAACTATATGTGATACCCGGTATGTAGTGGTACTCCTATCCAGCGAGGAGACGCCGAGACGGTCTTTTGTCAACTCAGCAGCATGCTGTCGCGCCGCCGCACCGGACTCATTCTTGTCGCTAGTCGCCGCCGCGCTTCAATATAACTTAAAAAAAGAGCCTCGTTTTAACAACCCTTATACAAAAGGCCCTAGCATTTAAACCCAAACGTGTTGCATATCAATTTGCTCGAAATCTCCAGCTCTATCAGCCTATATATATTAAAAACCCTTTAGCCTAATTTCAAAATATCACTTTTTTTTTGGTCGACGTGCAACAAAACCCAAAGGCGGAGGGACCAGGGGCCAAAGGTTATGCGATACCCCTAACTGTCCGCTGTACCGCAGAGACGGTCTTCTGTCAAGTCAGCAGCATCCTGTCGTGCAGCCGCGCCGGACTTTTCTTGTCGCTTGCCCTTGGCCGCTTAGCGCTTTTACAACACTATAAGTACTAAATAAAGCAGCATTTTAAAAACCTTAATACCGAAGCCCTCAACGTTCCAACCCAGACGTGTTACATATCAATTTATTTGGAATTTCCAGCTCTATCAGCCTATTCCATTTTCAAATCACAAATCTCAGGTTTCAAAAATCACTTTTCCAATTTCCCCGGGTCGACGTGCAACAAAACCTCGATAGGTCGGAGCAACGGTCATGTGACCCTCCTGGTATGGATCGGTACCCGAGGGGCGGAGCTCCGCTGATCAGAGACTCTCCTATGCTCTTTACCGAGTCCTCCAAAAGCCCTTCAAGTCATCTACTCACCTCCAATTCGAAGAGCACAAGAGCGCAAGAGCACAACCATACCTCCTCGCCGTAACCCCAAGTACCTCCTCCACCCAAACCACCCCTGGGATAGATCGTGCGAATCAATTCCTAGCCTACTGGCTCTCGACGAGTACCAAATGTGCTTCCTAGGAGTCTGATACCGACCGTGTGAAAAGTGTGGTGCCCTAGACAGACCAATTGAGGTAGACATGCCATACGAGTCACAAGCACTAGCAACCACATTCGTCAACACACATCGAGCCATTGAAAAGATTTCTATTCCCCAGCCCACCCAAACTAGTCCTTGCTCGCATTCGCATATTTAGCAGTGCCAATGCCATGCACCTCACTGAACACGCCAGTGATCTTCATCCGCGGAATAGCAGTTGCATTTACACAAATGCCTCCGACGAATTCACACTGTCCACCTTCCAGTGATGTGTATGTATCCTTTCTCTGCCCTTCCACCGCAGACCACTTAGGCGACATAACAGCTATTTTCAACTGTCAATAAGCAGTCTGCTCTAAGGCCTTGGAATGCAAAAACGAGGGCTGCCATTCTGAATGAATCCTTCGTCTTCTTTGGAGAGACAAGAGGAATATCGTGCCTAGGAAAAAAACAATGCGATGCCATCGTGAAGCGCCTTTCTCGCCCAGTAGCAGAGGAGTAATGGAGATGGGAGTTGAAAAGGAGCTGTGTGGCTCCGATCACTCCTGTCCGAATCCCATGGTCTCTTCCACAGCAATGGTCAATTTTTGCTGCAAGACCTCGAGAGATTTGTATGGCGGTAAGTCGAGACGGTTGAAACTGGCAAGTATGTTAGTCTTGTATTTGAATTTTCATCAGACATCAACGATCACGGGATCGAGAATTGCATGCAACGTACCAAGTGTGAGACTTCGGCAAATTAGTGATCTCACCAGCCTTCTCGATCGTGAAACGCCTAGGTCCATCACTACCCTGGAGGTCCTTGAAGCCATTGACCGGAATACGCGAAGTACCAGTAGCGAACTGCAGCAAACGCGACTTCTGCTCACCATCCCAGCTGCGAATAGTCTGCCAGAACATCTTGATGACTTCGTCAGATTCAGTGTAGCCCCTGTAGTCGGTGTGCTTCTTCCAGTCCTCGACATCAATTTCGGCAATACCACCAATCAGCAGCTCCAGCTCGCGCTCATCGAATACGTTGACGAGATCAGCAGGAATCAGCTCGTGGAAGCCGGTGATGAAGGCTTGGAATTGCTCGTCGATGCGTTTCTTGATGCGCCAGTCGATCATCAGATCGACGTATTCCTTCTTGTTCTCGTTGGTGACTTCGATGTCGCGACCACCGGGCTTCAAGTCTTCGACACTGGTCTCGCCAAATCTCTCGTCTTCGGTGGAAAACGTGAGTTCCAGGACGTCAGTGATATCGTTGTCGAGCATCCATTGCAGACTGCGGTGGAAGTCTGCGTCAACACCCTCCATATCCTGGAGAGAGACAGGCTTGTTAAGCATCATTTTGTAGAGCGCACCGATAAAGAATGCGTCGAGGAAACGTCGATGGAAGATAGCCAGGCCCACAACGCGTCCAATGAATTTGAAGTAGTTCAAATGCTCAGGATTGATACCGGAATGAGGGTTGATTTGAAGGGTGTAGTTGTCGTGGGCGGAGTATTCGAATAGACAGTAGAAGGGATTAAACATCTCGTGTGATAGGAGGAAGAAGAATTCTCGGGAGAGACCACCATAATCGAGACCGTCTTCGCCATCAAATTTGATCATCAGCCGCTTCTTGAGATCTGTGGCAGATTGACGCATAATCTCAGCATAGGAATCCTCAAAAATATGAGATCTGCGAATCTTGACGTGGCATTGCCCAGACAAGATACGCAGTGCTGGCTGCGATCTGAAATAGATGAGTTTGCGTCTGAAGTCACGCTTGTATTGCGGTACGTTCTGGTCCAGGGATGATGGTAATCTCGGGTCATCCCAGGTAGTGGTTTTGGTGTTGTGGTCAACAAAGTACACTCGGGCTGTGTTCGTAAGGCGCATTTCCCATCCACTGGGCAATGGTCCAAGTTGCGATACAGGTTGTTGCTGGACGGTATTGTTCTGTTGTGGTCCACCATACATGCGGATGTATTGCTGTCTTCGGGGATCAACCCAAGTAGTAGTCCTGGTGTTATGATCAACGAAATATGCGCGGCCTTCTGGTGTATGTCTCATTTCCCAAAGAGGGGGAAGTTCACCGGTGCCCGCAGTAGTAACACCAGTAGCCATCATGGAGACAGAACTGGAGTTCGGACTGCCACTGCCACTGCCACTGCTACCACCCTGTTGTTGCTGAGGAGTTGGCGAACTAGAGCCGGTACGATCCTCCGGCAAAGTTCGGTTTTGATGCCTTTGTCGCTCGACCTGAGTATTTGCTTCGCGTTCGTTTCGGTGAGACTCCGCAGAGCCTCCCGCTGTTGGACGATTCCAGCTCGTGGTCCTGGTATTATGGTCCACGTAATAGGTTCGGCCAAGGTTATCTTCTCTCCTTTCCCAGCCTGCTGGCAGTCTGCCTTGAGCATCTTCAAACGGACTAAATGTACCGCCTGTACGAGTCGCTCCCGTGCCATTTGCTTGAGTGACGGCCGTCGAGGGACCCGCACTGCCAGCAGCCGGAGCGCGACCCGGAGTTGGACCCGACATAGGTCCTCCGTTCCCTAAGTTTGTAGTGGAAGCGCCGTTCGTATTTTCTGCGGGGGTTGGTCGAGCACCAGGAGGTTGAGAGGAATTGGATACTTGAGGGGTAGCGTTCGAGCTAGGAAGTCGAAGATGGGGAAGCACGTCCCTTGGACTTGGGACAGGGCCGTTTCCGCGCGGAGCTGCTGTTAAATCGGTCGAGAGATTGATGATCAGCTTTCCATGAACGACTAGGTTATCATTCGACTTTTTGAGGTCTCGCGTGAGCATCTCTGAGTGGATCGTTAGTTCAATATGCGCCAGTAGCACAAAGTGATTCATATGCACTTACCATCAGCGCCGCCCGAGAAATCCACCACATCACCAACGCGCAGATTGATAACACCAAGGAATCCTTGATCCTTCTTCTTGAACTTCTTCTGGTCGAATATTTGTACGGCAAGAATGCTGTCCTCTGACGCTCGTCTGGTATGATGTCAGCACCACTCCTTCCATTCACCCGCCTCAGGTCCGGCATACAAGTCAAATGTTTCGTTCCAGTATGGATTGAGAGTCCTCTTGATCACGCTCGTCGTCTTGGTCTGCTCGCCATTCAGAGTGGCTACCGCAAAAGGGTCCGGAAAGCCTGTACATCCAGATTAGCTCGAGTTGGACTTCTGAGTGTATGCGGAGACGCACGGAAGACATCGCGCTTGCAGAGGCCATCAGCAGCGATAACTATGATCTGGTCAGTAGCGGATCTCGTCGGTTCTGTTCCGCAGCAAGAGACATACTGGTAAGACGCAAGTTGGGAGTTCTGGTTCAGATTAGCCTTCGGCATATCGCAGCTGCACAGGACGATCAGACTCACGCAGGCAAGTTGGAATCAATGCCTCTGCCGGCCATGATGTCGGTATCAACACCTCGCGCGGTGCTTGCAGGACGATGGAGCCAAGCTCAGGAGTGGTTCGAGGGTTCTTGTTGGACTCGGGGGGACCCTTG
Source organism: Cyclaneusma minus (assembly GCA_037179335.1). Taxonomy (NCBI): domain Eukaryota; kingdom Fungi; phylum Ascomycota; class Leotiomycetes; order Marthamycetales; family Marthamycetaceae; genus Cyclaneusma; species Cyclaneusma minus. The sequence continues at coordinate 83,969 of JAKZHN010000024.1, read as the reverse complement.
ACGGCCGCCGGCCTCCGCGTTCCTGTCTGGTGGTGACGGACTGGTGAGGCTGTGCAAGATGATGCAACCCGACCCTCCGAGCGCAGCGACGCCTCAAATCAATGGATTCGGCCTCTGCGCATACTCGCACGGCGTGAGCGAGCGAGAACAGCGTTGATGTTGAAAGTGCGGTGTCGTGTGTCAGTCTTTGTGTAGAAATGTACTCCAGTCCTCCCCAAAGATAGATCCTGTACTCGAGGTGAAGTGGGATTCGCCCCGCCTCGGCTTGCGCTTAGCCGCTTAGGGACAGAGCGGCGGCCTAGTCCTCAGCGGGCAGTAACCACTCAACTTAAGGGATAATTGTCTATGTGGGTAATTAAGGGACCTGTGGATTCCCGCCAAATGCACAAAGAGCTTTGATCCAATTCATTTCCGAAGCTAAGTCCAACCAGAAACTGACTGTCTTTCAACACACGTGCTTGCTAGCCGCATTTTGTGACATGGTGTATGGATATCAAGACTGGATGACAATCAACTCCTGGCTGCCGCTAAGTGCCGGTCCGGTTACCACTGTCTTGGATACATGTAAAGGCCCATACATGTAGCAAGTCCCTGAACGACGTTGTGAACTAACTGTTCTTATGGAGACAAAACACTGAGCACTCAAAATTCCATGAAGGCATTCAGCCTTGGCAGGGACTAGTCGCTCAAGCTCTGTCACCAGCACAATACGTCGATGGTCTAGACAGCTCATGTGAAAATAGCCTTGTTCGATTTTTAGCTGGCCGGCGGCCCCAAAACCCCTGAAGGACGCCGTTTTGTGAAAAGAAGAATACGTCTCCGTGCCCCATCCCCATCCCCCGAACGCTCCCTAACTGTTGTCCAAACCCATTGAAAACCAGTCTGCCTTCTATCATACACCCATGCCCCTCTACCACTCAAGTCCACTACTCGAGCCTAGTAGGGAGCATATCCACGGGCACGACCCCTGTAGCCACCGCGGTATCCACGGGGCATCCAACCACCACGGGGAGCAGCAGGGAATCCTCCGCGTGCGCCTCTGAAGCCACCCCTTCCACGTCCTCTGGCCATACCGGGGACGTTGGTCCTCTTTGGGGTAACCTAGATTAAAACACCATCGTCAGCAAGGAAACACAGAACAGGAGGGCTGCATGAGGACCATACCTTCAGGTTGCGGCCCTTGAGAACAGTCTCGTTCATCACCAAGGCCTGAGCAACCAGACTCGGCTCCGAGAACTCCACATACGCATACCTGCATAGCCTAAATTAGCATCCATCTCTTGCCAGGTAGCGTTTCTTCAGTCAATCTTTCTTGACACCAGTCTTTGTAGTATATGAAATGTGGAGCAGTCATTGGAAGATCGAGGAGACGAACCCCTTGGGATGGCCAGTGAATTTGTCGAGCAGGATGGTGACGCGGTTGATGGGGCCACAGCTCTGGAAGTGGGCTTGGATCTCCTCCGGCGACACAGCGTAGTCCACGTTGCCGACGAAAACAGATCGCGAGTCGATGGCCTCTTTGTCGTCGACGAGCTCAGTACTGGCCTGCTCGAGCGATGCTTGCATTTCCCTCAGCTTCGCGGCTTCCTCCTCCATCTCGGCAACGCGGCGCTTCATCGCAGATATCTCCTCCTACGCAAATGTCAGTCCATGATGCGGACGTGAGTGGCGCAAACGTACCTCGTCATTGGTGTCAGATCCAGCACTGCCGCCGACGACGGTGGAGACATCTTCGACCGGTTTCTCTTCCTTGTCCGACATCTTCTTCCTAGTAGATGCGTTTGCTGAGATACAGGCTAATGGGAAGGACTTGGTTGTTGTGCCGGCGACAAGTCCTGCGATGGTTGTTAGTTAATCCGGCGCAAGGAATGGGCGAATCTGCCAGTGGCCGCGCGAGTTTGAGAGACTTCCGGATGCAGCTTCACCCTTGGCAAATAAAGTAGAATCGTGGCGAGCACAACGGAAGACAGCTGACGTACCTAACTCCCACAGATGCCAACAAAAGATGGCAGTCGCCTGGATCCGATCGAAAAAGTTGGGAATTCGATAGAGCAAAATACGAAGACGTGGGAATGCACAGTCAATTACGATTTCGCGCAAGGCTGAAGCCTGAGGGTCTCGTACTGAATACGAGCTTAGCGCAGCGTGGATGCCTTAGCGACTAGCCGTTCTAGGTGGTATGTGTGCCTTTCGACGTGCATTAGAGGCAGCCGACCTTCAACTACGACAAAACACTGGATTTTGCATATCTTCACTCGGTGGCCATGCACGGCAATTGAAAGAATGCCTGAATTTTCGTTGTGATGGCAGCAATAGCGCCAGTATTGCTATGTTCATGTTTCTGAAAAGGCCTAGAGTCCAAGAGTACTGACCGTTCAGCGCTAATCGTGGCTTTGCAACTTCCCCGCCGCCAAACCCTTCACCGTCGAAGCTGACGACACCCTCGAAAAGAGCGCAGCTTCCTTTCTCCTCTTAAGGACGAGTTTTCCGAAAATCATACTGGTTTCTGTCCTACACCACATCACAATGGCTGATCAGGACGACACCGACAATGCCTCCAGGCCACTCCTCCCAACCTACACCGACGACCCATCCACCAGCCCCAATTCCTTCCGCACAACCTACCGTTCCTTCCGTCGCCGCACCCAAGCCTTCCTCTCCTCACGCTTCCAGCACTACATCGTCCTGACCCTCGTCACCCTCGACGTCCTCTCCATCTTCGCCGACATCTTCCTCGCCCTCTACATCTGCGAGGACCTCTCCAAATCCCCCTCTTCCGGCGAAAAGCCCTCTCGCTCCAAGATCCACCAGCTAGAATCCGCACGCGATGGTCTCTCCATCGCCGGTCTCGTCTTCTCCTGCGGATTCATGCTCGAACTGCTTCTTTCGATTTGGGCCTTCGGCTGGCGCTATTTCAATTCTTGGTTCCACTGCTTGGACGCTACGGTTATTGTTGCGAGCTTTGCTATCGATGTGTTGTTGAAAGGCGTACTGGAGGAAGCTGCGCAGCTTGTGGTTATTCTCAGATTGTGGCGCTTTTTTAAGATTATTGAGGAGTTTAGTGTTGGGGCGCAGGAGCAGACTGAGGGACTGCAGGAGGAGATTGAGAGGCTGGAGGGGGAGAATAAGAGGTTGGAGGAGGAGAATAGGAGGTTGAAGGAGAGTTTGAAGGGACTGGAGGGCGCGGATGTGGAGGCGGATGATGCGAGAGGGTTGGCGCAGATGGAAGATTGGAACGCGGGGGCATGATGTAGCCCCGGAGCGAGGGTTAGTACTGCTTCGTTTACTGTAAATGGTAGGTCTTGAAGAAGAGAGATATGTTAGAGATGAGTCTGGCAGTGATGAAGGTATCTCAAGATGGCCGGGGGCGGGCGTGGAAAAATTGGGAGCATGAAGTACATAGAATAACTTTGGCATCGAAATGTCAACAGGCGGGTAGTGTAATGGGTTACACATCGAATCTAGATACAAATCAAAGCCCGATCAAAAGGGTGACCACGGGTAAACTCTTCGGAGACATATCGTTAAAGTTGTTTGGGTGCAAGGCTGAGACGCGTATCTGGGTTCGACTCTGTCTGTTTTTGCGCTTTCTTTTTATTTGTTATTGCCAAATCCTCGGCGCAGGCCAGGAAACTGCTCTAAATCTACTTTCTCCGGCAAAAGCTCCCTCCCGATTTGGCTCCGTCCAAGTTGAGCTCCACGGACAGTAGAGAGGATAGGTAGGCAAGAGTACAAGGTGGTTGCTGGCAGGACATCTGGGCTTGACAAGACAGGTGTGAAAGCAGGACTGTAACGATGACTCGAGTTCTATGGAGGCTATTTACCATCCCACCTTGGGTTCCTGGTGCCACTAATCGGTTGCTCAAGACAGCTCAGAGCACCTTCTCTCTGCGTGGCAGAGTCTCCAATCGTCTCCTATATCTCCCGATATTCTCCAAATGCAATTTGATACCACGCATATATGTGCCAGATCTCAAGATCCTCATCCCTCAAGTCAAACCCTAATCTCGCCCAGCCTTTTCACGACATCCTCAAAAAACCTCATCCCCAACCTCGCCGCCACCACATCGCAAACCGTCTCATCATCCCCCCTCCCAATCCCCAATTCCTCACCCCCCTTCAAACACTTCCTCGTCGCCGTCTCATAAACCTCTCCCATACACGCCCCCAACTCCCTCAACTCCCCCGCTTCCAACAACCTCTCCCTCACCGCCTGCGCCTGCCTCTTCTTCCCCCCCAAATCAATCCCCAAAACCCTATCCACCGTCTCCCAGTGCGCCAGCTCCACCAAAATCACACCTAGACTATAAATATCAAAACTCTTTCGGAAAGCTTCGCGCGGTCCTGCTTGCCGGTTCTGGGTGAGCGGGTGCCGGTACATGTTGTATTCGATGTTGTTATCTGGTAGTTCCGTTTGTTCGTCTGGGCGTGCTGGGCGCGCAAAATCGAAACCTGACAGGTAGGGTTTGTTGTACTCAATCTTTCCTTCTTTGGAAGCGAAGAATACGATGTTGTGACTGCGCAGGCCTTTGTGTAGCCAGTTCACAGAGTGCAAATAGAGTATGCAATTTGCCACAGCTTGGGCTAGTGCGATGCGGTCGGTGACGCGTGGTTTCGGCTCAGTACGTAGGAGCTGAAGCAGCGAAATGGGTGCGCTTTCGGGGGCGACGTCGAAGGGTTTTTCGAAGACGAAGCCGATGCGGGAGTCGCTGTCTTCGTCTTCACCACCCAAGCCCCCTTCGCCGTTCCGACTGGCGTTGTCGAAATAGCCGATGCAGTGCGGGACGCGGAAGTTTTCGGGCTTGGGACGGTGGTGGAGGAGTGCGGCGAGCTTCTGTACGCGGTCCATGATTAGGTGGGAAGGGGATTGGTAGCCGGGACGCTGGGAATCGTACTCTTTCCATTCGATCCAGACGTGTTGGGCGGGGGCATTTGGGGGCGTGTAGATGGCTTCGCAGCGGTTGGATTCGATGGAAGATGGTGGAGAGTGGTGGGAGATTTTTATGAGGGATTTGGAGAGGCGGGTGTCGAAGGTGGAGAGGCCACTGCCTTCGCCTATGCTACTGGTGAGTTCGAGGAGGTCGGCGGTGGATTGGTCGAAGGATGAGGAGCCATCGCTTTCGAGATGTGCGTTGAAGGCTTTGAAGCGGGCGAGTTCGCGAATCAGTTGCAGGCCGGAGAGGTGGGTTGCGTCGGGTTCGGGGAATTGGGCGATGGAGGGGGTGTAGGGTTGGGCTCGCATTTGGAGGACGAGGGTGGCTTTGACGAGTTGTTGTAGGTCGGCGATGTCGTGGGCCAGTTGCAACACTCCCCTATTGGTATCCTGGGTGGTGCTGTGGATTTCGCTTTGCAACTTCAGATCCAGGAGACCAGTGATGCTGTCGTTCAGTGTCGAGAACTTCTGAAGCAGTTCTTCAAACGCGGCCTTGTCGAAAGCAACCCATCGCAGCCTCTTAGTACCACCTTTCGTGTTGACCCATGCTTTCATGGCCTTTTCTATAAACACTTTTCTTTTTGGAGAGACGATTTCCAGCCTTTCGTCTGAATCTGTCCAATTACCCAATGTCTTCTCATCTTCGGGTGTACATATTTCCAAGTACTTGTGTCGTCTTTGCTGAGTTTCGAATTCTTCGAAGAGAACCTTGATCTGAATAAGCAGTTCTAAAACCGTAGATCTGTGGAGCCCAAAAGCGTTGGACTCCAGGACTCGTTGGTTGTTTTCCGAGTCAAACTCGAGCAGTCCTGATGTTTCGGCCCAGGCGAATAACCTTGATTGCTCCATGCGGAGTCGTAGGCTGAGATACCTGCAATTTTTCTGCATGTTCTTCGCCGCAAGAATGAACTCAGTGCCTGTCACGATATCAGCTGATATCTGGTAAGCTAGGTCTGGGAATACCCACACTGGATACAGCCTGCGAAGACTTGCCCTGCCAGGCCTGCCACGCTGAGGGCAAGCCCGGCGGCCGTGACGGGATCCATATGAGGATGAGTTCGGAGCTCCCACCAGCACTCCCTTCGCCAGATCGGACGAAACGAGCAAAGTGGTCAATAGACCAAAGAAACAGAACACTGCCTTTCTGGCACAAGGCTCAATAGGAAGGTAGAGACAAATAGACTCGCTTGCTAACGAAAATCAAGGGTTGGAAATTTGATAACTGGACCGTGTTCCGGACCAGAAGGAAGACGAAGCCTGAAGCAGACGAGATCCACAACAACAACTTCACGGCGGACACAAAGATGATGAGATAGAAAAGATCACTCGAAGACCACAAAAGGAAGATTTGAAAGCAAGAAAGACGCCCTCGACAAACCTTTAAAGAGCCCCGAGGCTGCGAAACGGAGAGCCTCAGAACATCAGTCGCACTCTGCCTTGCTGCGCCCACAACGTCTGGTCGAAGGTCTCAGTCTCCGCTCCGCCCCTCACGCCCTTTCCGACCAATCAGCAATACATCTGATCACCGATCGTGGTCTTTTTGTGGATGGTGCAACCGCGCTTCGCGGCTGTGCGATGTTGCTGCAGGACGATCTTGGCATCTCGGGAACGACGTGCGTGCAGCGACTGAGCGATGATCAGTGGGTCACGAAGGGCTGTGCTTAGCTAAGCGGGGACTCCTCTTCCGACAATTTGACTTCACAGCATCCCGTTTCCGCTTCTTAGTTCTTGATGTTCTGGGAATCTCTGAACATCACACTGACACAGCTCGTGGGCTATAACAATGTCAATGCTAGAACAAGCAAGCCAAAAAGTCTATTACGTTGGGGATTTCGAGGTCTCAAAAACAGCGTCACTTTCCAGAGTCCGTCACGTGAGCATCATTCGTGGGAATCACTTGATATGGGTGAAGTCGAAGTCGAAGATGGTGCCTTTATCAGTTCAAGATACATCGAACACAAGTCACAGTCAGAAGTCCGAAGTCACAGTGAGTCACGACGTACCAGAAGCTACTTGATTATCTGCTAATGTACACAAGACGAGGCCCTACGCGCGGTGGTGGTCCGGATTCTGAGGGCGCCATCTTGTCCGTTGTGGGCGGACGACGACGACTCTGTGGGCCCGGTGGCTCCATCGCTCGGAACTGTGGGACTCAGAAAAGGTACCCGAACTCGTCGCTTCTTCTTTGTGGTGGCTGGGTCGACAAAATCGTCATCGTCGGTCACCTTGGTAATGACAGGCTTCCGAGCTCGAGTGGAGCGTCTCACCACCGAAGCAGGAGTCTGGCATCGCCAGTCTCTTCTTCAAGAAGTTGCGCACTGCTTGCGTAGGAAGCGCGTCCTTGCCGAAGAACTGGGTCAAAATCAAATCCTTCAGCAGGAATCGGGCGAGTTTCAAGTGCAGAAGGAGGATCGAATGGTCGAACGGGATCTGGGGTCACATCGACTGCCTTATCGACTGCCTCATTGTTTTGCGCTTCGCCATCACCCAGGACGGCAGTTCCGACACTCTCAGTTGACTCTTCGCGCTTGACCTTCTTGGCTGGAGGAGGGTCAGGACTTCCCTCGTCGTCAGCTGGACCACCTTTGTCGTCATCCCAGCCACAGTCATGCCAGTTCAAAGGCACCATATCACCGGTGTATGGATCCGGCTTCTCAGAGAAAATGGCTTCAGTGAAATCAGCTGTGGGCCAGGTGGTCCTCGACGGCATCCTTCACGGCAGCATCCTCCTCGACAACATTGTCCTCGATACCCCGTCGATCACTCATGTCCGCAGAGGCATTTCGGTTTTCCACGATTCTGTGAGGATGAGTCTACCGGCGGTAGACTTCATACCGCAAATGCCAAGAAACCTCGCGCTGTGTGCGAGGATGGATTGGTACTTGGCTTCCGCGGGCAAGGCCTTCAGGATCCCCTCAACTTTGCAGATCAATGCTCTTTCCCACTCGATGTGTTCCGGCCACAGGTTGGATCCGACGACGACAGGGCAGTCGCTCGAGTTGGATCTGCTGCTGAAAATCGCTGGTGGATCGACTGGGGTTTACTGAAGTAGTACCATGACCATGGCGTCAGCATGCTCCTTCTCGGCCTTCTTGAGGGCAGCCTTGAAAGCCTCCTCATCGGGCTTCTCGGGCTTCTTCTTCTCGACCGGAGCAGCAGTGGAAGCGTCGAACATGGCAGCGCCCGATGCAGTAAGGTCAGCCAGCCATGGTGAGAGTTCGGACGAAGGAATGGATATCACTCCATTTCCTAGGGCGCCACATGAGCGCCTTAGCTTGTGCCGGAAAGTCCTTGGATCTCCTCGACCTTTCGAACCAATGCTCTTTCCCACTCGATGTGGTCTGGCCACAGGTTGGATCCGACGACGACAGGATAGCGCCCTCGAGACTCTCTTCAAGCAACTCTCCGAGATAAAGAAGGCGAGATCCGAGCAATCTAGCAGCATGGGAGCGGGCTACCGAGCATGTGTGGTATTCGGGATCCATTGCAGCGAGCGAAAACTCGAGAGTGTCGAGCCCGGTGACCGAATAGAAACATTCGAGCATCTCAAACTGATAGTAGAACGCAGTTATATCCAGGCAGCAATTCTCGCAGTCAGATTCTGCCATCGAAGCACATCCCACGAATCGGAGTCGCTTCGAAACCGACATGGCCGACTTGTTCGGAAGCCGGGGCCGAAGTCGAGAAAACTCAGCTGTGGATGCAGTGTTAGCACGGGCATAGAAAGGATATACAAGAGAGACGTCTTACAAGTCTGCTGATCTGTTGTCATACATCACGGTCATGACCGTACCGCCAACCGTGACTTTCCGAGCAGGTCGTTCTCAAACATGTCGAAGCAGGAGCTGGGGTCTCGTCGACTGCCTTGTTGACTGCCTCATCATTCTGCGCTTTGCCACCACCCTGGACGGCAGTTCCGACACTCTCATTCGACTCTTCGCGCTTTGCCTTCTTGGCTGGAGGAGGGTCAGGACTTCCCCATCTGGACCGTGTTCCCCGTCAATTTCTGCATCGCAATCACTATCGGTAGGCGCCACCAGGACACTGCGCTCTTTCTCCTGTTCGCGAGCCGCTAGGGGGCGTAGGTATTGTCGGTTCGAGCTTGTGCCAGCTCTGGTGTCGACGACGGGGTGGATTGTGCGAGCGCATTCTTCTTCTTGAGGCCGGACACGATTGTGGAACACGTCGACTTGGCACGTTCCCCTGGCCTCACTCCGGGAACAGATTGAGGTATGTAGGGTTCGTGAGGGTGTGCGGCCGGGGACCTTGGCCGCTTCGGCTTTCTGACGGTTCTGGCGTTGCTTCATCCGTTTCGGATCGGGTCTTGTCGGGCGCTTTCTCGATGAGATCCCTGGCTATGGTAGCAGGGCTCTCGGGACGCTTCAGCTCTTCGGTCTTCGTGCTCCTATCATCTTGTTAGCTTGGCTGGTCTCTAGATGCAGCTGGATCTCAGCTAGGGACTTACCAATGAGGTGGTCAATGTCGCCGTCGTCGTTCTTCCGAGGGCCTTGAAGCCCTCGAGCCGCCGAATTTGACTGTGGCTTCGAAGCTGTGCCGACCATGTTGTGGAGGAGGGAGGTTGGAGACATGGCGTTGGTGACCATTGTCCTGTGCCTTGCTTGCGGAGGCCGGAGGAGCCTGTTCCACTGGTGACGGCTCTTCAGCGTTGCCATCTGTGAGCAACGAGCTCGAGAGAATGGACTGAACAGCCAAGTGGCTGCGAAAAGGAACTTGTGGGGAAGAGAGATGGGTGCGAGATGGTTTGCGTATATGGAAGGTCCACACCAAGACTGCAAGTTGCGAATAGCGACATCATATTCGACGGCCTCAGTCTTCCACTATCCCTTCGTCCGGTACACTTCACAAGCTCAGGCTGATCCGGACAAGCAAAGTACCATCTTCTCGCACTACGCGGGAAGTCCGAAGCAGACTCGAAGAACTTATAAAATACTGAAGAGAACAATTACCAAGAGATGGCTTGCTAATATGGGAGATATAGGGAAAGATTCCATCATCTCAAAGGTCTTGAGTGTATAATGGGTCCGAAAATCTCAACACCAATAAGTGGTGACCGAGGCAAGACGACTTTATTTGATCTGGGGATTTTGGGAAAAGCTGGATATGAGACGGCAAGGAGGAAGCAGGTAGGTGGTTTTATACTACTCGGAGACTTTGGATGCTGGAATCTCTGATACAATGGCTCACTCAACAGTATCTTGTGAGATCAACGACATCTCATGATACTCATCAGGTGCGGTCAAAAGTCATATATGAAAAGCTCCTATGGACTGTCCCGGTGAACAGTATTCCACGAATAGCATCCCATACATAGCATCAATCCCATGAAATATTATTTTTTGAACAACAGCATCTTATGAAACAGCATTCATTTGCGAAATGTCATCACTCTCCTAACTAAACCTTCTTCTGTGAAGAGGCTGAAAAGCATTCATGAGGTGTGAACACGATCTCACAAAGTCCACAGTCAGTGGTTCTTAGAGAGAAACCTATGGGCATCATTCCCCCTTGAACTTCTGTGTGCACTGTTCACCAGGTACTTTTCGCCGACCCTTTTCAGAAAAAGAAAAAAGAGAGAGAGAAAACGTTGAACAACAAAGACACGCAAAGGACATTTTCCAAATTCCAATCTGCTGCCGATAAAGACAGAGCTGTTGTGACTGTCATGACACCAAGAAAAAGGCTGTTGTCGTCTTTCAGTAGAGTCAGGCACGTGCAGAGAGCAGCCAGCAAAGAACGCTATCGCAAGATCTTTGGAACAGTGTCAGTCAGGTGAAGAGCTGCGAAGCAGCTTATAAACGCCATTGTAGGGAGGGCAGCATCTTGTGAAAGCAGCACCCCATGGCAAATACGGGAAAGTCGAAACCTGACGGCATGCTTGCTGTTTCACTGTTCACCTTCTGCTTCATCACAGAAATCACATCCACACGCCGCAGCACACAGAAAATAGTTGTTCAAGTAGTCTCATCATTATTTACAGGAGATCCCCTCTGCTCGAGCCCCAAGTAAAAAGCATCCCATCGCACGCCTCAGACAGCTCTCTATGCACATGAAAGTGAACGATTTCAGTGCAGTACGATGCAGTGCAGTGCAGGCCTAACAGGAAGGATCTCGCTCGCACAACTCCTGGCTCCCGCAATACTCGCCGAAAGACACACACACAACCCTCCTATCAGATCGAACTCCCGTCCTCAGAAAATGCAATGGTGCAAACGAAGAGAATTTGACGCAAAGGCCCACGCCAGTCCGAAGGATTTTGGTGTTGAGTTTTTGAGGGACTTGATGACATATGACGCCGGGAATTTCCACAACATGGCCTGTTTTGATACGATCCAACACATGAAACAATGCGACGCTAACATGCCAAATGATAGTGACAGTACTTGTAGTAGAGAGAGTTGCAAGTCGTTGCAAGTCGTTTCGCTGGAGAGATTGGTCTTTCAGACATTAAAAACAGGCGAAGGAAGGCAAGTAGATGGCATAGCCATCTTATTGCAGACCATCACCCACTCTCATGCCCCATTGAGGCTTCAATTGAGCTAGGATGATCGTTAGCAACTTCTCAATGTGGTCAGAGGCAGGAGAAACTCACAGGCCATGTCATCCTTGGTAGCGACCTGCGAAGTCGGAAGTCGGCTCACGCGGTAAGCACCATTGCGGATAGCGCCAACCTGTGCGGCAGACAGATTGCTGCGGTTGCTTCGAATACTACCGGCGTCACTGGCATTCTCGGGGTCCTTGAACTTGCGTGGAGGTGCGAAGTCAAGGGCTGTGAAAGTACCCGACTTGCGAAGCAAGTGACTGTTTCATTGTCAGTAAACAAATACGTCGAGTGCGGATTCGAGGGAAAACTTACGGGCTTGGCATGGGGTTCAGCTCATCCCAGGCACTCTGGAGCGGAGTGAAAGCAGGCACGGCTGGGCTGTATGGACGACGGGCGCCCAACGGGCTATCCGATCGGCCTGCTTGTCTATCTCTGACGGAGGTTGGGGGGGCGAATTGAAGCGAGTTCATCAGGGCGAAGGAGTCATCCCTCAGCTTGGCTGGGGTGGGAAGCGAGCTCAGGTCCTCTGGAGGAGGAAGGGGCTTCTTGGGGGCACCGCCGGGCATCGGGCGCTGAGATGCCGACGAATAAGCACGAGGGCCGGCGTTAGGTCCACCCATAGATCCATGGCGTGGAGGAGCGCCCGTTGGACCGCCAGGGAAACGAGGACCAGGACCAGCACGTGGTGGTGGGGTCATGGCACGGCGAGTAACGGGCTCAGCATAAGGCATAACGAAGTTGTTGGAGTTGGGGTCGTAATAAGCGGCATCTCCAAGGTAGTTTTGGTCGTAGTCCTCGTAGTACTGGCCCGCTGGTGCTGGCTTCGAATCATCAAAGTATTCCTTGTAGAAAGACCTGATACGGTTGGCTCGCGTCTCTGGGTCTTCTGTTTCATGGCCAGCATCCGGAGGCAATGGGCGGAAGCCCATAGACAGACGCTTCGCATCAAATCCAGGTGCACCGAGACCTGCCTTGACAAATTCCTCCGGCGGCACATCCATCGAGTAGCGCTGTCCTCGGATTCTCTCTGCGTCTTTCGTGGGCGACGGCGGGGTGACCTTGAATCCATCTCCGTAATCGCTGTCGTCATCGCCAACAATCTGGCCTTGCGATTCTTGTTGTTGAGGATTGGGATTCGAGGGCAAAGCAAGGGCAGGTGGAAGTGGCTTTCTCGCTGTAGGGATCGCGGGCAGCTCGATCTTAGGGGCTGCACTGGGCTGGCGCTCATGGCTGAGGTTACCCAAGTAGTTTTGGGTCTGTCCAGAGCCATTGCCGTTCTCGCCGGAGGAAGATTGTTGACCCTGTCCAACTGCTAGAGGCTTGCGAGTAACGTTCGAAGGTAGGGGCTCTTGAAGAGCGGGGCTTGGCGAGCGGTCGAGAATATTCGCTGGGCTGTTGACTCGTGGGACTGGCGTGGGTGCTTCGACAGGGCTCGCGGTCGAGGTAGCCGATTTTGGCATCGAGTTCATACGAGGGGGGAAGCCGACGGGGGGGTTGGATCGCGACATTCTAGCAGCATTTGTTATAAGACGCTCTGAACTGTTTTCCATGCGCGACGGTGCACCGCTTGAGCCGGTACGAATTGAATCTCCGTCATACCTGCTTTTCGAGAACGACCGAATAGACTGGCCGTCGGTGTACTGCGCAACTGGTCGATATGGGTCTTCGTTCTGGTGGATGGATCGAGAGAGCGAGTGGAGGGATTCCCGCGAGTTTTGCAGTTCAGGCGGCAGCAGGTAAGGACTCTCCACGTCAATCTCGAGCGACTTCTGATAGGCGTGCCTCGACGGGCCTTTCTCCATCATGTCAAGATCTGAACCGTTCATCGTGCTTGGGGGACCAGATCTCTTTGGAACATCTCCCAATCCGAAATCCATCGACGCATGTCTGTCGTTCAATTCCTCCTCTCTCTGCTTTCGGTTGTGGCGCCTCTGGAGGAAAACAAACAGGGCGATGAAGATAACAGCCGGAATGCTACTCTGGGTCAGCAAAGGATGGTATGACACAGCACGCAACACTCACACAATGGACAGACCAACGAGGATGGCCGTTCCGTTTCCTGCTTCGGCGGGCTTCTCATTGCACTCGTCGGCGGAGCCGTTACAGAAGCTGGCAGAAGATGTGGTAGAATCTCGGGCGAGCACAACACGGTCTGGCGATGGGACTTCAACCTGGGAGCCAGAGAGCTGGAAGCCAACAAAGCCCTCGACAGGCGCAGGCTGAGGCTCGGGCGCAGCATCTCGAGCTTTGTTGATCAGCCCAGCGACCTTGTCGCTGTAAGGCTGGCGGGAGTCCATGGTTGGAGAGGAGCGGCCAAAGTCTCGGCGAAGAGAGCTCAGGTGTGTTTGGAAGCGCGTTATTTCCTTTCCCTTGGCAACATCAATAGTGGCGCAACAATGGTCGTGGAGGATTGAATTCGTGAAGCTCGGAGTGAAGACGACGGGGAAAGAGGCGGTGTTGTTGGGTGAAATGAAGGACTAGAGTCAGAGCTCGCGGTTTGGAAAAGAGTGGCAGTCACTACAAGCGACAAAAAGAGCGGAATGCCGGGGCACGACTGCGGTGGTAGTCGTCCTGGCCGTTGTCGTTGTCCTTCGGTGGGAGGATGATTGAAGGAACTGCACGAGAAGGGAAACCAATCTGGAATTCCTTGGGGTGCGCCGGGGCGGTCTGCTCTTTGGCGACGGGCGCCGGCTAGACCCGCCGCAGCCGCTAATTGGCTGGCGCCGGCTGCCTCAGGGGCGACTAAGCGGGCGGCGTGGATTAATTGCAGGCTCCTAAGGCGATGGGTGTTTCTCAATGCACTCCACTAGCGAAATTGAGCCCATACTGTGTGAAGCCAGGTCGAAAGGGGCGCCGTGTTTGTCCCTGTTTCTGCCAATGTCAATCCTAGCGCGGCTGTTCGACTTCAATCTTCTTCAAATAGAGTGCACCAGTGACACGCCGTCGCCGCGCCCCGGCCCCCATGAGCCAGGTGCCAGGTGCATCCCCGAGGACGCAGGAACAAGACGAGCAGTTAGCCATGAGTCGCTGACCTGGCCAGGCTCATCTCCCGCGCCAAAGCCGATCCCCTCAGGCCAGACATAGGTCCGTCTACATGTATCGTCGATAAGCAGCGCGTTTATTGCAGACTGCTCCTATTCCGAGATCCGGGGTCCGGCAAGGCCAGGGCCATCGTATTCTAGGAGTAGACATAGCCGTGCAGAAGACCGGCGACTGGAGGACGAATCGAAAGCTTATGCTTTACCACAATCCACTTGACCACATATGGAGCACCTCCTCAACGCCCCGCGTCCCGATGGCTTCTGTCTGTCAAGTCGATCCCCTTGTTGCTGGTCGATGTGATTGGAGGAGCCCCCAAGCGTAATTGCGATTTCCGACCGTCGCGGCGTCGACCAGACCCTGGCGCTCAAGGCCTGGCGCCGAGATGAGCGAATGAGCCTATGCTGACATGCACACAGCTAACTCTGCTACATGCAGCATCTGGAGCCTCGAATCAAGAGTTGTGACTAGAGGCCATAAAACTACCTTAGACTTTATGTAAGTTGGAGTGGATAAACAACATACGTTCTGTGCTGAGGCTGAGTATGTTTAATAATACTAGCTTTTAATCAATAATAAGCTCGTTCATAAAGTCAAGGATAAAGGGTCTGACCGTCTAGCAACCAGGGCAATTGAGGGAGCACCCATGGTCATAGGATCAACGGTTAAGCAAAGCATCGCATAGGATCTCCCAATCGTCATTCGTATTTCGTTGCCAGATCATGCCCAGATGAGGCCGTATTGCTAAACATCGGGTAAACGCTGTCTTCAAAATCAGTCAATCTTGGTAGATTGGAGCAATGGAAGCTGTAAGCAGGACTGCCCCCGAAGCCTTCGACATATTTACATGAGAGTCGCGATCTTCTCCGTAGTCTGTGGGATTGTTACAAGTTACAACTCTTTACTCTCGAAGTCTTGATCGTTAATCCTCAATCCTCAGCTCTCAACTCTCATCACTTATCACAACAGTCAAGGCAAGTCTGCCCCCAACCCATTGACATAATTAACAGACAGTCTCGCAAAGTTTGAGAAAACGACGGCGGACGGTGACTCTCAATTCCTATCTCCGGAGTCAGTCTCAACTCTCAAGTCTCAATCTCAACCCTCAAGTCTCAACACAAGAAATAAGAATGAAGAAAGTCCTACATGTAGCCCAATTCCTAATCCCCGATCTCATTATTTACGTCGAATCTTACACCAGTACCATTTTCGACAGTACCAATTACTCCCACACCTACTTCTGCATCTACAAACATCCCTCACTCAACCAGTTCACACGCAGACACAAACCACATAGCAAGATATCGCCCTTTCTCACCCGCCTTCCCCTAGATATGATACCTGGTGTTCCTGCTCATCCACCCCCCTCAGACATCATCCCTACTCACTCAGCTATCACAACGACCTCAGCCATCACAGCTATCTCACCCTATAAAACTCCGGCGCATACTCCACCAACCACCCCCTCTCAATCTTCGACAAATCCCTGATATACGTCTTACTCCCCACCTCCATCACCTCGTGAAAAACCACCCATTCCGCCTTCCGATTAAACATCAGCGAGCTCGGATGTGCATGCAACACCGTTCCCCCCGCCACATTCCTAAAACTCCCATCTGGCTGCATCTTCGCTGCGTGCGCAAAAAACCCCGTCGTCAAGCACCGTCGGATCTGCTCCCCCTTATCCATCCCTCCTGCTTTCATCACAGGCTGAAGATTCGCATTCGCTGACAACGTCTCCTCCACACGGATGCCAAACCGCTCCAGGTATCGTTTCAGCTGCGCCCTGACACTGACAGCACGAGTGAGAGCTTTGTAGTTGAGATAGTTTTCCCTAGCCCATTTCGCCTCCTTGCGTCCCTTCGTAACAAAAGCAGTATAAACATTCAACAACGTCAAATGATCTCCCTCCTCAGCCGCAAACTTCCTCCTCGCGCTTTCCATACTTTTCTTCTCTCCCTCATGATGGAACCACACATTCCCTCCCAAACTAGCCATCGCAGCTATGCTGAGAATTTCGCTCAAGCAGTTGAAAGGGGGCGCCGAGAGTAGGCATTTGGCCATCATGGGCTCGACAGCCAGTTCAGCCATCCTCACACCCATTGGCTTGGTGAGTTTTGCGTAATCATCGAGTGCACCCAACGAATACAGCAGTTCCAGTGCTCTCACAACCAATTCCGCCGGTGGCGCAGTTAGGAAACCGAACTTCGCGATGTTGTCGATACCGAGAGCTTTTAGCTGCAAAATAACAGGCGCGAGATTCGAGCGTTGGATTTCAGGACAAGTGGTTTCCGGCAGGGTTTGGTAGGCAGATTCGGGGTATAGGCGGAAGCATTTTCCGGGCTTGGTGCGGCCTGCTCGGCCGGCGCGCTGGGTTGCGGAAGCTTTGGATATCGGCGTTGCTGTGAGGGTTTCGATGCCGGTTGTGGGGTTGTAGGCGCGGAGTTTGACGAAGCCGCTGTCGATTACGTAGACGATTCCGTCGATGGTGATAGAGGCTTCGGCGATGTTGGTGGCGAGGATCACTTTGCGGGTGTCTTCGGGGGCTGGTTCAAAGACATAGTTTTGTTGTTCGGTGGAGAGGCCGGCATATAGGGGGAGAGGCATTATGCTTTGGGCTCGAGGGTGGAGCTGGGCGGAGCGTTCTGAGATTGCTTGGACGGCCGTGTCAATTTCTTCGCGGCCGGTGAGGAATACTAGGATATCGCCTTCGGTCTCTTTGGTGTGGATGTCGAAGACTGTTTGGACGGCTTTTTCGACATAGTCTTCTACGGGCTGCTCGGAGTAGAGAATATCTACTGGAAACATCCTGCCTTCCAAGCTGATAATTCGACCAACGCTTCCTCTCGCAGCATCTTGATCAGACTGGTCAGCCCCTTTTTGGTCTGTCCCGTCTTCAGCGAAGAAATTCAGGAAATCCTCAGCCTGTAGGGTGGCACTTGACACAACGATTCTCAATTCCGGTCGACGTTTCCGGATTTTCTTCAGCACCCCGAGAAGCACATCTGAGCTCAATGACCGCTCGTGAGCCTCATCGACCATGATAACTGAATACCTGGAAAGGAGAGGATCCACTAGTGCTTCCCTCAGCAGCATGCCATCTGTGAGGAACTTGATGCGCGTAGCTGCCGATGTCACATCTTCAAATCGTATTGAATAGCCAACTTCTTTTCCAATTTCGCATCGCATCTCCTCTGCGACTCGCACTGCTACTGTGGTTGCAGCTACCCGTCGAGGCTGTAGTGAATGTTAGCTGTCGCCCCGGTAATATTGTAAAAGAAATCAAGACCATGTGGAATGGAATAACAATGCACATGGAGTAATAGAAATATCAGGGATCTAGGAGGTTCTGGGGAAATGCATGAATTCAAGGAAATGAACAACTCGCCTGCGTAACCGCGATGACTTTGCCGTCTGCACACCATCCTGCCTGTTCCAGGAACTGCGGGATCTGTGTAGTTTTGCCCGAGCCAGTCTGGCCCACGACAATGATAACAGGGAAAGTCTCGATCAAGTAGAGAAGACTCTGTTGGTGTTTTGCAATAGGAAGAAGCGAGGCCGGTTTGTGGAGAGAAGGGATGAAATTGGCTGCTATGTCGAAGTCCGCCATGGCTCTGGCTACTAGTCGAGTTGTTGAAACTGAAATAGAGGACTACAACCCTCGGTCACCTCCTTCGTCTGTGATCCTTCAACATATCACACTTCGTTTCACGTGACTTGCGGAAATGGTAATCGTGTTGCGCGGAAGTTGGTGAAAATCGAGAGCGAGGTCCCTTTCAAGGGCGAGCCGCTGTAATAGAACCTAAATGTGAACTTTACTTGGAGGGAAAAATCCAAATCGTTTATAGTCGGCTTAACTGGCGCCGTTGCGTCAATGATATTGAAGTCTCGAACGGACATAGAACGTTCCGAAGAACCTGGTTCAGCCTTGTCCCGGATTAAGGGTCCTCCGATATCTCCGTGCATCCAATTGAAATGTTGAAAAGCAGCGAGGCTACGTAACAAAATAGCATCAAATATCTGGGATCGTCATACCTGACTGTCTTTCCTTTTTCTCCCTTAACATCAGACACTAAATTCTCGGTCTTGGATACGACCCCTCCCGTCACCCAGATCGACAAACTCCGGCGCTTCTCCATCCAGAGCTTTTCGCGGGTCAGCTACAGCTCCTTTGCGGCAACCGCTGAGCTCCGTCCATACTCCGCTCGAAGCTGAACTCAACTTTCACATTTCCGACCTGCAGAAAGCAAAGATGAATCCAGCCGCACCGATATCCAGGGGAGGCATGAGGGCCATCGGCAGATCTGCCTTTCCTCGCACACCCCAACGACAATTCACCACATCCACTCCTTTCACCCAATCCTCTCTCTCGTCACTACGACAGTCCACCCCAAGACGACCTCTCCCATCAAGCCGCACAGCAAACTCTCAATCATCCAAAGAATCCCTCCTCCGCCGCCTCCTCACCCGAAAATTCTCTTCCACCAAATGGCGACGCATCGAGCAAACCGGCAGCTCTGGCCCACCACCCCCGGGCAAAGAAGACAACTCGCTGTCCGGAAAGATGAAGCGTCTATCCAGAGAATACGGGTGGTCTGCACTCGGTGTCTACCTCGCGCTCTCTGCTCTGGACTTCCCATTCTGCTACTTGCTCGTACGGACCCTAGGAACTGACAGAATCGGTAAGACAACAGCCCCTCCTCCCCTCACCATTCTCCCCTCATACCAGCAAAGACAGCCAAAAGCTAACAATCTCTACGTAAATATAGGTGAATGGGAGCACATAGTAACCTCGCACATCTCCGCTCTCATCCCCCAATCTCTCAAAGACTCCTACACTTCCTGGCGCGCAGCAATGAAAGGCATAGACCCAGAGACAGCGCGAAACCTCGACATCGCAACCTCGAACATCGAGGATGCCGAGCGAGAAGCCAACAAGTCCGAAGCCAGTCTAGCAACGCAACTAGCGCTCGCCTATGCAATCCACAAATCTTTTATCTTTGTGAGAGTGCCGTTGACGGCAGCCGTGACGCCGAAGATTGTTCAGGTGTTGAGAGGCTGGGGTTGGAATATTGGTAAGAGGACGACGGCGGCGGAGAGGGAGGTTAGGAAGGTGAGGGAGTTGCAGAGGGTGGCGGCGAAGAAGGAGGCGAAGGTGGCGAGGAAGGAGGCGAGGAAGGAGGCGAAGAAGGAGGCGAAGAAGGAGGCGAAGAAGGAGGTGAAGAAGGAGGCGAAGAAGGTCAAATGAGACATGAATCGGGAAATGGGGCAAAGTGAGATGTCCCGAATGTTGGAGGTCGAACTGGATGTGCTTTGTAGGATTTGCGTTGTACAAAAAAGGAGGGCCATCATAGCATACACTCGTGTCATTCGAAAGGGCAATAGGGTTCTAGGGCAGGAGCATTTTGCAGGCGGCAAGTTCATGGAACATTCCACTTATCTAATTGAAAGCAACCACCACACCAAGCAAGCACCATGGTTGCACAAATTCATGTTCCTGTCCTCAACACGGAGCATGTGTTTGTGATAATCCTTCATTTTTCATTACATGAAACGAGCGTTCCCATTGTTAAAATACAAATCAACCTGTCCAAGATCTCCACATGTCCAATCCCGAGCCCCGGCGGAGCCCCCACCCTTTTATTCCAAGAAAAGAAATCCAAGATACCCGCGCGTCCCTCCAGCTAGCGTCAAAAGTGATGCCAGCTCTTCCTCCCTTCGAAATCTCTCCATTCAAGAGGGCGGCAGCGTGTCAAAAGTCGTCGCAAGCTCCTTCTCCCAAGGCAACCTCGCCTTTCCGTAGATCTCAGCACCAGGCTGGATGCTCTTGCCGTTTTCAAGAACAATGGTGCGGGCGACGATGGTATCGGGGCCCATGACTTCCTGGTGGTGGTAGACGTGCGTGGTGCAGTTGGGGCAGTAGTAGCAGTGCACCGCTTTGCCTGTATCCAGTGTGTCAGTGTACGCAATTCCAGGACGGGTGGGATGAGTAAGCTTGTGAGTGTTGCGAAGTTGGGGGTAAGGGGGTAGGGGGGATAGGAGACAGGGGGAATTACCGGAATCGCCGTAGTAGGTGTAGTCGTTGAGCTTGCCCTTGGTGATTTTGATGTCGGAGCGGGGGATGATCTGGTTGCAGGTGAAGGTGCCGCCGGAGAGGACTTTGCAAGTGTCGCAGTGGCTTTTGGACAGTCCATTGTTAGTGTCTCTGCTATCTTGATGTCTGCAGTATGCAGGGTTTGACATTACCAGAGAATGTGAGAACGGTCAGTCAACTTGACATCCCACTCAACCTGGCCGCAATGGCACTTTCCGTGATCCGTAGCCGACATTTCGCTTGCTGTTGAGGCTGCCGGTGCTTCAGTCGTTGATGTAGGTGCGATTGATGTGGGTGCGATTGCTGTTGTAGATGCGGCTGATGCTGCAGGCTCCGTCGGAGTACTTGCTTGCTCAGTTGAAGTGCTTGTTGGTTCAGATATCTTCGGAGCAGACTGTTTTCGCGAATCGGTACTGGCAGAAGAAGATTTCCTGTGTTTTTTGCCAAAGAGGCCTGACATTCGCTTCATGATGGCGGATGGGTTCGGTACTTATGGGTGCGAGAAAGTGGAGAAATGTCGTATGTCAGTCCTGTGGCAGCACCTCTCGGACGGCTAGGTTAAGGAATCTTGACAGGGTTCAAATGCAATGCTCCGTTCCCCCGCACGAGGGGGAAGAAGGGACAGAGCTTGTTATATAGCCGGAGCTGGAGGGGCCAGCGGTGGGGCGTAGTTTAGACTTTGTGCTGCTTAACTCAATGATACCTAGCTAGTATCAAGTGGAGTCTGGAGCTATTGGGAGCGTGTGTTCTGGAAGAAAAAGAGAAGTTTGAGATAACGACGCGGATGAGAAAGGGGTGACGGGGAACCGTAAGAAAGTGTACTGGCGACAAAGCTGCTTGGACTTACAAGATTCACCGAATACCTGTGGGGGCTCCATTGCGATGTCCAGTCATTTTGACGAGGAGTCGTCCAGAACTATGCAGTAGATTTAGTACATGTAGCGATAACCATGAGGGGCCCACGCTGCATGTCAATATGGAGAGGTACGGTAACTGAAGATAGCGGGTGCAATTGATGCCGAAGAACTGTAACTCGGCTCCCCGCTCACATAGCCATTGGCCAGTCGAGCAACAGTCGAGCTAGAAGCTTCATCATGCTACATGTAGCACCACTTGGTACATGTGCCTATTCCAGAAGTCTAGCCAAGGCGATCTGGACGTTTCGGTTCCGTGAACATGCGTACCAACGGTCGATCCTCCGGGCCTTCCAGCGTTTGACGCAATAGCGCTCCAATGGATTCGGGGGCTTGGGACGCAGAGGCAGTCCCCGATGGTCCTCGTTGGTACGTGGCGGTGGTTATCTTAGTTCCCACGGCCGTACGGAGAAAGCAAGAGGACACGAGATAGTGGCGTGCCCCTCAAAGTGACAAAGTCTCGACCCCGGACTAGGATGACAAGGCCGTAGGTCCCGGGTAACAAGAAGTGTAGAAAGCCTTGGTGGAAGCGAGGAAAGCAGAGAGGATTGGGATTTGCGAATGTAGGGCAGAAAAAACATTTGGAAAATGAAGTGGGATCCAGAGTGGGGAGAGAACCGACGGGCAATATATATCTCGCGAGGAGGTCCATCAAGGTGCCTCTAGGGGGAGATCAAGACTGGCTCAAGCCTGAAAGCCAAAGTAAGCTGCATGCAAACCACTCAAATGCTCTGCTGGCATATCAGAGCACGTGGAGATGCCGATAGCGCTTGCGACTTGTCGTTGGAACTCGATTGCGAGCAGAAGGCGACAAAGATTTGGTGATAGGCAGAGCTGAAAGCTGGCCTCGACTGCTGAAAAGGGGGATCGCGAGAGCCGAGGTCGTGTCTCAAACTCCTGCGACACTTTCTGGATAAGGAGAATCAGTCGAGTAAGGAGGGAAAATTCGAATAACAAGAACCCACCAAGACAATCAGAAATAATCCATTACATGTGGCGAGTAACAACATAAAAAGCGCGAAACACGTTTAAGGACACTTGAAGCGTGCCCGAAATTCTTGAGAGACGAAGTCTTGCCGGGCTAGACGTCCGTGCGGCCTGCGATAAGCTAGCTCTTCGCTTATCGCAGAGAAGAAGTTATTTTGACCCAAAATCATTTTTTCCCATCCCGAAAGAATCGCACACATATCGACGCTCCCACATCAGCCACCATGGATCCCGCCCAACTCCAGAACAAGAAGCGCAAGAGGAAGCATGCTGGTGCCAAGGCTGCGAATGCCGAAAACGGCGAATCCGCGAGCGCAACGAAACCTGTCGTCGATGTCGCACCTGCGAAGAGCGAAAAGCCTGAGAAGGCCCGAAAGCGTGCCAAGGTAGAGGAGGCGGAAGAGAAGGACGAGGAGGAGGGTCGCGACGACGAGGAAAGCTCAGGATCAGACGGAGAAGGCAAGGACGCAGAATCAGATGCCGAGGACGACCAGGAGACTGCAGAGGCAGAGGAGGCCAAGGACGAGGACGAAGTTCTACAGGAGAACGGCGATACCAAGGACGATGGCCTCATCAACGCATCAGCACTGTCATTACCGAATACTGGTACACAGTCGAAATACTTCAAAGACCTGAATCTGTCGGACAAAACAATGAAGGCTTTGACGGAGGACATGAAGTTCGAGACGATGACCGAGATCCAGCAGCGCGGTATTCCTCCTTTACTGGCGGGTCGGGATGTGCTTGGTGCCGCAAAGACGGGATCTGGAAAGACGCTCGCCTTCCTGATTCCCGCCGTCGAAATGCTCAGCTCTTTGCGATTCAAACCGCGAAATGGTACAGGAGTCATTGTGGTGTCCCCCACTCGAGAGTTGGCTCTGCAGATCTTCGGTGTGGCACGAGAACTCATGGCTCACCATTCGCAGACCTACGGTATCGTGATTGGAGGAGCAAACCGACGGGCAGAGGCAGATAAGCTGGCAAAGGGTGTGAACTTGCTGATCGCGACCCCTGGCCGACTCCTGGATCACCTGCAAAATACTCAAGGCTTCGTGTTCAAGAACCTCAAGGCGCTCATTATCGACGAAGCGGACCGGATATTGGAGATTGGTTTCGAGGATGAGATGCGACAGATTGTCAAGATTCTGCCAAAGGATGAGCGCCAGACCATGCTCTTCTCTGCCACACAAACTACCAAAGTCGAGGATCTTGCAAGGATATCTCTCCGCCCCGGACCTCTTTACATCAACGTCGATCATTCCAAGGAGCACAGTACTGTGGAAGGACTGGAGCAAGGATACGTCATCTGCGACTCCGACAAGCGCTTCCTGTTACTGTTTTCCTTCCTCAAGCGTAACCTCAAGAAGAAGATCATTGTGTTCTTCTCCAGCTGTGCTTGTGTCAAGTATCACGCCGAATTGCTCAACTACATCGATCTGCCAGTCCTGGATCTACACGGAAAGCAGAAGCAACAGAAACGAACCAACACGTTCTTTGAGTTCTGCAATGCGAAGCAAGGAACCTTGATCTGTACCGACGTTGCTGCAAGAGGACTCGATGTAAGTTGATATCCAAAAACACCATGTTTCAAGTACTGACAGCATGCCAGATCCCCGACGTCGACTGGATCGTCCAATTCGACCCCCCTGACGACCCCCGCGACTACATCCACCGCGTAGGCCGCACAGCCCGCGGTTCCAACGGCAAAGGCCGTTCCCTAATGTTCCTGCAACCCTCCGAAGTCGGTTTCCTCAAGCACCTCAAAGAAGCGCGCGTGCCGGTTGTTGAATTCGAGTTCCCCAACAAGAAAATCGTCAACGTGCAATCGCAGCTGGAAAAGCTGATTGGACAGAACTACTATCTGAACAAATCGGCCAAGGACGGGTACAAGTCGTACTTGCAGGCTTATGCTAGTCATAGTTTGAGGACCATCTTTGATGTGAATAAGCTGGATTTGGTTAAGTTGGCGAAAAGCTTTGGCTTTCCTCATCCGCCGAAGGTGGATATCACGCTGGGGGCGAGTATGGCGAGGGACAAGAAGACGCCGCAGGGGAGGAGGGCGTATGGGAGCCAGCCGAAACAGGGTGGGCAGTATAAGAAGAAGCAGTACTGAGTTGGAGGGGTGGTCAATTTGGCAGAGAGTTTGCATCAGCTGGTGTCGGGACGTTTGTGAAGGCGTTGGTGGATCAAAAGCTTTGGTGTGTTTGTTCAGCATCTTGATCACTTTGAGCACCAACTGTGAATCCGTTCTTCGGGCATTGACAAGTTGGTAAATAGATACTTTCATCAACTTGTACCATAATGACAAGGCAAATATCCCAAATTTGCTGTTTACGACGAAGTGTTTGCTGCTGCCTGTGGAGGTGAAGTCTGTTCTTATCAAATTATCATCAGGTTTCTCCCAGTTACCCGGCTGGCAGTTTCTTGCCCAGAACTCCAGATTTCAGGAGACATGTTCTGGTCAGTGGATATGCTTGCTTTTATGCTATTATGATTTACTTCATGGATGTCATGAAACCATTTTACCTCTCAACATATAGCCGGTGTAGTGGTGATATACATTTCCATTTTTGAATCAGGTTCATGAAGTTCAACGAGTACGACTTCAACTGGATGGATCATTGGATGATTGGATGACAGAGGCCATGAATACCGATACCAACCTCCGCCCATGATGTGATCCAAGGTTGTTTTCCACAGCTTCTGCTTTTGCTTGGGTGGTTTTTGTCGCTTTGTATTCCTTGGTTATCTACCTTAGGTAGATTATTCCTAGTCACTGTGGATATCCTTTCGGGTAGTTTCACTAGATTTGAGGTCACCGGAGACTCTGAGTACCCTTAGCTGGATCAGACTCAGTGGTATGGTAGTAGCTCACATGAAAGACATTATGAGTATCTACTATTTCAAGATTCAAACATGAAACCACGAATATGTATCCACTGATTGGTAATCGATCAAAACGTGGTATCATATGGCTCATTGATGGGATTTGCCATCTGCCATTTGTTTCAATTGGCTAGCAGCTCACGGGTTGTTACAAATATTGGAAGTTCAGGGTCCTGAAGGCCTTGAATGCCAATCGATTATGATACCGGATAGAGGTATAAAAACTATTAATACGTAATTGCCAAAAGCGATACGATAGTCATTATGACCCTTTTTTATATAAAGCAGCAGGCTTTGACAAGAAAGAAGGCCGATTTACATTAAAAAACAAAAGATATACACAAACACCGGCGGGCGGCACCCGTAGATCACACCGAAAACAACCAAGGTCCAGCCGCCCGCCAGTGTCGAAAGCTGCCCCAAGGCGAACCAGCAAGCACAGCAGTGTCATTGTCCAATATTGTTGATGAACACCGTAAGGCCTTACTGGCTGTCTTATATACTCGCATTAGACTTTTGTGGTCACTCAGCCGCTGTCATGAGTACTCCTTGATAACTCAAACTGGCTTTTGTTGATGTGACACTTGAAAGATAAAGTACTTTGTATGCACGAACTACGAAGCGACATGCCGACAGTCTTACTCTTCTCGCAACAGTTGTGAATCGAGTCCCGACTCCTGGCCTGGGTGCTTCGATGCAACACGAGGCTGGGACACATCTGAAGCTGGCAGCGCTTCAATTCTTCCCGTCGGGCGTTTCTTGGTGATCGCCATCGTCTAAAGTCTATCCGACTGCTCAGTGCTTCATTTGGTTATGTGGCCAGCCAGCGTCTTTGAAGTTCTCAATGACGAGCGAACATGACGTCTTTCGAGACGCCTGGTGCGTCGAGGTGCGGCACTCGGAACCCCTAACGGCTCCTCATGATCTTTCTATCAGGTTTCGGAGAGGCTGGTTGCCGGGAAGGCGTTTGGCTTTTTCAAACAGGCTAGGACTGAGGCGGGCAAGTGGTTGTACACGCAACAGGAATTCTGGGATTGGTGACATTCTTCACTTAGATATGGCGCAGACACGGGAGAGAGCAGCATCGTCGCAGCGCACGCGTGGTTGACGGGGTATTAATAGCATGGTTAAAGGTTGTGCTACTTGGCCTTTTCCAGACAAAGCAGCTGCCTGTCTGGGCTTAGATGGCGCGAACCTCAGACACCAAGCTTTTCGCGGCCCCACAGTTTAGGGGCTACTGGTGTGGCAATTGGTGGACGGGTGCCAACCCCTGGCGCTGGAAATTGATGCCGCAATTTAAATGGGGGAATCTGTGAGGGCGTTAACACGAGACAGGCCTGGACTGCCCCTGCTGGAGTAGCCAGCGAGGCTGTGCAAGCAGAGAGCAGAGATGGAGAGATTAAGAGATGGCGAGGAGCGACGACAAGACGTGGCTGCTGGATTCCAAGACGCGAAGAACAGGAGGGCGGGTGGCGGGCGATGCTATGAATACAGAGGTTGCTGGGAGAAGAACACTCGAGTAATGCGGGAGAGGATGGGCCGGCACGACGAGGACGGATGGCCTTCGAGCCTGAGTCTTTGAACGGGAGCTCGAGGTTCTTTGTTTGCTGCCGTGACGATTTATGCTTCACCGGCAAAGCCAAATTGAGATTTGAATTAATTCCTGGGCACGCTTCGCCGTCGCATTATGATTGCGCCGCCGTCTTGACTTTCACAATTCTAGTTCCGTCAGGTCTGCGCCTAAGCTGCCCCAGAAAGCCTAGGGCGATCGCTGTGCTACGCAACACGCAAGCCTGGGAGACGCCAGCGCAAAGCGATCCCGAGCTGCGGCCTGCATTCCTCTTCCCTGACCCGTCTCGTCCAAGCCCTGTCGACAACTGAATCCTCTGCACCGCTCCGACCTCCACCTCCACCTCCCCTACACTTCTCTCTCTTGCATGCGCCCGCCCGCCAGACACTGGTAGGCCGAAGACTGTCGCCCAAGACGCCAATTATCGCAATCTCTCTCGTTCGTGAGCTGGAACCCTCACACTTCTTGCGATCCACCATCGTTGCCACCGACTCGCGCCATCCGCCGCCCGATCAATCCAAACAACGAAGGCCGACTACACCTCTGAACCCATAAGGCCGCCCTCCTCTGATGATACCACGATCCACTCCCACTACGAGTGACCTGCACCAGAGAGACTGTTCGAAGACCGCAACAGTCCCAGCACAGTGCGCTTGATCCAAGAGACCACCTGCTGTTGACTGGCCGAACCGAACCGCTTCCGACGCCTTCTCCCTCCTCGGCGGCTCTCCGTCAACCTACCACCACCATCATGCGCTTCTCACCACTCCTACTGCTCACTTCGACCCTTTCTCTCTTTCAATATGCCTCGGCCGAGCGGTTGATCGAGTCGACCTCACTGAGCACCTGCTCCAACAACTCGCAGTTTACCGCCAGTCTTTTCAACGTCGTGTTTACACCCAACAACCGCACCCTCACATTCGATGTTGTTGGCACGTCGTCCATCACCGGCAATGTCACCATCCACGTTGATGTCGCAGCATACGGATACACCATCACAGACGAAGATTTGGATCCATGTACCAATACCGATCTGACCGGAATGTGTCCCATGACCACGGGTAATATCGACATTTCGTCCAACATCGTCGTCTCGCAGAGTGTTGTCGACTCGATCCCAGGTATTGCCTACGGTGTTCCCGATCTGGATGCCAGCGTCAAGGTTTTGATCAACCAAACTTCAACGGGGCAAATGGTGGCATGCGTGGAAGCAAGTCTTTCCAACGGCCAGACTGTGGATCAGAAGGGCGTGGGATGGTCTACTGCTATTGTTTCAGGCGCTGCCCTGGTCGCTTCTGCTGTAACCTCTGGACTGGGACACTCCAACACTGCAGCCCACGTTGCCTCCAATGCCCTGTCGCTCTTCGGCTTTCTCCAAGCCCAGGCCATCTACGGAATGTGCTCAGCATCCATGCCCCCAATTGTTGAAGCCTGGACCCAGAACTTTGACTGGACCATGGGTATCATTGAAGTTGGCTTCTTGCAATCGATCGCGACCTGGTACCAGAAATCGACTGGTGGGACTCCATCGACACTCTTCAACACTCTGACTACGGTCTCGGTACAGGTGAACAAAAGGAGCATCGGCAAGCGCGGAATCGAATTGGGCAAGCGTACCGTTCACCATACAATTGCTTTGCTGGAGCGCGCCCATGCTGCGGTCCATGGCATATTCCCTCGATCAAACAATGCCGGCACTGTCACCGGTGTTTTTACCGTCCAAGGAATTACCCGAGTTGCCTTCAGAGCAGGCATTGAGGCTACGAACCTCTTCCTCACCGGTCTGATCTTCTTTTGCATCTTCGTCTTCTTCACTATCGTCTTCGTGGCCATGTTCAAGGGTTTCTGTGAAATGGCAGTGCGAGCTCGATGGATGAAGAGTGACAAGTTCGTGGATTTCCGCAATGGATGGCTTACCGTTCTCAAGGGTATCATGTTCCGAATGGTCCTCATTGGTTACCCTCAAATGACAATCCTGTGTCTCTGGGAATTCACCCAAAACGACTCGCCAGCCGAGGTTGTGCTTGCCATCTTCTTTTTCTTTGGCATGTCGGCGACTCTTGCATGGGCAGCATGGAAGGTTATCCGCATTGCACACCGATCGACACAGATGCACAAGAACCCGGCTTACATCTTGTACTCGGATCCAGCTGCTCTCAACAAATGGGGTTTCCTGTATGTTCAATTCAGAGCTACAGCATACTACTTCATTCTGCCCAACCTGGTGTACATCTTGGCCAAGGGAATGTTTATCGCCTTTGCCCAAGGATCTCCAGTAGCCCAAGCCGTTGGTCTTCTCCTGATCGAGGCCGCCGCTCTAATTGGTGCCAGTGTTATTCGCCCATGGATGGACAAGAGCACAAACACGTTCAACATCGCAATCGCTGTTATCAACTTCATCAATGCCATTATGCTGCTCATCTTCAGCAATGTCTTCAACCAACCAGGCCTGGTCACCGGAGTTCTTGGCGTTGTCTTCTTTGTCATGAACGCTCTCTTTGCCTTGGTACTACTCATTATGGTTCTGATTGCCACCATCTACGCTCTGGTTCGCAAGAACCCCGACACCAGATATCAGCCAATGACTGATGATCGTGCTTCGTTCATTAAGTCCCAGACCAATCTCACGACTGAGCTGGACGCTTTGGGGGCCACAGCCCGAGGCGAGATGAAGGGCGGCTACAAGCACGGTCTCGACCTCGACGAAGGTGACGACGATTCATGGTCATCCGACTCCATGAAGAACCGCGACGCAGCCCACCTGAATATCGCTCCTGTCGCCAGCGCAGGCCATAACTCATACCAGGACTCGCCCGCTGCCGCTGACCCATCGCAACCATTCATTGCAGATGGAAGACGCGGACCACCACCAGTCTACCCCCCTAATTCGCAGAGCGCACCCTACCAGCAAAACCCCTTTGCCGACAGCCGCGGAACGCTCGATCAGACTTCAAACCCCCTCGTGAACAACCAGGCTCCGAACCGATCCGTGAACCCCTCGCCTGCGCCTGTCCAGCAGTATGGTCAGGCTCAGCAGTACGGACAGGCTCAGCAGTATGGCCAGGGTGGATCGTCGACCTCGGTTTCTGGCTATCGGATGCAGAACAATGCAAGCCCGGCTGGCTACAGGTCACAACACAATGCTAGGTAAGAAGCCCTGTTAAAATCCTCCTCTTGTCTGCATTCGCGGGAATTGGAACTGTAAACTAACATTTTTATTTTTAGTCCATGGCAACGTGGAGCTGGTTACGACCATTAATGAGGGACCTTTGTTTGTTAATCGAATTCGCGGGGCGTTATTCTGTTGATAGGGAACAGCACAACCTATACAAAAGGGATCACAACATGGTGTTTAGTTCGTCTTTCTTTACTATACCTGCTGCATAGCATATATTCGACCAAAACAGCTGTGCTGGAATCCGGAAGGCATGTACCCTGAAGGGCTATATCACACGCAGTTCAGTCGATGGAGGGAGGTTTGGCCTCCCCAGATCTTGATCCACACACACAAGAGACTGGGGCGGCCCATTTGAAAAGCAAGCAAGCAAGCCCTGCGTCTTTACACCATACACACCTGCAGTTTCATGCTTTCCTTTCTCGTCTTGAGCGTGGGTTCTTTCTTGCTCTTTACACGCACTGGGAAGGACACAGGAGCAGCGGGATCTGGGATGCATTTGTGGGAATTTCTTTTCTCCGAAGGGGTTTCTCTATTTCAGCGGTGTTTACGCGTTGCTGCGTGTGAAGCTTAGATATGCTGGAAAGCGATAGGCAAACAGGATGCTGCCCGATCCCTGCAGGCTCTGACACCGACAGAAACCAAAGGGGTTCTATCGGAAAAAAGTATCCCAAACATCTCGACAAGTTCTACCGGGAGAACGAGAGAACCGTCGTTCCCGCTTGGTCCAAATGGTGTTTTTACTGTTTTGTGTAGTCCCCGCGGATCAGATCATGGGGATGGAAAGAGCAGGCGAGCATAGGGAGCGATGTAGGATAGACTACTAGGAGGTGGAAATGGAAACTTTCGTCTGTTCAAGATGTATGGCTGCATTGAGGCTCGAGAGGGCTGAGATATGCATATCTATGATTGATTACTATGTGTATGCTGCCTGCCGCGTGTGATGTATTGTAGCACTCAACTCCACAGGCGATTCGACGATTCCCTTTTTCTACCCTTTATCCCTAAACCCGATGTACAAGGCCTCCCATGTTAACAAGCAGACTCTCGGATACCTGGATCGCCGGACCCCGATGAGCCGGGCGGCCCCGTATCTGCGAGGCTGCAAGGCTGTGTCTCGACAACATTTCGGAGCTTCAAGCTGGCGAGCTCAAACCGAGAGCTCCTTGGGATTGCTTCATCTGGACAGCCCCTTTCCAACAAATTGGCCAAGACACCTTACCGAGGCCGATCTGTGACCATGATGCACCTTCCAAGAACACGGTGCCGCCCAGGGGCTACCAATCCCCGCGAAGTCCTGACCGTCTTCCTCGGACTGAGCAAGATTCCAGCTCGCAAGCCACAGCTCTGCAGACAATGCAAGCACACCTGTATTGAACTCACTCAATTCTCCCATCAAAGCACTCTGCTAACGTCCCCCCAGACTCCACAACCTCACCAAAATCCCCCAAAGCCGTATTCGTCCCCTCAAGCGCAATCGAAGGAAAATCCTACCCCACCGACTCCTGGTTCAACACACCCTCCACCATCCTCTCCAGCATCCCCCGCCGCCTGCACCTCCAACACGACCACCCCGTCTCCATAACCCGCGAAATAATTGAATCCCACTTCCCCTCCCCCGTCTACGCCCACCACAACACCTTCCACCCCATCGTCTCCGTCCACCAAAACTTCGACTCCCTGGGCTTCCCCCCCGACCACCCTGGGCGAAGCATAACAGACACTTACTACATTAACGAAAGAACCGTACTACGCACCCACACGTCTGCGCATCAAGCAGATACATTTCGCTCCAACGCAAGCGACGGGTTTTTAATATCCGCTGATGTGTATCGCCGCGATGCCATCGACCGCTCCCACTACCCGATCTTCCACCAGATGGAAGGAGCGCGGACGTGGGACCGTGCAGCTACGCCTAGCAACAACATCGCTGCTGCTGCGCTGGCAGATTTAGCAAACCTGCCAAAACACTCCATCCAAGTCGAAGATCCGAACCCCGTCTTCCACCCCGAGAGAAATCCTTTACAGGCCGAACATACAGCTGAAGAAGTTGAGGCTGTCGCCGCACATCTGAAACGCAGCCTTGAGC
This sequence comes from Cyclaneusma minus, assembly GCA_037179335.1. Taxonomy (NCBI): domain Eukaryota; kingdom Fungi; phylum Ascomycota; class Leotiomycetes; order Marthamycetales; family Marthamycetaceae; genus Cyclaneusma; species Cyclaneusma minus. The sequence goes on along the minus strand of JAKZHN010000024.1, from coordinate 51,720 downwards.
TCGTGGTAATCGACATATTCTCCCTCGCCGCCCGCGCCGCTGCCAAATCCTCAATTTCGTCTACAAGTGCAGGGGAAGGAGAAGAAGCAACCGAGCCCCTGAGAATGCGCTGGGTCGAAGCCTACTTCCCCTTCACCTCGCCCTCCTGGGAGCTCGAAGTCTTCTGGCAAGGCGACTGGCTCGAAGTCCTCGGCTGCGGCCTCATCTCGCACCCCATCCTCTCCTCCTCCGGCGTCGGCTCTCGCGTAGGCTGGGCCTTTGGAATCGGCCTCGACCGCATCGCCATGCTCCTCTTCGGCATCCCCGACATCCGTCTCTTCTGGTCCACCGACAGCCGCTTCCTAGACCAGTTCAAAGGCGTTTCGAACGACCCATCGAAAATACGCCGGTTTGTGGGATTCTCGAAACATCCGGCTTGTTATAAGGATGTTGCGTTTTGGCTGCGCGGGACTAGTGCTGCGGGGGGTGGCGGAGGCGAGTTTCATGAAAACGATGTGATGGAGATTGTGAGGGGTGTGGCGGGGGATTGTGTGGAGGATGTGAGGTTGACGGATGAGTTTGTGCATCCGAAGACGGGACGCAGGAGTGTTTGTTATCGGGTGAACTATAGGAGTTTGGAGAAGACGTTGACGAATAGGGAGGCGAATGAGTTGCATGAGGAGGTGAGGAGGTGTTTGGTGGAGAAGTTGGGGGTAGAGATGCGGTGATGGTGGTGCGATATGGAGGGGACCTACTAAGTACCCCTTTTGTAATATACGATGATGGGACAGCGCCGGCTGGATTGTCAGGGCCTAAGACTCTGAAACTACTTCGATGTGACCAAGACTCTACTCGTCAATAAGTGGGATCATTCGAAAATGACGACGACGTGGCGGAGCTTCCTGGCAGCAGTGAATAAAAGCTTCAATTGATTTTATGAGCTTTTGTATCTAATATACATAGCTGCAACATGCAATGCGTGATAGGATGCCACCACCGTAACCATTTCCCCCTCTTTTGACACCGACCACAGAAGGCAATGTTTGATGCGAAAGAGATGCCTACGCCATCTCGCAGCACAAAAACGACCTGGCCCATGAGATTAGGAAGAATAGGTTTCAATATGCTTTCCTCGACTGGGATAAGCGGCATTTCTACCAAGAACTCCCATGCGTACCTAGCAAATGCAAGATGACGGTTTGAAAGTTCCGCACCAGACTAGACAAGCCAAATCATTTCTTGGCTTTACCCTTCGCAGCAGCCTTCTTGGGTGCTGCCTTGGCCTTGGCCTTCTTCGGCTTCACATCATCCTCCGAGTCATCGTCTGCCTTCGCGCGCTTCTTGCCTTTTGCGGCAGGCGCTTTCTTGGCTTTGGGCTTCTTGATGTACTTATCCTTCGACAAGTCGAGCTCCTCGTCATCGTCTTCCTTGGGCTCCTCGATGACGGCTTCTTCCTCTTCTTCTTCCAACGCTTCTTCAAGATCAGGTTTCTCCTTCGCTACTTTGGCAGGGGCAATGACGTTGCTGGCTTTCATGAAGGGCATGGGGTGAGAGCGACCGTTGTAGCTAAGCGGGATGTTAGTAGGAAGCAGGGAATATATGAATGGGAATACCTTACGATCTGGTGAAGGCAGACTTCGCCTGTGTATCAATCTTCACGTTCTTCTCGTCCTGTGGGCCGAGACCGAGTTCCATGATGTAGTCGAAGTCTTCCCTGGTGAGGAAGTAGTTGTCCATCAGGTCGATTACTTCTTCGACACATTCTTTGCCTTCGGCCTCGAGACGTTTGACGATCTTTGTCCAGAGAACTGGCAAATACTGCTGGCGGATCTCATGTCGGTCACCGGAAGTGCGGAGCCGCATGTGGGACTGGATCTCCTTGACGTAGCGGGTCAATTTGCCTTGCTTGCTGTTGTTGCCAAGCCACTTGGTGAATTCGGTACGGCCGGTCATTGCTCCTGACATAAAGCTTGCAGGTCGGACGGCACTGAAGACAGCATGCGTGGGCATCAGACTCCACTGTTGCTGGGAGCCGTGAATCATGCGGTCGACAAGGTCGCCGTCACTGATACTCTCTGCAGCCTTGTCCACCAGTTCGAGCGTCTTCAACCGCTGTTCTCGCTGATTATATCCAGCATTTGATGCCAACATAGGTTTGGTGGTCAGATAATTCTCTTGGAGCATGAGATAACTAAACTCGTGGTCGTTGAAGTACAGCTCGATCTTGTCATTCAGCGTTGCCTTGCTGGAGGGTGCGAACAAGCCACTTCCCAGAAGCTTGTGACAAATATCCCAGGGCTTGAGCACAACATGCTTTTCCCATGCCTTGGTCATGGACTTGGTCGAATCAAAGTCCATGGCAGTCTGATCGAGTTTGATGGTAGAAATCATGTTGATGATCTGGCGGATGTCCTTGTTGCTTCCTTCGATCAGAGCGTCGATGACAGTTATTGGCAGCTTCAGTCCTTCTCTGAGGCAGATGGTTGCAATGCGTGACCTAACTTGTTCAACAGTCGGTCGGCGGAATGGCACGTCGTAGGTGACGTGGTCGAAAGGTTTCATCTTCTGAGCATTGCGGTCATTGCAGATCAAGATCATGGGAATGTCTGTTGTCTTGCAAATCTTTGCCAGGGCTCCAACACCACCGCGATCACCGGCCGACATTCCGTCGACTTCGTCCATGATCAGCACAATCTTCTTCTTCTTTTCGTCGACAGCTTTGCCATCGCCAGCAAGGAACCCTAGCAGAGAAGTATTGTTGAGGACATCACGCAATCCTGTTTCCACAAGCTTCTTGCTTCTCGTGTCACTGGCGTTGCTCTCAATGATGTCGTAGCCTTCGAGCTTCGCAGCAAGATGGGCAGCGGTAGTCTTTCCAATACCTGGAGGACCGTGAATGAGAATAGCCCTAAATCCTCCACTGCCATCGGCCCCCTTCTTCTGAAAGTCGTATTTGTGATACTTCGGCCACAGCTTGAGCCAGTTCTGGATCTTTTCAACCTGAGTCTTGTTGCCCATAACATGAGCCATTTGGGTGGGTGCGTACTTGACAGTCATGAGTTGACCGTCCGCACTGTTCAAAGGTTTGCGTGGCATAGCTGGAGCACCTGCTTTTTCGGCTGCTTTTCGTGCCTTTTCGGCCTCCGCAGCACGCTGTCTCTCCTCTTTCTCCATCTTTTCGGCCTCCTTCTTGATTTTCTCCTGCTCCAGCCTTTGTTTCTCTGCATTTTTCTCGGCAGCTTTGCCGTCACCTCCGTTGGCAGGCACTGCTCTAATAAGTGCAAAAAGGCCGTCCTCGTTGATCGTCTTGATTTTCAGATCGTGAATCTTCCTCAGCTTACTCGGACCCGCATCATTGCCGAGGACGACAAAGCTGGTGTTCTTGCTGGGGGCACCAGTAACCCTACCGCCATACTTCTTGACAAGCGCCTGTCCTTCGTCTCTTGAAATCGTATCTAGTATGCCGGTGAAAACAAAATTGAGGCCGGCCAGACAGTTGTCTGCCCCTTCTGGAATCTCCTTGCTTCCGGACGCAGGAGGAGGCCCAGAATTCGCGTTACCCGCAGCCTTACGCCAATCGAATTTGGCATCAGGGTCTTGCGGTGGCGGAGTTGGTGCTCTCACTAAGGGAATACTGTCAAAAATGGCTCGCATCTCGGCGCTCTCGGGAACATCGGCCTTTTTGGCAGCCGGAGCCCTCTTCTTGGCAGGTGGTTTTGCAGCGGGCTTGCTCTTTGCACTCTTCTTGGGTTCTTCGAAATCATCTTCTTCATCGTCATCATCGAGGTCAGTGGACTTTCGCTTGTTGCTAGGCCGGCCTCGGGTAGCGCCACGTTTTGCCACAATCTCCGGGGCTGGCTCGAAGTTGTCCTCGTCGTCCGAGCTCGGATCCTTCATGTCAAAGTCATCTTCCTCTTTGACCGGGGCCGAGCGTGGCTTCGCAACAGCCTTCTTTGGCTGTGCGACTTCCATCACATCGTCATCGTCATCCGATATTTCCGTGTATTTCACTTCCGCCTTGGTCTTCCTGGCCGAAACACGACTTCCTCTGGAATCCGGTGGCCCGTCCATTTGCTTTGCCAATTTCTTGGGGGTCGAGGGGGAAGAAGCCAAGTCGATGGGAGGAGTGGCTTTGGGAGGAGCGCCCTTTGTCTTCTTCGACGAGGCAAAATAGTCGGCGGTTGACGTCTCTTCGCCTTTCACAGGTTCATCGGCCCTGGTAACAACAATTAGGCACCGAAGCTAGTACGTGAGGTGCAAGTATTTGGAAGCGTTGGAGGAAGGAGCAAACCAGGCCTCCAATTTGGAATGAGCGCACTTACTGGGACTTCTTGGGACGCCCTCTCTTCGGGGTAGCTTTCTTGGGTTCCACTGGAGTGTCGTCTTCATCGTCGCTATCTACGATCACCCGCTTGTCTTCAAATTGTCAGAATTGATTGGTAGAAATTGGTACAGGTAGGTTGGCTCACTTCCGCGCCCCTTCTTGGTGGCTTCAGGCTTTGCCTTCTCCTGGGGCTTCGGAGCCGCAGCACCTTTGGCCCCAAAGAAACTCCTGATATCGGTGGGCATCGTGTGGTTGGGGAAGACGGGATGGAGAAGTCTTGGACGCGATCGAAGTTGGGAGAAGGTTCAATGTTCAGTAGACCATGGTTTCTCTGGCTGCACGTCGCGTACGGCAGTGATGAGATCAATGGCGTGGACGCGTTTCGGCGTTAGCACTAAATTGGTGGTCTGTGCTGAAGCTCGCCGCCTGAGGCCTCCACGAGACGTCGATGGAATATGTTAGGTCCTGACTGCAGTGAACAACGATGGGATCTTCAAGACCCTGTCGAACACCTTCGAACTGCCCGCCGAAGCGCCATTGAGACGACCGCTCGGCATGCTCCTGGTCGAATTCGCTTAATTCTACACTACAGCGCACATCGGCGCGAGATCCGGCCTAAGACGCAGAAATCATGAGCATCAAGTCCTCCACCATTGGCCTTCTGGCCAGCCTCTCAAAACAGATGAACAGCCTAAGCTGGTCCGCACGACCGCTCGCAGCAGGCCTCATCCCCAGCATAGCATCATCGTGTCGCGCATTCTCCTCGACACCAATCTCGCAAGGTACCTGGCTTCAACCCAGCCAGCACGAGAAGAGACGATCTCCTAAAGGCCGGCCGAGAGTACCAACAGGCGGCTCTACTCTGGGCACGACGGTTGTATGGGGCGACTATGGACTGCGAATGTGTGACCACCACCGCCGAGTTAGCGCGGCGCAGCTGAGAAACGGAGAGGAGGCTATCAAGCAACGGCTTAGAGGTATGAGGTATCGGCTTTACAAGCGGGTCTGCGCAAACACTGGAGTATACAGCAGTGGAAACGAGGTACGGAGATCCTTTATCGCTATTTGTCAAAGATTCGAGACTAAGACAAGCTTTAGGTCCGTATGGGAAAAGGAAAGGGAACTTTTGATCACTGGGCTACCAGAATTGCCGTCAGCAAAGTCGTGTTCGAACTGAAGGGTGATATCCACGAGCAAGTCGTGAAAGATGCCTTCCGACTGGCAGGGAACAAGCTACCAGGTCAGTTGTTCGAGCTCCTATGTCGAATACCCAGCTAACAAGCCGATCAGGTCAATGGGAGTTCTGCAGGAAGGGTGATCCACCAGTTGTTGGTATCACAAAATTAGATGGTGTCACTTTGGAAGAACTGAAGAGGCCGCGGAGGAAGATTCCTCTACAGCCGGAGTCTTTGGGATCAACCGAAGAGACGGTTCCTAAGACTTCATCGTCATCTCTATCGCCAACAGCATGAGCGAAATGAAGCTTCTGTATGATTAGGGAAAACAGAGAACTGGGACAATTCCATCTACTTCAGAATGGCCGGGGTTGTCGCATGGAAGCATTTCGAGTTGTAAATATACGGAAACCCATTACTAGTCGAAAGGCTACCGGAATATGGAGACGAAACTGGAGATTTAAGGGTCAGATGTGCCCAGACTAGTGATGAAAAGGGTCGATGTAGCTTGTCTGTGTAAAAGTGCTCTGTCTGCCACAAACTGCACTAGGATTTGAGACGTAGGACGCCATCGTGACTTTTCTCTCATTGATTCTAGGTCTAGCTGGCAACTAGGATACTCGAAGAAAAAAAAAGTCCAAAAAGACTTCTGGTATTCTATCCTAAATACCCTGAATGCAATACCAGAGAGCCCCTTATCCGGGCCGTCAACTGGCCGAAGTGCTCAACGCGATGTCACATGATCGACGTTAGGCGCGTCGCCTCTGACCCCAACGCGTCTTCAGTTTTTGGAGCTCTCAACCCAAACCACCTTCTTTCCGTCACCAGCAAAATTACCAGAACCCGACAAGCACGATGGCACTCCTTGTCGACAAGCATCGACCTCGGTCTCTAGATGCCTTGACATACCATCAAGATCTCTCAGATCGCCTCAGGTCACTGGTAAGTTCGCAGCTCAGCTCCATCGCCATTTCGCACCATCCTTACTCTCCCCACAGGCACAAAGCGGCGACTTCCCCCATCTACTAGTCTACGGTCCCTCCGGCGCCGGCAAAAAAACCCGCATCGTCGCCACCCTCCGCGAACTCTATGGCCCCGGCGTCGAAAAGATCAAAATCGATAGCCGCGTCTTCCAAACTACCAGCAACCGCAAGCTCGAATTCAACATCGTCGCCTCCGTCTACCACCTGGAAATCACACCCTCAGACGTCGGCAACTACGACCGAGTTGTAGTGCAAGACCTGCTGAAAGAAGTAGCGCAGACGCAGCAGGTCGATCAGGCCGCGAAGCAGAAGTTTAAGGTTGTGGTTATTAATGAGGCTGATCATTTGACGCGAGATGCGCAGGCGGCGCTGAGAAGGACGATGGAGAAGTACTCGCCGAACTTGAGACTGATTCTGTTGGCGAACTCAACGAGTAATATTATTGCGCCGATTAGGTCGAGGACGTTGTTGGTGAGGGTGCCAGCGCCGACTGAGGTGGAGATTTGCGATGTGTTGGCGAAGTCGGCGAAGAAAGAGGGATGGCCAAATAATGCGACGTTGAATGAGAGGATTGCGAAGGAAAGTGGGAGGAATCTGCGACGGGCGTTGCTGATGTTTGAGGCTGTGCATGCTCAGAAGTAAGTCCAGTCCCCCGAATCTGCTTCTATTCTGAGCGTCTGAACCGCTGTCTGACAATGTTACCTACGAACAGTGAGAAAGTAACGGATATGACACCCCTTCCACCACCAGACTGGGAAGCGCTCATCGGCCAGGTCGCAAAAGAGATCATGGAAGAGCACTCACCAGCGCGAATCCTCCAGGTCCGCGCTAAGCTCTACGATCTCCTCACTCACTGCATTCCGCCAACCACGATTCTCAAGACCCTAACATTCAAGCTCATTCCCATGATCGATGATGCGCTCAAGGCGGATGTCATCAAGTGGTCTGCATTCTACGAGCACAGAATCAGGAATGGCACGAAAGTTATCTTTCACTTGGAGGCTTTCGTGGCCAAGTTTATGCGCATCCTGGAGACGTATCTTATGGGTATGGATTTCTGAGATGTTCGCATGTTGCTGCTGTTGGCAGATTTGCTTCATTTGCTGGCGTTGGACGGTGCGGGAGTCTTAGGCAGATTGGTCATGGGAGGGGACAACGAAGCGAAAGAGCTGGCTGGGAAGGGAAAGGGGTGACGAAAGTACGTCGTTATTAACCTCAGGCCTGTTCAAAGGAAATCAGACCTGCAATTCGCATTAAGGAGTCCTGAAATAAGGGCTAGCTGAAACTCAGAATGCAAAGGCTGTGTCCAAATCATGTGGTGTTGCTTTAAAATCCCGGTACTGATGTTGTCTGTAGTGGGAGCTCTGGCAGAATAAATAACAAAGTGAATAGATCCTGGACACAGCTCGCGTCTGGGTCTTGGTGTGTTGATGTCCGTTAGAAATTGCATGAGAAAAAATAAGGCAAAATCACGGTAAAAGTTCGAACCCCGTGCTGTCTCGATATTGTGAGGTACCCTGGAGGGTGGGAGGATCGTGAGACAGGACGACGGGGCTACTAACTGAGCTATTGCTCCGCTGTATGTGGTGCGAAATAATTGGCTCATCGACTATATACAGATAGTTTGTGCGGTGCGTTGGGTGGATTTGCAAGCGGTGCTACCCTGAGCGAGGAGAGTCTGTTTGCTGTCCGGAAGACACTGGGAAGCTGAATAAGTTTGTTAGTATGGAATAGAGGGATTGAAGTTCGGAGGAGTATGTGACTAGGCATGATCTGTTGGGCTTTTGTTGCGCATCGTAGGTCTCTAGCGTGAAGTTACGAGGGATTTCTCGGGGTTGTGATGGTTGCTTGTATATAATATGCAGTTTGCTCTTGAGGGACAAGCCCCTGAAATCACAATGTGGAACAAAGTCAGGTCTGCATGGATGAGTCACGTGGGTAGTAGTAGTCAGCTGTAGCGTAGTGTAGAAAGGTTTTGTCACACACATGATGTAATCAAGTGCCTCTGAAGCTGGGTGGAGGATGATTTTAAGATGTTAGAGTTGAAGCTCTCGCTGCGGGTGGATCCCCAGTGTGAACTTGTCGACATGCAACGAAACTAGAATTGACTGATCCACGTGACAAGTACAGCTTTTTTGCCTGGTTTTGTTGCACATCGGAAGTTGAACAGATGATGTAATCAAGCTGTGGAAGCCGGTGAAGATTGCTAAGTCTCGAGGTGTTGAAGGTGAGCTCTCGCTTCTGGCGGATTCCCTGTGAACTTGTCGATATGCAACAAAAGTGAAAATATTCTTTCAGAGGAAGTCACTTGAGAAGCTTGGCCCTTGACGTTCCGTTGCACATCGCAGACTCAGAATCATGCCATTGAAGTTTTCAGCCAAGCTCCAGGGGTCTTTTTGTTGCCCTTTGTATATGTTGAAGTAGGTGAAGCTGATCAAGACTATAAGATTCATGCAATGTTCAGGTGATCAGCTACTATTGTATCGTTGGCTACTGGAAAACGACACTAGGCTTGACTATGTGCGAGAAACTGCTGGTAGATTCACGTGAGCGGCATAACTTGAGGGTGTTTTGTTGCACTTCGTCAAGCCTAGCGCGTTTTCCGAGAGCCAACCATAACTAGGGTTTACGTAACTAGGGTTTACGTTTTGTTGCACATCGCACGATCTGGATGACTTAATTGAAGCTAGTCAAGCTTCAAATCCATGACAGATTTATAACAACATCAAACACACGCTACTCACCCTCCTGGGACCTACCCCTGAGTTCCTCACTCTGGAACGAAATCTTGATACAGTCCAAACATGGACAATTGAGATTTAGTCTTTGAGAAGGTGGGAATTAGATGGAAATTTAGGATTTGTTGATCTTTCCAGATTGTAATTGTGTTTGTCCGCCGGAAAGAGGTTGTCAAGAAGCTTGAACCTCATTCCTACACTTACATCTAGCCGGTCAGGCAAAAGGAGCAATGTCAAGCGTCCTGAGTCTGTCAATTCCCGGTTTCTGTCGTTCCTAGACTTATTCGCAATCTAAGACTTCTTTGTCGAAGCCCGGATGACTTCCCATGGCCCTTTTACACTCGCAAGGCCAAGATTCTGTCGGTTTCTGGTAGCTGTCATGCCTAGATTCATTCACATCTCGAAAATCTTTCCTAAAGCCTGAATGACTTATTGTATTCCTGTTATACTTATGAGGCCAGGAGTATGTATCAGTATCATTCCCAAACTTGTTCGCATTTATAAGCTACTTTATCAAAGCCCGGATCACGTCCCATATCCATATCATCTTCGCAAGGTAACAACCAGTCTCGATGCTACGTTCACTGTCGTTCCTAGATTTACACGCATTCTACTATTTCTTTATCGAAGCCAGACAGCGACCATTACTCCGAGGCCCATATGTGTGTCGATGCCAGGTTGCTGTCGTTTCTGGGTCTCTGGGAAAAGCTCAGATTTGACTGTGGAACTTGAGATGTTGAATCGCTAAATCGCCCCCGACTCCGGTCAGAAAGTGTGAGTAGTGTGGCGTCCGAGGATTCTCTGCATAGTCCTTCACTTCTTCTAATTTTCTCCTTCTCTTCCCCTTCCCTTCCTGCGTCTCAAGTACTACCTCGATAGACAGGGTCTCCGTCCGATCACAGCAATTTCCTCAATTCACACACAGACGATCAGATCGAGACGCAGCTTTCAGACCATCGACAACCTACCACACAACTTTCTCCTCTCAGTGCAGGATCCATCCACCGCACGCACAACCACTCTCTATCTACCGACTTCTCTCACAAACCACGTTCCTTTCGCCCCTCCAACCCACCACCATGTTGCAAGCACACGTTTTCGGTGAAGAATACCCCCTCCATGGGGTGATACCCTTCTTGTAGGAAACGCAGACCGAAATCACCGAACAAGTTCTGGGCTTCACGGGCTACCTCGCCACTTCCGACCTCAAGCTCCCCGAGTTCGAGGCTGTCCGTGCCGATCTTCTCAGATACGGTGAACTTCTCATGGATGAGGTGGCAAGGTTTGCTCGCAAGGAGCAAGCTGATCATGATAGAAGATCTGCCAAGGGAGAGAGTCTGTTCTCGACGAGACGTCTGTCTGCCGCCGCTGAGAACCGTGGTATCGAGAAGGAGAGGAGACAATTTTTCGTGGAGTTGCAAGGGGATTGGGATGGTATTCGTTATTTGTTCGGTTTGAAGTGGAAGAGGTTGGGTGATGAGATTGAATTGCTGAAGGTGGGGATTGAATTCATTGTTGAGGAGAAGAGATTTTGCGAGGAAGTGAAAGATGATGACGACGAGGAAGAGGAAGACGACGAGGAAGAGGAAGACGAAGAGAAGGAGGAGGAGGAGGAGGAGGACGCAATGACAGCATGGAGAAGGAGAAGACGACAAGTGTACAAATATTGAAAAGCGGCTGCGAAGATGACCAGATGAATGGGATCCGACAGGTATACGTCTTTCCGGTCACTCGGGAGGACCCTGATCGTGAACTCTGGGATCGAGAAAGGTTGAGAATTGTACTATAGGAAATTCTTCACTCAACAAGCCACTGTTACTTGCGACAAATTGAACTGAACCAGAGCGACTCTCGTTGGCCTACAACAAACTCACAAATCGAGAAGATAGTGTGAACATGTGTGTAAAAATGGTTAGCAAGTGAACCTTCTTTTACCAACAGTAGAGAAAGGAATAAAGAGAACAAACTGTCTGCCTAGATTTCTTTGTTGGTGATTAATAGAACCCCCTGGGATGAAGATCCTATTCCTGTCATTCCAGACTTTGACGTTCGGACTTAAGCCCCCTTTTCAGGGGTTGGTTCACCTATCCCATCGCCCACCATCACACGTAGGCTGGAGCCTCACCACTGTGCAAGAAAGTAGAGCCACCCCGAACACGCGTGACAAGCGTAACGTGTTTGTTCAAGTGTAGACTCTGCTTCCGTTAGCAGGAGCGGTAGCAGCAGCTCCGTCCAACGAGACGAGCAGCGCCCTTGATTTGGAGAGAAAAGGAGAGGATTGATCGGGCGATAGGTGCTTGAGTAGGTTTGAGGAGACCTCGTTTAATGAGGAGACCTCGTTTAATGAGGTGGGGGTGGAGGCGGGATGGAGGGAGCAAAGTTTGCTAGTGCGGATGGTGGATGGGGTGAAGCTGAAGCCTGGGGGTAAACACAGGTACTCGCACAACCTGTCGAGCGAGGATCGTTTTGCCGGGCTTGTATAATCAGGTTATTAACTCTGTATGGCTTCGACTGGTCAATATGTTACCACCAAAATCAGCTATGTGTATCAGTGAAGAGGAAACATGCCAACTCGCTCCCTCACCTCTCTTCGCTCTATGCTATGAATTTTCCTGCCGCGCAAATCCAGTGTCGCCAAATACTCAAAGATCGATACTCAAGCTAAGCTGAGTACAAAAATCTCACACTTTGTATGGATCTATCACACTGACATACCTACTTAGTGCTTTTCGATGTGCGACAACATGTCAAGAAGCACATGATATTCGTAGTCTGAGTGCAAAACACCCTCCACCCACCATTCTGTTGCACATCGCAGACCCCCTGCACGTCACTTCGTAGGGTCAGGTCAGGCCTCATCTTACTGTTTTAGCGTGAGCCACCATAACCCAACGGATGGCTAATGGCTAGTTCCCCGGAAGGACATGTTAGTGTGCCGGGGAGAGTGCGGGACCTTACACCTTGCGTCTTCTAGCAGTCCCTGATTTTGGGAAAGTTGGATGAGGCGCCAGATGATGCAGCTAATGACTCTTACACGTGCCCCTTTTGGGACAAGAAACGGTTGTGCATCTCAGGCCCTCAGCTCATTCTCACGGGTTTCCTCTCCGAGAGTCTTCCTATGCATAAACCACAGCAACTTTAAAAGTGTATGAGGCTCGTGCATCGGAATACCGGAAGGTCAAAGAGCTCATCCAGATGTGGTAGTCACTTTTCGCTTTTCAGGCTTGAAAACTTCCAGGTTGTGGATGTGGAGCCATCACCAACATGATGAGTCCAGGACTTCTGGTTTGTTGCGCATCGCAGTATCCCCGTCAACTGTTAGTCGCCGCACCTTGTGATATTCTAAGATCCATCGCTCATTGAGGAGCAGGAACCTCAAAGTCCACAGAATGCTGGGGAGTGGTGGATGTAACATCGGAACCCACCCGTTACACACCTGAACCCGACCCAATCTAGCAAACCAAAGCCACCAAGCACCCCGTCCCGGTTCAGCAAAAGCCCTAAGCTTATACCAAAGATGTCGCACAAGTGTCTGCCCTACCTTACACAGGATACCTTTTTCTCTGGTTTGTTGCGAGTCGTTAGAGCGCTGCACGTCTGCCTGGTCTGTCTGCCTGGACCAAGCCCGTCCCTCCCAGCTGTCCCATAGGCCAGATCCCAGATATAAACAACTTGGTAAACAAACAACATCGATTCCGTGCCTTCTGGCCTTTCTGAACTTGGTTTTGTTGCACATCGATAGCCCTATGCATCCCTGCCTGGCGTGCCGTCTTGAAAATATGGCTGCCACTCTGTACCACCATCCTTCTTCACCTGCCCCTTACATGTACCACCTACGCACTCTCAGCCCCAAGCCCCACTCTCCTCCACACTTCCTTGGGAGCCCCAGAGCCCAGTTCCGAAATTCTCTGATCCTCGAGATGGAGGGAAACGTCGTGCCTCGCATGTACGCACACACCCCTCACCCAGACAGCCTTCGTATTGCGATCATCGCCGCCAAACAGCCATTTTGCTATGCGTTCATCCCAGCTTTCCCAACCAAAGAAGTCGACCGGACTGTCCTGTTGCCGGCTGCCAGCCAACGTGACAAATTGCGCATCCCAATCCAAGCCCACCTCAAACCGTCCCACCTTTCCTTCCAGCCCACACACCTTCGCACCCCCCACAGTCGCAAGATACAACACCTCCTCCATACTCAGTTTCGCCTTCTCATCACCCAAAAACCTATCCTTCCCCCACTTCCCCATCTCCCCCTCACCAAGCCCATAATTCCCCACCGGCATCGCAACATGCCTACTGACAAGCAGCGCCTGCCTCGCCGCCTCCAAAACACTTGCACTATACCCCCCACTAACATCCGTCCCCAGCCCCACCTTCACGCCCCCCTCCAGCAACCACCTCACCTTCGCCGTCCCACTCGTAATACTACTATTCGAGCACGGACAATGACTGACCCCCGCGCCCCTCTCCCTAATAACACTCCTCTCCTCCTCACTCAGCCAAATCCCATGCGCCAAAATCGTCTTCTCCCCCAACAATCCATGCTTATCATACACATCCGTATAATCCCTAAACTCTGGAAACATCTTCTTGACCAGCTCCAGCTCGCCCACATTCTCGCTAATATGCGTCTGGACGGGCAATTCCATCTCCTTCGCCAACTTCCCCAACATAGTCAGCAGCTCTCTCGAGCAACTTGGCGCAAACCGCGGCGTCACAATCGGCGTCACCAGCTCAAACCCCGGATCCACACTCTTCACATACTCAATAGTTTCCTTCGTAGCCTTCAAACTCGCCTCAGCACTTTCATCTCTGTAGTAATCCGGAGCACTAGAATCCATACAGCATCTCCCGATCAACGCTCTCTGGCCAAGTTTCAAGCACAGGTCGACGAGCAGATTGGTGGCGGCGACGTCGATGGTGGCGTAGTAGGCACAGGTGGTAGTGCCGTGGGACAACGTGCGGCGGATGCAGGCGCTGTATACCTGGCGGGCTTTGGCGAGGTCGGAGAGCGAGGCTTCGAGGGGGAAGGTGTATTTTTCGAGCCAGTCCAGGAGCGTAGATTTGCCAAAGATGCCCGAGTTGGGGTATTGGGGGGCGTGGATGTGCGTGTCTGGGCTGTTAGCTATACTGATCTCATACTATCCGGATAAGGAAAATGTTGCTGGAAAGACGAAATCTGAGACGAAACATAGATGCAGGAAATGCGTTCCTGAGGTTTCCTGAGCAGCTGCATTCCCCTATTTCTTTCCCGAAGGAGTCAAAGAGAGAGAGAGACAGAATTCAAGACAGGAGGAAAGAGAAAAGGCTCCTGAACACAGCAATTTTCCAACACAGAGTCAAGAAAGAAAAAAAAGTCCCCTACCAATAAACCCCGGAAAAAAGAACCCCTCTTTCCCCGAATGCGACATCAGCAAATACTCCCCCTTCCACTCCGGCCTTAGCCTCATCACCAGCTCCTCCGCAGCATCAAGAGCATCTCGAACCCCATAGCCCTCTCCCCCCCTCAAAGGTAATTTCTCAATAGCAACAATCTTCCCCGATTCGTCGACAACGACAACAGCATCGTGGAGATATTCGAGCGTGCTGAGGTCTTTGCTGTGCACGAAGTTGCCCACATACACCCCTCTGGCAGACAGCTGTCCCGAAGCGCCGCAAGCCGGCCCCCCTAATGCTGCGACCATGGTGTGTTCCTGCGGAGGAATCGTTTGGCTATAGCTCGGTAGCAGTGGAACAGTGATATCAGAGCCTTCGATTTTCAATCCTGGGTCTCGAGCCTTTCTGGTCTTGATTCTTGGCTTTCCAGGACCTGGAGGTGTAGGAGAGGTCACAGGACGATTGCTGGAGGATTTGCAGTTGTTTATTGAGTCCGTCAAGGTGAAGATTGCGATTGCGTTTTCTATAAAATTGATTGGTCAACTTCCTGCGGGGCAAACTCAATGGATTGATCCTTCCTTCGTCATTTGTTATCGTTGGTGTTGTTGGTTCGCATTCCGCTCTAGGGGGGCTCGGCCGACTATCGGCGCTCTCCGGGGAGCTGCAGCTCTCAAACATGCTCAACGCTTGAATCTTGATTCTCAAACAGCCCCATTTCAACTTCAAAGTAAATGGTTGAATAACCTAGCGGTGTAACGGTGCTATTTATAGGCTGGCACGTCTAGATACTGGATAAAGCGAATTGAGTGTTTTCGGGAACCTAATAAGCATGCATTCATTGTAAGTTGTAAAAAGCGGTTTTGCAGTGATGGACACCACGAGTCCAATTGGACTAACTTTTACTAACACAACCAATACCCAGTCAATCATTGTTTTTTCTCCTAGTCTTCTACTTGTTCTATTCTAGTGCTCTATCTATCATCTGGGGGTATCTCATTACAACATCACCGCTTCTCCGCCCAGCACCCTTCTCTATCCACATACTTATCCCAGAGCCGTGGCCCGGGCTGGACTCTCCGGCGTCAACATGCCCGTCCAGCTCCCAATCATGGCGCTGATCCACTGCAAAAAAGCCAGGTATCAGAATGTCCCGTTTCATCACCCGTCTGTCAGTCTCATCATCCACCCTCGAAGCGTACGCCTCCCCTTCGGACCGTGTCATCTCAAACCAGCCATCCTTCTTTATCTTTGCACGCCAACCGTCTCTGCCTGTTCCAGTCTCTTCTGAACTTCCTTTCGATAGGCAATCTTGCCGGAAAGTTGTCGAAAGTCTCGGTTGATGATGACATTTCGGACAGCCTCAAATACTAGCCCTCCTCGGCGCCATCGTCCTCCGCAGCGCCTTCTTTTCATCCGTCTCCTCCACAAACGGCAACAGCCCCTGCTCCTTCAACTGGCTCATAAACTCCTGTCCAAACTTATACCCCACCTGATAAATCTCATCAAACTTGCCAAACTCCAGCGTGCCATAGTCATCAATCGGCGGCCGCATGTAGAAACATCCCGGAGTCGTTTTGGCTCTTTCTAACGCATCGACACTGGATACGTAGGCGAGGCGTGCTTGGATTTCAGAGAGTGTAGGTGGATTGGTGAAGGAGGAGAATGGGTTCCAGCGGTTGAAGAAGGCCCAGAAGCCGGAGAGTGAGTCGCCGAAGTTTTGTGGCGTGTCGTCGTCGAGGCTGCCAACGTCGATGGCGAAGATTACGTCGGCGCCTAGGGATTTCATGTGTGAGACGGTCAGGTTGTCAACGTAGCCGCCGTCGAGCAACATGCTGCCTTCGTCGCAAATAGGAGGGAGAAGACCAGCAAGAGACATTGATGCTCGGACGTAGCGCCAAGCATATCCACTCGTATGGATTTCGGACCTGCTCTTGCTGATGTTGGTTGTGTTGCAGTAGAACTCCAGCCAGAAATCTTCGATTTGGGAGTTGCCAAATGTCTTGAAAATTCCTCGGTTGAATTCGTGGCCGGTGGTGTAAGAGGCTGAAGGATAGGTAAGATCAAGAGCAAAGCGCCACATGCTTGCCATCCTGCCTGCAAATTTCTTGGCCCGACCGTACATTGGCACTACGTCTGCGTCTCGTGCGTAGAGAGCGCCGATGAAAGAGCCGATGGAAGTACCGCCCACGAGATCAATGGGGATTCCTGCTTCTTCCAATGCTCGGATGATACCAATATGCGCTATGCCACGAGCGCCTCCTCCTCCGAGGACTAAGCCCACCGACTTGCCACAGATTCGCCGGGCAATTCGGTGGAAGTCGCCCTTGAATGGAGTTTCAGCGGAATACAGAGGAGTTTGTCTCACTCGGCGAGATGTGTATTTTTGTATCTCGGCTTGAAGCACTTGGACTCTCTGCTTCAATGCAGCCCCGAATTTCTTACTCTGGGGGTGGGCGGAAACTGAACTTGTGTTGAACGGCATCTGGACATGGTGATGGCCGCCATTGATCCACACGCGATGCTTGAGCCATGACCTTGTCAAGCCAGGCGCACAGTATCGATCAGAATGAAGCAGCACAAGTTCTTTTCGCGCTGTAGTCTTCATACCTAATAAGAAGCGCTCGTATTCGCCAGTCTCGGGGGACGAGTCAGCTATTCCAACAAGCAAGATGCAATCAGCTTGGCTGATACACGTCTGAGTCCACGGCGAGTTGACATTCGTATCTGCAGCCTCCAATTAGCAACATGTTGCATGTGACCGAGACAAAAATTTGTCTCCATGCTGGGGTAGTCAGGTTTGAAAAAATAGAATATAAGCTTTTTTGGTCGTCAAGGACCATGCAGAACTCGGGTTTGAACGATTATCATCATTACACCTCCTTTGTTGACTAAACTCGCAACAAAAGAGGGTTAGACTTACCAGCAACGTAGAGGACAAGACCATACTTCTCCTCGAGGTCTGCGAGATACTGAGACAGCTTGAGCCTACCCATTCGGCTAAAAGCATGTCTTCCGAGGTGGTTCAGAATGGCTGCTTGGTTCAGCTGCGTGACACCTCCGGGTGTTCCAATCTGGTGCAGCGCGTTCATAAGACGACTGCCAAAGTCAATGACAGGTACACCAGCAGTGACCGGAAGAATAGCAACGGTCCTCAGATTGACGGTAGAGGATGGTTTGTTGTTACTGGCACTCAATGGCGTCTGGTTATTTTGCAGGAAGACGGAGTCGTCGATTAATGCCCTCATACGAGAAGCGATGATCTTTGAAATCTTGATTGTGATATTGGGGTGTTCTTGAGCAAGGCTGTTGAAAAGGGTCTTCGGGAACTTTGCGAGTTCGGTGTCCCGGATAGCGTGTAATGTGCCTGGCCTGACAGACTCGGTCATCACTTCAAGCTCGCCGACACTTTCACCCTGACCGTATTCTCCGAGAACTTTCATGCCTGCTTCTTCTTTGTTGTGAATCAGTCTCAACCGGCCATTGAGTACGATGTAGATAGCGTCGCTTTCGTCGCCCTCGTGGTAGATGATCTGACCAGCATTAACTTGTACCCACTCCAGCGCAAAGTCGATGTGTAAGATCAGTTTTGGCAGCAAACTAGTAAGGCGTTTGGCCATGGTGAGCAGAACTACGGGATACTTTTCCACAATTCTCTCCAGCGATGAACGTGGGAGGAAGCCAACATAAACATCCGTCTTAGCAGTGACATCTGTAAAAGATCGGTACGATGATATGGTGCCGATATAACCAGCGATGCCGCCAGGCTTGATAAGTGCTAAGCTCTTGCCGCCGGTGACCTTCCGTTTCTTGCTCTCGGGTATCGATGATGATCTCAGACCGGGACCAGATGTTTGAGTAGAACCCGTAGCAGTACGAGCAAGCGGAGCCAACAGGTCGTGATCACTCATTCCCCTAGCCGTAGAACCATTATTTCCACCCAGGACAGTGGATGAGGGCTTTTCATCTGTTGGAACACTGACGTCCAAGAATCCGTCCACGACATAGTAGAGTCCTGGGTTGCGTTCGCCTTGCTCCACGAGGACTGACCCTTTCGGGAAGTAGACAATCTCTATGTCATCTTTCAACTCAGCAACCAAGCTCTGAAAACTAACAGCTGCAGAAGCCCCTCCACCGGATGTCATAGACTCCGAGTCACCGTCCGCCGACCCATCATAAGGGTCCACGAAGCCAAACGCATTACTGAATACGGCTTTCTGTCTCCTCTGATCGTAAGAGACCAATCTCGGCGACGCCTCTACAGACTCCGACATCCGTAACGGATTGCTGACATTCGTTAGGCCAATAGCCTTGAAGATACACTCCAGAATTGATGCCCGAAATAAGCCATCTTCGTCTATGGAGTCTTGGCGATGAAGTGCGAAACGAGGCTGGTTGACCTGCTTAGAAAAGGGGTTGAAACTCTTTTGTGCCAATGGTGTCTTCTCGGTTGCTGGGTTCATTATGGGACCCTGGTTCCATTGACGAGAGGTTCCCGGAGGAAAACCAGGTGGGTTGGTTCGTCCGCCAGCTCGTGACATCTGGATGTTGGTAAGGAGATCACCAGGACTAGGATTTGCACCACTATCACCATGAGAAACAGAGACAGAAGACGGTCGAGCAGCTGCAGCTCGAGACGATATGGCGTGCATAGTAGCTTCTTTTCGCAGGCCGACGCTCGATCGCCGGCGGCGTTGTGCACCCGAGTTATGCAAGGCAATCCCTTTGCTTCCTTGTTCTGGACCTATTCTCTCCTTCTCCCGCGTAAACTTCTGCTTGAGCCGCTCCAACGCGTTACCTCGCAAAAAGTTTGGCAACTCATATGTGGTATATTTGTTCATATGCTTCTCTGTGCGAAGTACTTCACTTGTGAGACCAAGATAGGAGTGGCCAGTTGCCAAGGTGACTCTTTGTAGCCGAGTCAATATGACTTGCACGATATGTGCTGTAGCCTTTGGGTAGACTCTGGTCAGCCGGCGAAAAGCGCTCGCGGGAATCACGGCTATCGTGGTATCAACTGTGGCTCTTGCAACAATGTCCGGGTGAACTGAGGTGGTCGTTCGTTTGGGTTTCGGTCGTCTCTTGTACTGTTGTTCGTCTTGATCCAACGATAGTGGAGGTACACTTGGCAGTTTCCCCCCAATATTACTCGAAGGTACATGTGAGGAACGACGCTTTTGCTTGGTGAATGTTGGGCCTGGGGCGCCATAGATTGGACTAGTTGGAAGAGAGGGCGGAGTATCGTGAGAAACCCCGGGCCCTTGCTGTGAACCTTGCCTAAAATGAGCGCTTGCGCTCGTGGGGCGCGAGTTATCCTGGGAATCATCGTCGTCCGTGTGCCTCAATTTGACGTCCTCGGTGAATAGCGATAATATCGAGAATAGAGACGACATGGGGGCGCCATTCTTAACTTCCGTAAGTAGTTGGTAGCCTTGACGGGTCTCGTGTCTTCCATCTTCGTCACTGTAGGATGATTCCCTCCCGTAGCCATTTGGCTCCGTATCCGATCCAGTTCCCTCGCCAGAGGATTTAACGAAGATTTCAACGAGGCCATCCACAACCAGGCAAAAGCCTTTTTCCTCCTCTAGGTTCAAGGTTTCTCCAGCTATCAACTTCCGCGTCTGCATAGACCTCGTCAACTCGTGGAATACCGATCTCTCCAAATAGCCAAACACTTTGATGGCGCTCAAGAACTCGTCCAAGTAGCTGTTCAGGCCCGACTTGGTTCCTTCGTCCTGTGTGTCAGGAAAGAGGTCGATCTGCGGCTCCTTTCGTTGGGGTTCTGGCGGCAGGCGAGAGTACATGTTGAGAAATCGGTATCTCACAAACCAACTGACGGTTGAAACCATGACAGCAAGGATCAAGAGTCTGCCAGTATTTCATCAGAGTTGAACTTTGTCTAAATACAAAGTATGCTAGGGACTGGCAGCAGACATACAGAGTAGTGAAGTTCATGGTGACAGTCCAGGTTCTCGAGAACATGGAAAACAGCCATGTTGGTAGCGTGATAGTAGTAAAGTGGACAATCCAGTAAAGGATTGTAGGGATGACCTTCAAAACAAAGAGGATCATTCGACCCAGTAGGCCAAAGAAAGTGGACGAAGGCTCAGCGTGTACGGTATCGAGAGAGACGTTCACCATGGCAGGCGCCAGAGTTGCCGCAGCTTGACTTAGTGAGCTCGCTGAGGAGGTCAGTTGGCTGGCCGAGCTCTGCAGAGACTCGGCAGCCTGGGTGGCATCGACGGCCGAAAGAGCGTCTGAGAGGGACATGTTGGGCAGAAAATGGCTCGAATCAAAAGCCCGGTAAGCTGTGTCAGCACACCAGCTTTGAGATGCCGGATCACGGGGGTCTCATCGCTTGAGCGGTGGAAAGTCGCCCAATACCAATGGAGAAAACACGTTCGACGTTGAGGCTTGGGACTTGCTCAGGCGACTGCACATGCGATTCGCGAAGACTTGTATGTGGTCACAGACGCTTCAAATGCTCGTAGTAGCTTCGCTCGTATTCCTCGTACCTCGATTATTTGCGGCTTGGCGCCTAAGGCAGAGCTCGACCCCACCACCACAGAATTTCAACCATCCAGTGTCTTTATCGTGAGTCAAGGACATAATCCGCCAGCCCAACGTCACGCCTCCTCACGCCTCCTCACGCCTCCTCACGCGAGCAACCTCCACTCCACAGTCGCAACGCGCCGGCTTCGTCCAAATCTCTCATCGCATTTGCAACCAAACCTGCATCACGCCTTGAGAGTCCTGCGCCGCACTGCGCACCCGCTGCAATCATGTCGTTAACGAATTGCCGCTTCTATGAGGAGAAGTACCCGGAGATTGACAGCTTTGTCATGGTCAATGTCAAGCAGGTGGGCAGCGCGCATCCGCTGGTGTACTACGGCCACGAACTGACTGGGCGCCTCAGATTGCCGAGATGGGAGCCTATGTCAAACTCCTTGAGTACGACAACATCGACGGCATGATCTTGCTCTCCGAACTCTCGAGACGTCGTATCAGATCCATACAAAAGCTCATCCGCGTGGGTCGCAATGAGGTCGTTGTTGTTCTGCGTGTCGACAAGGAGAAAGGTTCGCTTGGCGCAAAGATATTGTTGGTGGCGCGCGGCTGACAGGTCTCAGGATACATCGATCTCTCGAAACGCAGAGTGTCTCCAGAAGATATCATCAAGTGCGAGGAGCGATACAACAAGAGCAAGATGGTCCACTCGATTATGCGCCATGTTGCTGAGAAGACCGAGACACCAATTGAGTCCCTCTACGAGACCATCGGCTGGCCGCTGAACAAGAAATACGGACATGCTGTGGATGCGTTCAAGCTCTCCATCACGTAGGTTTTGAGATAGAGGGCAGCTGGTCGCCAGAGTAGTTCTAACAGTTTCGCAGAAACCCAGATGTATGGAATGACATCGAGTTCCCAAGTACCATGGTCGCCGACGAACTCAAGTCCTACATCGGAAAGCGCCTCACTCCCCAACCAACGAAAGTCCGAGCCGACGTGGAGGTTACCTGCTTCGGATACGAGGGAATCGACGCCGTCAAGACCGCTCTTCGAACCGCCGAGGCCAGGAACACGCCCGAGAACCAAGTCAAGGTCAAGCTCGTATCGCCACCCCTTTACGTCCTGACCAGCACATGCTTGGAAAAGCACACCGGCATACGGATACTGGAAGAAGCCATCGTCGATATCCAGAAGAACATAGCCGAGGCGGGAGGAAGCTGCGTGGTCAAGATGGAGCCCAAGGCCGTGACGGAGAACGACGATGCCGAGCTGCAGGCACTGATGGAGAAGCGTGAGCGCGAGAATGCCGAAGTCAGCGGAGACGAGAGCCAGAGCGAGAGCGACGAGAACGCTGTGGAGGTCATGTGAGCGCATTTCTGGGAGTCCAAAAGCTTTAAGGGATCATCTATGCTCTTCGGGACTTCTAAACTATTGCCTCGTCTACTAGAGGTGGCAGTTCTGCATTACCGGCGCTTGTAACGGGCTACGAGGCTCTTAGATATCAGGTGCAGGTGGTAGCATGGAAAATACAAAAGCAGATGAACCAGGAAATCGCTTGCCACATGAAATTGATACCACGAGACTTGAGATCTAGAATAATCAAACAAAAACGAATGCCGACTTCGAGATTGTTAAGAGGCTACTCCTAACCCATGCGATTATTTGTGAAACCATCATAGAGCCTCTAAAGCTAAGATCCCTGAATCGCGAGGCTGACGCCCAAAAAAGTCCCCAGCCAGCCGAGGCTGAGCATCTCAACTTCCTCACCTCAAACCACCACTCCCCAAACCACCCAATCCTCGCCAAAACAACTCCCCAGATCGCAACTGTCGTAATCCCCTCGAATCCGGGGCCCCCGGCCGCCCGTCTGCACCAAACCAAACCAAACCATGCCCTTCCCACGCCTCTTCTCCGCCCTCCGCGCCCGCACACCTTTCGTCAAAGCCGTATCCTGGCGTCTCCTCGCCTTCGCTACCTGGGCACCAGCTCTCGTGTTCTTCAATACGCATGTCGGGTGTTTTCAAGATATCCACGGTTCTTCCATGTATCCGTTTCTGAATACGGATGTGGATCGCTCGACGAAAAAAGATGTGGTTTGGACGAACAAGGTGAAGCCTTGGCAGGGGTTGAGGAGGGGGATGGTTGTTGTTTTACGGTGAGATATTTTTACGGCAAAGAGAATGGAGGATGAGCGGACTATGTGCTTCCGTTTGCGATTATGATTTTGATTTTGCGGGGAAATCGAGTGGACTACGACATATTCGTTGTAAAAAGAGGATCTCTCGTAATGCAATCAAGTACAGAGGGCCTCGCATTCTCATTCGCAGTTCGCACTTCTCGTTCCCGTTTCAGCTGTTTTAGGCCGGCGGATTTACTAACACACACCCTTCGCCATCCCAGGAGTCCCAGCCACCCCGAAACCGAAGCAGTAAAGCGAATCATCGGCCTACCAGGCGACAAAGTATACACAAAACCACCATATCCCTTCCCGATAGCAGAAATACCGCCGGGACATGTGTGGGTGGAGGGCGATGGGGCACATGCGGGGAAAGAGAGTCTTGATAGTAATAGGTTGGGGCCGGTGGCGATAGGATTGATTTTGGGGAAGGTGGAGTATGTGGTTTGGCCGTGGGAGAAGGCGGGTAGGGTGAGGTGGGAGGAGTGGAAGGGGAGGACGAAGGTGATTAGGAGGGAGGAGAGGGAGGATATGGAGGGGGAGTGGAGGCATCCTTGGCTTGGGGGGTGAACCCTCGAGGTGGGGAGGAAGAGGTGCTGTGAGATGCTTGGACTTATGAAGCGGACCATCGCGGACTGTAACCAGAAGCCCTTGCCCTAATTCATTGGAGTTATCGTCCCATTCTATCTTATGTACGCTTGTGCAAAGCCCCTGCCACCGTGACGAGGCCTGGGCATTAAAGGTGGTGAGGTAGCAAGCGCAATTACCCAGGGGGCAGATTGGCAGCTTGAAGGTAGTAACACATAAGTCAATTCAGGTAAAATCTTGTCGACAAAAATTGAGACCTGTGGGATTGTTGGTTTAATGGTAATAGCTAGGTACAGTGTGAAAACATAGTACCGGAAACGGCTCTAACATTGCACAAAGTTCGAGTCAATTGCCTACGGATTCAAATTTGAGGGAGGTCCGAAAAGACTTCAAGTTGGTATTTGGGGACCCTCACCCCGGGGGTGTACGAGAGAAGTCCCCCTAGGAGCATATTCCGTGACCTCCGCGAGTCTCACCCCAAGTTTCTCGAAAAAAAAAAAAAAAAAAAAAAAAAAAAAAAAAAAGTTTTGTTGCACGTCGCAAAGCCACCGGAAAAGAATTCCATCCAATAGAACAGCAGGCCGGCTTTCCGAGTCACTTTTTTGGAAATGCGTTAGCTGAAGATCTGTCGATGAGGGACGATCGTCGATGCTCCCGCTCCGGCTCCGCGTGACGGCAGAGTAACGGTTGCGAATACAAAGCTTCAATCCGATCACAGCATGATGCCAATGCAGACTGCACTTGGGTTCTTGGAGATGATGTTTCTGATTTCTGATTTCTGATTTCTGTAGAATCATGAGACTCAATTGAGTGGAGTATAGTCCATGTGATCTACACAATACACATAAGCTTCCTGTCACTGGCAGAGTGCTGCCAGGCCCTTGAGCCATGCGCTCCCAGAGCTGTGAAAATCAGGCAGCACTATCCACACTTTCCACTGTGCTCGATAGATTCAAAGATTTTACTCCTATAAATATGGGTCATACCTCTAAGCCTTGTATACATGTAACATTAACTTCAACAGCACGATTTAACAAGTTATGATGCGGCCAAGCCAAGGGTCCAAGGGAGCAGCAATAATAATGGCTTGTAGAATGTTGCAGCCTGGAGCCTGCTGCAAACCGTCACATGGCTTTTGAGCAGAAATGGTGGGCGATAATGGTCAATTTCCAAAGGGATGTATGTTGATGTTAATCGGAGCTGTGCGTCAATGCCTTGACGTTGGAATAAGTAAGGCCGCCAATCGGTGCCTGGGACCGTGCAGCTGTCTGGAAACGGCTTGTACCGGGAAAATATTTGGTTCGGGGCCGAGTATCGCGAAACATTTGCGACCAAGAGAAGAAGCATGATTCCGCAATAACCTCGCCCTCACTCCCTCCACACGCCTTACCCACCGGACGACCGTCCCCTCACCTTCCAAAGGGACCAAGTTCCCCACCGAGGAAGGGCCATGTCCCTGACCTCCCGCCTCGCCAATCTCTTCTCTTCTGGAGCTTCAACACCTCAACCTCCAGAAATTGGCCACCAGAACACCCTCGCCCTCTCCGATGATGGAAAGTCGGTCGCACAACCGCTCGTTGCAAGATTTGAGTTGGAAGGTCCAGGGCCAGAGTCGGATACCATGTCACCGCAAGCGATTGAGGAGGAGGAGCGCCCGCCTTATCTGCATGTGAGCATTGCTTGGACAAGTGGGGAGGAAGACGTTTGCTGATAGATGCGAAGGCAATGCTAGCAGGAGGCATAGGCGGTACCACGGGCGACCTGTTGATGCACTCGCTGGACACAGTCAAGACTCGGCAGCAGGGCGACCCAAATATCCCTTCGCGATACCAAGGCCTCACATCCTCCTACGGAACCATTTTGCGCCAGGAAGGAATACGGCGCGGTTTATACGGCGGCTGGCTCCCAGCACTCCTGGGCTCGTTTCCCGGGACAGTAATCTTCTTCGGCACGTACGAGTTCAGCAAGCGCCACATGATAGACGCCGGCTTCCGCCCCCCATTCGCCTACCTCACAGGAGCTATGTCTCCCCCTTTCCTCCCCTCCACCCTTCCCAAAGATTTCTCGCTAACCCCCCTCCAGGCTTCCTCGCCGACCTCGCCGCCTCCATTGTCTACGTCCCCTCCGAAGTTCTCAAAACACGTTTGCAACTCCAAGGCCGCTACAACAACCCCTTCTTCCACTCCGGCTACAACTACCGCTCCACTGCCGACGCAGCCCGCACCATCATCCGGCAAGAAGGCTTTTCAGCCCTCTTCTACGGCTACAAAGCTACTATTTTCCGCGACCTACCGTTCTCCGCCTTGCAATTCGCCTTTTATGAACAAGGCCAGACGTGGGCAAGACGCTGGAAACAAAGTCGCGATATCGGGCTGCCGTTGGAGCTATTTACGGGCGCGGCGGCGGGAGGGTTGGCGGGCGTCATGACGTGTCCACTTGATGTTGTGAAGACGCGGATTCAGACGCAGATTACCAGCTCGCCGGCTGGCGATCCTGCGGGGAAAGTGTCCGCGCCCTCCGCGCAGAATACGGCGTCGGCAGCAAGTCGGGGGAAGCCGAAGATGCAGACACAAACGCAGCAGAAGCGCATGATTTCGACATCGAGTCCGTCAACGCATACGCCGAAACCGGGGGCTGTGCCGCTCGACACCTCGAGTGTGATGACAGGCCTAAAGCTGATCTATAAAACCGAAGGCGTGGCGGGATTGTTCCGGGGTGTTGGACCGCGGGCTGTGTGGACGAGTGTGCAGAGTGGCTGTATGCTGTTCTTGTACCAGACTATACTGAAGCGACTAGACAGTCTTTCTAGACAGGACGACTTGTCTGCTGTCTAAAATATAAGGAATCGTGCTGCAGATGCAGACTTTTCTGGAAAAATGGTGCGGGAAAGATGGGTGTGTCGTGTATAAGTACTATAAGGGCAGGGCGATTAAGCGGTGACGCAGCATTGCATGCATTGGGCGGCGTATTAGGGGCATAGATGGTCTGCGGGCGAGCAGACACGTCGTGTCCCTGTTGGAGTGAGAATTGAAGCTACATGGTAGACTTGAGTATTAATAGATCCTCTCAAACCCTTTTCTTCCTGTTGTCTTTCACCCTTTCCGCCGAAGCACAGCTTTCACTTCCATGCCAGCAGTCAGCGTTGGAGCTGGGATTGTTTGTCAACCAGCCCCTTTCTTCTTGCGAGCTCACACCACTGAACAGACGGAGCCAGGCTTTAGTCCTCGAGATCCAAAGGCGTCATTGAGTGAGTGAGCGCCGGAGTGTAGGGGGGCTAAAGGACTCTCTAAAAGCCTCACTGCTCGAGTATATAGAGGGGTGAGCTAAATCCCGACTGGAGTTTTGAAATCCAGGACAGGCCAAGCCCAGTCAGGCTACGGTCTCAAATAAGGGACAATTGGTTTTTCAGGCACATCTCCCTCAAAGTTGCTTTTTCTTTTTTTGGTGGGTTAATGGTATCTGGGATAATACTCCCAATTACTTTGAATATTTCCGGTTACTACTTACTTTAAATATTCCCGATTACTTTGAATATTTCCGGTCACTTCGAATAACCCCAGTTACGGCCAGTCCAGCAAAGCCATGATTTCTGGCTCCTGAGCAAACTTTGGCCCGTGTGGACTTTGCGCCGAGAAATCAGGAGTACGGAAATCTGTGATTCTGTGTTCGAATGGCAATCAATGATCCACCATCCGTCTACGTTTGTGATAGCAGGGACAGGGCGGGGGTTGTGTACGGTAGTGGGATATTATTCTGACGGTACAGAGGTGGAACTTGCATTCTCGTAGGAGTAATTTGTCTTTCTGCTTTCTTCGGTATTTTGTTGATTGTTTATTTGCTCACAAACGCGTTGTTTTAACTGTCTGACGCGCTCGTTTAACTTTCTTCAGATATTTGAGAATGAGTCACCTCAAACTGTATCTCAGAATTCAGAAGCCAAATTTGGGACGTATCGGTCGGGAACTACGACCCCTCTACCTAGACAAAACCCCACAGGTCACTTGTCGGATTCCAGGATAAAGACTTTGAGATCAGCGATTTCCCAGGCACTTTGCGAGAAGGCAGATTTTCCTGAATCTGAAGAACCTGGGGAGCATCTCATCAATGTTACGAACCCATTTGACCCGTGCTCACGGCTCCTGTAATCCTCAGTGAAAAACAGAACGACCGTTGCAAGAGCAATCCGCCGTGAGTTATGGCTTGCTTCGATTGCGACAAATGGTCTGCGAGCGGCTGGATATCTAAGCTTCAAACCACAGGTCCCTGATAAACGCTTTCAGAACTTTGTATTGCGGGTCTAGATCCTCGAACATCTCCGGATCTTCCGGTCGCGATATCATTGGAAGCGAGGAATGAATTCATACCAGTGTTGGCCCAAATGGACGTCAACCAGTCAAGTTGAGTTCTGATTGGCCCACCAAGCTTAAACATTGACTTTCATACAGTTGAGCTTAAGTTGTAACTAAGAACTCGAGCAAGGTGGGAACCCAGGCCTATCCCCGCAATTCATGGATCATGGTCTTTCTTTGCACATGTCAACTAGGCAGACATGAACCTAAAACCTGGAAGTGATCTGGGACTCCTCATATAAGAGTCCCAACCTCTGGCAACTCGGCTGGTTATTGTGGATTCTTGCAATCTTCTCCGGATCCTAAGCCAAACTTCTCTACGTTGAAATCCCTCTACTGAATATACCAGTACCACCATACAGCGACTCAGCGAGGCTCCGCCGGCCTTTTGCACTCCAGTATGGCGCTTCCTTATCTTACGTTGGCAAACTGGGCCAAGCATGACCGTATTACACCGAAGACCAAGGATGTCGACGCCCTCTCGAAGAACGGTATGACTGAAAGCCTCGCCAAAGAGATCCTGCAAGACCCTGATACTGCTTCGGTATTCAAGAAGCTCCTCCGTGCCATAGAAACACGCGGAAGTACCTTTCTCAAGAGCTATGACACTGTTATGGTGTTCAATGTCCTGAGCATGGAGTCCAGGCGCTGCGAAATGACCGAGCGCTGTTACCGTGCTTGTCTGAAGTATGCCACATCGATTGAGCCCGCAGTGGAATTGCTCGTGCAGGCTCTCGAGGACGCCTATCCTCGAGTCTATGAATCAGCAAGGTACGCACTCAGACTCTTGGCTCCTCGGACGTCACCCAACGTTACTGACTTGTTGCAGCTTGACGTTTGCGGAGGTTAGGGCGAAACTCCGCGAGAAAGCTTCAGACCTCCCGGAACCGAGATGGATGTGGAGTCTTCTTGAAGTATACCGACTCGAGCTTGAGAAGATGGCGTCGATCGTGGTCTGTCTTAACAACGAGAAGAAGATCTGGACGACCCATTGTACCCTCGCAAATGAGCGTGCCTCCTTTTACGCGAAACTCCAACTGGAAGAGTGTCGATCCGGATATCCTGAAAGAAAAGAGGCAACGAGGCTGCTCAATTACTGGAAGGAGTTACGCAAGGATCTCCGGGAGCAGTGGAAAGTGCTAAGTGGCTCCGTCGACAAAGTCGAAGAGGAGACGAAGAAAACCGGGTCATGCGGGGATGCTTTCAACCTGTTTGATGAGCAGCAGTGCTGCTGTTGCGGATGCGAAATGGACTCGTGCGATGAGCTAATAGAAGCTGTGAGGTCTGACGACATGATCCAAAAGACAATATCGAAACTCCGGGCTATCGCGATTCCCGAAAAAAGTTCGGCAATTGTTGAGGAACTACTTGGGCAACGAAGCCCAAGGGCGCTCATTGACCTGGAGAACCTTGATCTCCTGGAGAACGGCATTGATCGTTTGCGCGCCTCATGGGAGCAAGCTAAGGTCAAGCACAAGCAAGAAGTCTGGCTGTTGGAAAATACGATTACTCTTGCCGAGGATAAAGTCAAAAGTGCGAAAGCAACAGCGTCTGCGAGCGATATCCGACTTGCAGAAATGCAGTGTCTTGAGGATTCTGCAGCCAATTCTTTGGAGCGGTGGTTACTTCAGGTTCCCTGTCATTTACCGCAGCTGAAGAACAACCCAGCATTCGCTCGGAGCAACTCGAAATCAAAACAGACACAGATTCTGGAGCAACTCAAGTCACAACAGAACACGGACATGTCCTACGTCAAACTCGTCACCAAGCTCCAAAAAGAGCTTGCAGAGAGAACGAAAAGCCTGGCACCGAAGGAGGCTGAATTCCAGCAAGCTGCCGAGAGGATCATGCAGAATGAAGCCAAGCACAATGCCGCCAATGGCGGAGAAAGATGCCCAGCTTGCACAAAAAGACAAAGATTTGCATGCTCTCAAGGCCAGCGAGAATGCAGAAACTAAGAAGCACCGACGAGAGCAGCAAAAGTTGCACGCTGCAGTTGAGGCCAAAGATGCTGCAATTGCAAAGCTGCAAGAACAACTCCGCGCCACGCAAGAATCGGAGACCAGGGCACGGAAAGAGCTCGAGCGAAAGTCGAGCCAGTTAGGAGATTCCGCAAATGCTTCTCAAAGCACCAAAACCGAGTCCTTGGAACAGACTCGGAAGATCGCTAGCCTGGAAAAAGAGAACACTGGTATTCGGAGAACTCTCCGAATTCAGCGCGAGGCGGAAGACGATAGAGTCACGCGGATTACATCAACCTTAAGAGACCAGCTTTCCAAGTCAGAAGAGCGATTGTCGGGCCTGGAACAAGAACTAAAGAAGTCAAAGGAGGAAACGCAAGCCATGAGACAGCTTGCGGCGGACCGTCAGAAAAAGATTATGTACCAAAGTCTCGAGGTGAAGGAGGCGAAGGAGGCATTGGCGGTGCACGAGATCCTGCTAGCTCAAGCACGATTGGGAGTGATGTGAAAGGAGTTGGTTATGCCGAGGGAAGACGGGGGTAAATCGTTACGAAATTATGACACTCTTTATGTATTCAGACTCTCGTTTGTTTCTGGACGTATTGGGGGACGGTTGCAATTATGCTTGACTTTACATCGGTCGACATGTTTTTAGGAGACTGAAATGAATGATGAAATCCAATATATTCAGTATCAATGCAATGTAGAAGACTCTCCAAAGGGGGTCTCGATTGGACTGAAGTTTGTGGAACGATAGTATTGATATGGGGTTTCCCTTTTTAAAATTCCTTCCTCTACAAGCTCCGGGGGACCCCTCTACTCGGGAGCCCTCCCCGCTAACCTCGAGGGCGCTGGAATATATCCCTGCTTACCCTATCGGGGGTAATAATGCTGAGCGCAAGAATTAACCTCAATACTGAACGTAAGGGTGAGGGTGACTTTTTCGCATTGAGAATTTGAAAAGGGAGGATAACAAAAACTGGCTTTCTAATTGGGCCATTGGCTCAATGGGTCAAGCGCCTGGAATACAAGGCAGAGTATGTGTAGGTACATGTATTTTTATCCGTTGTGTTCTTGGGCTTCACGAGTGGATCAAACAACGGTGCATCAGAAGTATGGTTTAATAAGTAAGAGCTTTCATGTGCATTGCTAATGGGTATCTAGTAGCTAACCGCCCTATACGGCTCAGAAACACTCGTAGTCGTCCGAAAACGTACGAGGCTCCGACGTATAAGGCCACTCCTAGACTGTCCCGATTTGCAATGCTCTCTGGGTATCTAGTATCTAGCCGCGGGCCCCATATGGCTCAGAAACACTCGTAGTCGTTCGAAGACGTACGAGGTTCAGACACATAAGGCCTTTGCTAGACTGTCCCAATTTGCCATGCTCTATGAATATCATCATCTAACCGCCTTCGATGCTTCGGGAACACTCGTAGTAGTCCGAAGACATACGAGGCTCAGATACTGATACATAAAACTCCCGTAACTCCGATTTGCAATGCTCCCTGGGTATCATCGTATCAAGAAAACGCCAGCAGAAGAGAACCAAGCCGAACCAGAACCTTCCAACGTCCCTCAGCGCAAGCTGGTCCAGAGGAAACTCTGTGCCTCGCGATTCTTGCGAACGTTGCGAGTATCTTCGGTCTCGCGAGACTCGCAGCCACACGCAGCACAAAAATGGTTAAACTTGGCCAAAGAACAGGTGAAGCTGTCAATCATGTGGTCCACGAACAGTTTGTGAGCACAGCCTGGGAATAGTCAGTGGATGATCGCTGGGTAGGGGGGTAAGCAGAGAGGGAATACTTACACTTGCACACCATGAATTGATGATACTCGTGCTCATTGGAGGGCTTGCCGGTAACGTAATTAACCTGAGGGATGGAACGGTACCAGGTACGAGTCTCGCACAGAGCGCTAGTGTCATCTTTCATATCCACAGCCTCCTCCGAGTGAATAAGGTCCACAGCTGTCATTCCTTCTCCATCACAGAACTCGAATACGTCGCCAATAAGATCTTGCGGCTTGCCTTTGTGGGATGAGGCGTAAGCGGTCTCGAGCATGCCGACCTTGCTGCTCGTGCAGAGCATGCACTTGCCGATGATCGGGGCACTTTCCTGGAGGTCAGCTTCGTAGGGGGGAGCCGTGCACATGGACTTGGAGGAGTAAAGTTTCTTGAGCACGCGCTTGTTGAAAGGCTGAGACTCAATTTGAGGGTATGGGCTCGCGTAGACACCCTTCTCGGCAGGCAGAGGCAGCCCGTTATCCATGTCCGGGGTCGTGTTGGCAGACTCGTTAGGCATGTGGCCAAGCAGAGATTCGTCGAACAAGAGAAGCTGAGGATCAATGTTCGGGTCCAGGGTCGTGTTGGCAGACTCGTTAGACATTTGGGAAAACATATAGTCGACCTGCGAGGCAATCTGAGGATCAATGTCCATGCCCGGGGTCGTGTTGGCAGACTCGTTGGGCATGTACGCAGGCTGACTGCTCACTCCACCCTGAGAACCACCAGACATACCACCCTGGAAGGAGCCGAACATGCTCTGGTTGGGGATGTGCGTGGGCTGGCGAACACTGTTCTGAGGACCTGGATTCCTATCTGGGCGGTTGTCGTGCTTGCTTATCGCAAGCTCACGGAGGTCTCGGGCCCTAGATTTGGTTAAAGTTAGCTGATATGATCCAGTGCGAGGGTAGAAGGTAGTAGAGGGACAGCAGAAAAGAGCATGCTTACGGGTGGGGCCGGAAGAGGTGAGGGTTCTGCTCTCGAATGACCTTGATATCGTGCTGCTTCTTCAAAGACAAGAGGAGGAAGTCGAAGCGGTAGTGGTATGAATTGATGTCGTAGCCTGGAAAGAACATATCCTCGATGTAGAACGCGTTGCAGGTTGACGTGCTGCCGCGATGCTGTCCAAGATGGAACAACGTCCATTCGAACAACTGGCAGGTCGCTTCAGCCATCTCTGCGCGTCCATTGGAGTCATTCTTCCAGTTAGATTTGAAAGCGCTGCCTTGTTTCTTGATCTTGTCCTTGGTGAGGATGCTGTCGGCATTCTTGTAGATGTTCTCCCAGGTAGACGGTACGACGCCCACAGGCAGGATCATGCGCGCTGCACTGCGCGATTCCTTGGCCTTTAATTCGCGATTGTCCTGGATAGTGTAACGGCTGGGCTCGAGGTCGCGGCGCAGACAGAATTTGCCAGCGGGGACCCTGAAAGCTTGACTTTGAGACAGAGGAGCAGTGCGGGCGCTCGCTGGATATGACATTGCGGAATACGAAGCCGGTGTCGAAGGTTTGGTGAAGCAACTCGTGGGATTGAAGAGCACGCGAGGATTTGTAGGGTCAGGGAGTAGAGGCGCCAAGAAGAGCGAGATGTTGAAGATGCGTTGAAGCTACTCGTGGGATTGCAGAGCGTGCATGGATCTGTAGGGTCAGAGAGTAGAGGCGCCCAGAGGAGAGGGATACCGACGCTGCGTTGAAGCTACTCGTGGGATTGCAGAGCGTGCGCGTGTCTGTAGGATCATGGAGTAAGGCAACAAGAGGAGGGATCTCGAGGAACGCAGAAGAGGAACGCAGAAGAGGAACGCAGAAGAGGAGCCAGGCTGATCGAGGTCGTTGGAGGATGGACCAAGCGCAGAAGGCAAGAGAAAGAGGGAGGGGGAGGGAGGAAGACGGAGGAAGATGGAGCCTGGGTGTTGGTTTATAGCTGCCAACGTTGAGAGTCGCGCGCGCGGTGCCCAAAGCTCCAAGCAAATATGATCCCTTGAAGAACGATGATCCGTGGTGAGAAGCGTCCGACGGGACCCGGTGTGGTGGCGACAAAAACGGAGCAGCGAGCAGCGGTTCGCGCGTTGGCTTGCGTGAGAAGAAAACAGAACACGACGTGAGGTTCAACCGCAACGACTTAGCTTAGCTCGAAATATCAAGCTCAGGCAGTTCCCATCTTCAAAGCAGAGCATTAAGTAAGACTCAAGTTCCGATTGCTCGAGTAAACATGCGGATTGACGATCATGAACACGGGGACAGGCTGCTGGAGGCAGCTGGGATCAAGGAGTCGCGAAGAATTCAGGAATCCTAACAGAGCTGAACAGGACTGGAAAGTTGACTGCTAGAGTCTCTGAGCACGAATTGACAATTAGGGGAGATAGTGTGGGGATCCGCAGCTTAGCACTCACGCGGTAGCCAGCTCCCCCTGCTACCACGCCATTGAGTGGAGAGCTGAGGACCTCACTTTTAGAGGAGAGCGTCAGCTCTCTCCTTCCCTACTCACTTACAACCAATATGACTCTTTGAGTACGATATATCGCCCCTTGTTACTTCAGTATTTCTCTGTGATCCCGTTGAACCGACAGATAGTCTAGAATATAAACACGGGTTCTGAACCCAGATATTGAGAAATATCCGGACCTGAAATCCTGTAATGTTCAGGAACTCTACTTTTCCGAGCTACAGAAGCGAGAGAAAACAGAAGTTCGGAAAGGCATAGCAATCAGTCCACATATTTACAGACCTTGCGTTGTGCCATCGTCCAAACTTCGAAGCTGAGCCTTAGTAGTATAACACAACACATACAATATCGAACTTAGGGAGGGGTAGGGCTGGCAACACTTGGGCCATATTCCAGTCCAGTTTGGAGCTCAAACTGAAGTTGTCAGTTTAGTCTGATGTTCAAACTGGAAATGTCAATCCATAGGAACCTCAAACTGGGCAGTTCCGTCGGGGTTGGTGGAACTGGAATCTGGGTGGAGAATGGAGATTCGGTAATTTTTCCTTGGAATTGAGGGTTAAAGCTTTAAATAGAAAAATGGCCCGGAAAAGGGACCGGTTTTGTAATCCGAGAGAAGAAAAAGAGGCCGAAAAACAACGAAGCGGTCGGAACAACTTTGATACCCAGTGCTACTTCCCCTTCCAGTTCAGCTGAAACTTCAAACTGTCAACTGAAATTGCTAGTTCAGTTCAAAGGTCAAACAAGCAGCCATACTGCGATTAGAAATTCCAGTCCAGATTGAACTGCGGACTAGTACGGTAGTACCAGCCTTGCTGGGATCCAAAGCGCCTTCGTGGATTCGAGCGAAGCTGCAAATTAGACTTCGGTTTTTGCTTTGGAGGACGCGATCCACGGTTTTAGCGAAGAGGACGGACGGAAGATGGTTTTGGGGTATGAGAAGTGGTAAATTTAGGGAAAGGGTGTTTAGAGTTGAAGATGTCTACTATCAAGGAGTAGATTTTGCAGCAGTATCATAAGGACGGCACAGAGTTCCATACTTCCAACAATGTTGCAAACCTTGGTCGAGAGTGCAGGCATCACTCATGAAGGATGGATGTAGTGATGGATTTCTGCCCTGGCCCCTTTCCCCAAGGCGCTCATAATCTGGTAGAGATAGCAAAGTAGAAAGACTCGAATGGAAGTGCTCGAGTAGTGACCAAAGCGACATACATCGGCTTGTCATGAAAAGTTATCAGTGTCTGACTTCCAGTCACTTGACAATAGCTCGCCATTGCTCATCAGTGTCTTGGCATAGGTTTCTCGAAAAAGAGAGCAATTGGGTGCACTACATATAGGATGGAAAGACTGAGAATCTGAGAAACACGCCCCACATAAGCTGGACCATGAATAGTTGAAGATGTGATGCCTGATTCCAAAACTGGTGGAACGGAGCCTCGCCCAAGATTTAGCGGAGCAGAAAAGACCGACGCATGCAGAGCAGCAAAGCATCCTTTGCCCTGAGATGGACCCCTTCTCTTGGAACGGTCCGGGAATCATTAGGAATGGGGTAGATGCTCCGCTCCGTCGAGTCAGACAAAAACAAGGGAGCATGCATACTTATACCAGCTGCGATATGCCGTCGACCTCGCATGTAATCCTCCAAGTACAAATTATCGGAAACGTCAGGTTTCAACAACTGCCTGGAAAGTGCATATGAACGTACCCCATTGGTCGGAGGGGAGATTGACAACAGCTGACCTACTGTCTGTTTACGCTGGCCGCACACACCAAGCAGATGTTGCAAATCCTGTGTCACTGAGTCCACGTCACCGTCGACAGGAACGTGATATTCATGCCAGTGATCCCGTCTCTGCCTGCAGCTCATGCATGTTTCCATATCATTCAGTCGGCTCTTTAGATGAGAAGCATGTGGCGATATGAAATGGAAGCAGCATAGCGGTTGGAGACGGAAGCCGAAGGTTCAAGGTCAAGGAATCGGGATACCTATGTTAGAAAGAAGAAGCACCATGAGGTAATCCCCGCCCAGCACTTGGGTATTCCTGCCACACACTCACTGATTCTGATGGGCCTCAGCTTTTCAATATTTGACTCCTCCCCGTGGTTGACTCCAAGGTGGCAATGTCAGTTCGACTCGATTTAGCATTTCAAAGAGATCTCCATGCTGAACTGTTGGAGATGAAAGGGGGTGAGGCTTAGGCTGAAGTGTTTTTAGCCTCGGAGCTACCCAACTCGGAGCTAATCGGGAGCCAGAAGTCGGCGTGAGGAGAAATTATTTTCCGGATCCGAGCACAACGTCCGCGCCATCGTTTTTCGGGAGATCTCGCCAGTCGCCATCCATCTCAATGCAGAACATCCGCTCATCGCCGGCGAGACGAACTTCCTCATCAACCAAGCTTGCTTGAGCCGAATGCCGATCGATACGTTCGTGGCGGCGCAGTCTTATCCGCCCGCTCTGCATGAGAGCGAGGAAAGCGCGTGGCAACTGCAGCCGCAGGGTACCGTGTCTGGTCACACATACGAGCTGCGCAGCGAATGCAACCCCGATCTCGACTTCCAAGTCCCAATACAGACAATGTCGAAAAGGCCTCGCCGAGCGCTCAACATGCTTCGCCAACTCTCGTCCCGTGTACCTTCTCCACCAGCCAATCACGTCGTCGCTGCTAAAGTATTAACGGCTCTGATAAGAAGGTGTTTGTGCCCGCGAATGTACCCATACGGCTCAGCTATCCCGTCACCTGCCACGGCTGTGCCAATCCATCGCCCAGGGAGAGGCCTCAATGCTGAGGTACATGCCATGGGCGATGGCTGGACCAGGACCGGACCTTAGACCTCCGCTTCTACCAGCGATCTCTCTCCACTGTCTTCTCCACAATTACCCCAGCTTCCTTTTAGTTCCTGCGATCAACATACATGAAAGGTTGGTCACGTTGTCAGTTTCATGTCACTTCGCTCCTGTCCATCGACCTTGTTCCAGCATCGATATCCCAACACTCGATTAGTAGCCTTCCTCCCTTTCATTTGCCATGACGCCCGGTCCAACCCTCTGAGACGCATCCCGTCAAGCAGGTCAGAGCTGTCATTTCGCGCCTTTCTATCCAGGCCATTCCTTTTGGCCGCTTCCAACTGATTCCAAGATCAGCGCCTCCCGCATATGCACGGAACAGAGTCATCGAGACATCGACGAGATATCCTTAGTCGTGATATGTCGTCTGAGTTCCCCTGACAGTTTCTGCATATGCTCAATATGCCTGGACAATTTATGAGGCGCCGATTTGGAAGTACGGTCATCTAAACTTGCTTCAGGTCCGTCGAGTGATGGCAAACTTCGTCCTGCCAAGCTTGTTATTAACAGTCGTCTCGCCTACCATACTTATTGCCCACTTCTCTTGAAGTACGCCGAGACGCAATCTGGCTGCTTTCCCGCCCCATCTAGATTTCGCTTCAGTACGCAATGTCGGGCTCATCTACTGCGGACTCACCCTCCTCTGCAACTGCTTCCGTTGTGACTGCAAACGGCAGACACTACTCGATGTCGGGAGACAATTATGCAATTGAGCTTCCGTCTTCCCTGCCTTCCAACAATCCGCTTAAATCGCCCCCCTTGAAGTCACCCGGTCATAGGCGACTCACTCACTTCTCACGAGACATTGCTCTTGGATCGGCACAAAAAGCACGCAATTTGTCCCAATCATCCCAGGACCGAGAGTCTATCACGAGCAACCTTCAGAACCAAGCTACCAGCGATGATGGTATCAACCCACTCAAGAGACGCAATACAGATGCCGGTGTAGACTATCCGAGAAGGAGAGCTACAATTGCTGTATGAGCCTTGCATATGTCGTGATATCTCCATGCTGACTGGAAGCTAGTGCGAGATCTGTAGATCAAGGAAATCCAGATGTGACGGTAACAAGCCCAAGTGCCGTCTCTGCGTTGAGTTAGGGGCAGATTGTGTTTACCGAGAGCCGGGAATCAAGCTCGATGCTGGCGACAAACTGATTCTGGAGCATCTGACTCGCATCGAAGGACTACTCCACACCAATCTTGTGGTTCAGCAAACGAATAGTCTAGCGATTGCCTCGGGTTCTCCCACTGTCAGCAACGATACGACACTGAGCAACGATGAGCTCCTGGCACAAAGTGGCGTCAATTTTCTTTCTATGATTCCGGTGACGGGCCTCGGAACGTGGACCAGTCCAACTAACATCTCCACAATGCCTAAAATCCATACGAACGCCGCTTTGCATTTGCTGCAGTGGCCGATGATAAGAGAGCTAGTTTCTCGGCCTTACGATCCGCAAATTCTACTACAACTCGAGATGGCACGAGAGCCTCTGGCCCTGTCGAAGTCTCCGTGCATGGATCTGTCTAACAACTCGGCCTACATACAAGCTTTTTTCGGGAGAGCCAATGTGTGGTATGCTTGCGTCAATCCGTTCAACTGGACCAGTTACTACCAGATGGCGCTGTCGAATGGCTTCAGAGACGGCCCGGAAAGCTGCATCGTCCTTCTTGTTCTAGCACTTGGCCAAGCAAGTTGCAGTGGAACGATTTCGAGGGTACCGGTCTTGGATGATCCTCCTGGGCTTTCCTACTTTGCGGCAGCGTGGGCATTACTTCCGAGCTTGATGACCAGAAATAGCGTGCTTTCTGCTCAGTGTATGGTGCTTGCTTCTGCGTACTTGTTTTACTTGGTAAGACCATTGGAAGCTTGGACGGTATGTCTCACCACTTTTACTACCTTCTTGTCCATAAGATACACTGCATTTCAGCATCTCTACCCTAAGGCCTCGCCAGCTCGCTTTGGCTAATGTGATCACAGCTTCTCAGCAACACAAGTACGAAACTCCAATTGCTTCTCAGCGGGTCAGGCCGAGTACCCGTTGAGCAAAGGGAACTATGCGAACGAGTCTACTGGAACGCCTTACTGTTTGAGAGCGACCTCTTAGCCGAGCTTGACCTTCCTCACTCCGGTATCGTGCAATTTGAAGAGACTGTCGGTCTGCCAGGGGGATTTCAGCAGGAAGGAGAAGAACCAGTTGGCCGAGACGAGCTGTGGTATTTTCTCGCTGAGATAGCTCTTCGTCGGCTTCTGAATCGCGTGAGCCAGCTGATCTATTCTAAAGACTCGATGGCCTCGACATCGAGTCTGGAACCAGTTGTCGCAGAGCTCGATTTTCAGTTGTCACAGTGGTATGAGAGCTTACCTCTATCTTTGCAATTTCCGTACAGCCGCGGCGTGCTCTCGAACCCCGTGCAGACGGTATTGCGGCTTCGCTACTTCGCCTGTCGAACTATCATTTTTCGACCATACATACTGGCCGTCTTGGACAACGAGCAAGCAGCCATGGATCCAGCGGTGCGCGAGAACTGCCGCAAGTGTCTCGAAGCATCAATACGGCAACTCGAACATATCACAGCCCAGTGAGTCATCAAATTCTCCGATTCACGGATTGTCAGTGATTCGGGTGGGTGACAACACTAACTGATACAAAACAGCCATGCTGGCCATATGCCCTACCTCTGGCAGGGTGCCTTATCCATCGTATCTCAGACTCTCCTCGTCATGGGTGCCACCATGTCCATCTCCCTCTCCGCCCTCCTTCCACCCCCCGAGACGATGGACAGCATCATCAACGACGTAGTCGTCGAGGTCGAGCGCTACGCGCACCTCGCACCTAGCCTGCAGCTCTCAGCCGAGATCGTGCGGGAGGCTGAGCACCGCCGGCAAATTTTCTTGAGAAATTCCGGGCTGCGATGACAGACACGCTGCATCC
The DNA here is from genome assembly GCA_037179335.1 of Cyclaneusma minus. Classification (NCBI taxonomy): domain Eukaryota; kingdom Fungi; phylum Ascomycota; class Leotiomycetes; order Marthamycetales; family Marthamycetaceae; genus Cyclaneusma; species Cyclaneusma minus. Next base: position 11,562 of record JAKZHN010000024.1, on the reverse strand, counting down.
GAAACCGATCTTCTACCCTCCTGTCACCCTTCTGCCGCATAGCCGGAGAAGGATATTCTTCGTCATACCACCAAGACAGTGAGAATTCGCCGCTCTGGGGGGCTGGATGCAATATCTTTGGACGCCATAGCTGCTCTCTTGTCCAAATCTGAGCCGAAATTACCACATTGGTCTGCAGGAACCTTTCTTGTCTCGCGGGATCTGAGTTTTGTTGATGCGACTGGTCAACATGCGGCCGAGCCTGTCAATGGCTATATTTTGCGAACAACTTGCTGGATTTCGGAACTTTTAAGTGGGATGGCAGGCGGCCTTCTCCTTATACATATCTTTTGGGGGCTTGGAATGCGAAATCGACGATTTGGATTGCGATTGGTGGAGAAACTAGCCCAGCAACGCTGGCACAGAGATACTTCCACCACCCGAACTTCTCGAACTTTTCTGAATCTGGGGTACAGGATCTGGTATCTGCAAATATGACTCACTCGGCAGAGCTGCCGAGGAATTTTCTGGAAGTTTTTTATGATTACTCGAGGTGTGGACGGTGGAGTGGCGGTGCATGCGATCATTGACGGATTATTCTGTTCACAGATGGGGGCTGACAGTTGACGAGGTGCGAGCAAAAGATGCCTGGCAAATGCCTCTGTTGGTATTGTATCATTATGCGGGGTATGTGGCTGGCGATGGCATGAGGCGATGTTTAATGAAGACGGCGAGATTGTGGTGTTTTCAACAAGACTGGAGGAATACACGAGGGGGCCCATGTACGATATTCGAGCAGTCGAAACTTTACAACTTGTCTCTTGGCGATGTCTCATCAAGGCTATTATCATAACACGCAACAGTTGACCAGAAAATCCGAGGTATCACCTCTGTCCCCTTCATCTCAGACTGGTTGGTTCTCAATATCTTTTTGAAATCCCTACTATAGGAGATAACCCTCAATGTACGTAGCACATTACAGGCCAAGATGTGGTGCCTGAGTGCCGCCTCTAGCATATGTGCACGGTGGTCCATAGTACAATGCTCAAACATCGTTCTTGTCGAGTACCAAGGCATACCTATCCCAAAACAGCCACAACTCCGACACACCCTCAGCTTCGGACGAACACCTGTTCTTCTGTCCGATTGTACACGGTTTCATCCACCCCTAGCACCCTCACAGTTCTTCCCGCAGTCCGCCATCCTGCACCCCGGATTTCTGCGTCACGTCTCGAAAGCTCGACACCAAAACACATTTCCAAAAGACGTCTAGCGGTTCCGCAACGACCCATGACATGGGAGATATTTCGGGGACCTGCAATTCAGCGAGATTGCCGCGATTGCCAGGGGCTGGGAAAACGCGGGGGATGTGCTTCCGCTGGCTTGTTTGGGCGAGGTGGTGGGAGGGCCATGAATTTGCGCGTGATTGATCAGCAGTGACATGGCGAGGCAGGCAAAACCACGCGGTTTTCTACTTTGCTGTGATGGGCATTGAAGCGTGAGAAGCTTGGGTAGTACGGCAAAGAGTTGGTGGAGTTCCGTGTTGAAGATAAGAGCCCTCGGGTTCCCATTACCAGCATCATTTGAGAGACGAAAGATCCAAAGTTGCAGAGTCTCTTGGTTTACAAGTTGTGATCTCTGGTGTACCAGTATGTAGGTATACATCTAATGACAGAGAGTACCTGTTCGACGCCTCTATCTTGCAGTGGCGAATGTTTCGAATCTGCTGTCCAGGGATGTTCAGGAGGGTCAGGGGAAGTGGCCAAATTTGAGTGTCACATGGACAACAGGCTGTCATGATCGTACCTGAGATCTACTACTCGGCGACTCGCTTGTCCTTCAGGGTCAAAGTCGGCAGTCCCAGTAGTTTGTAGGTCCGGTAATGGTGGGTTACATGGGTACGTACCAGGTCTTGTGTTTGTTGCCCTGTCCAAGTGATGGCCGAGTGACGGACCTGCCCCTGAAGTGGCCTGAAGCTCTAGTCGAATGAGTCGTTGTTCTGTTGAGGTCAGCAACAGGGGACTTGAAGAACCTCGAGAACTTGGAGAAGGTCCAGGGATTTGGAGTAGGCTAGTGACTCGAAGGGTTCTAGGAGACTGGGAGAGCTGCTATAGGCTGGTGACACTTGGGGATCGTTTCTTGGGAACCGAAATCCAGAGTTTGATTCGAGTTGCTGCTGGCGGAAGCTCATGGTGCAAGACTTCTATGACCCTAGACCTCCACTATTTGATCATCTTCATCCTCGTCATCCTCTGGCGGTGCCTCCAATTGACCCATCGTCCAGCTTCCAGTCGCGTAGCCACCTCTCGCCGCAGGCTTCTGATCGACCGGTATCCTTTCCAAGGCCTTCATATCTCCACTGACCTCCTCTCCCTCCTCGTCTCTCATTAGCACCTGCACCAGCCTCTCACACGCCTCCCTCACTCCATCATCTTCCACGGCCAAATGGCACTCCCGGATCACATAATACACCCCATTCGCTCTCAAAATATCCCTTCCTATCCTCGTCGCAGTCAGCAACATCAGCGTCTCCACATGCGTCTGAATATTTCCCGCATCACTATCCCTTCTCTTATCTTTCCCCAGCAGCTGCAAATCCTCCGGCAACTCCAGCATCTCCTCTTCCTTGAACTCCTCCGGACCAGTGATAGGCAGCAAAATATACGGCAGGATATTGATAGCTTCCTCGTTTAAGAACTCTCCGTGGGAATCTACGTCGAATGCGCAGTTCTTGATGGTGCTAGCAACCCCTTTCCGCCGGACTCCGCTGGAGTGTTCGGTGAAGACGACGAGCTTGGAGAAGGGGACGACGCTGTCGTATTCTTGGCGCGTGAGGAAGTATTTTCGTCCGTCGGCTGATTGTGCAATGTCGGCGAAGAGGTAGGCGAGGTAGTCGAAGTTGGCGGCTTTGTTGTAGGCTCCGGTGGCGCCGCGAACGAAGACGTCCATGAGTTGGGAGATTGCGAGGGTGGTCGATTGGAGAGCTGGGGGTGAAGGGAGCTCGAGCTTCAGGAGGCGCTCTAGTGAAGAATGTTTCGCTAGATTTGCTAAGAGCATGGCGAGCAGGTCGGAGTGAGGTTCGGTAGGGCTCTAGGAAAATGAAAGTCAGTCTCGATGTGGGTCAGAGGATGTCCAGATATGCTGGGTAGAGTCTGGACAATGGGGCAACGAACCGTTATACGAGTTATGAGGGTCTTGATGAATTCGTCGTCCGGAGCCAGTTGCTCCCGGACATCCTTGTGGTCGGAAAGGTTGATGAGTATTTCGATGGCATATTTGGCAATGGGCTGGTAAGAACATCAGCTTTCTACTCGATATCGGTGGAAGATGACATGGAACTGACCTCATAATCGCGTACTAGCAGCTTCAAGTCCCTCACCGGCAAGTACTGGTTAGTCTTGAAGATAGCGGGCTCCGAAAGTGAGTATGGCACCAAGTTTCCGACAGCTACATACACGGTCAATCAGCAAAGTTTGCAATGCGCCGGGAGAAATAGCAGCTCACCAAGCTGGCGGATCTGGCTGTTGCCATGGTGGATGAACTCTACCAGCTACCCCGTGTTAGTTTCATCACGCAGAAATCCATTTTATCGGAGAACTTGCCTCTTCTAATTCTGTAGGCATCTTTGTCGCTGTTGATTGCTGGTGATGGTGGGGCAATCTTCAGAATTTCTCCAGCAGCCTTGCGACGTCGTCAGCCTTGCGCCAACCACACCAAAACTTGCCGCAACACAAAAAGAGAGGCGACCAACTGCGGAGTCACTATCATAGCCTCAGCTGCGACACTTTCATGCAGCACCACCCGCCGTCGCAGCAGCACCACCCAGAAACCGGCATAGCGACATCATATGATGAGGGTAGTAGGTACCTTGATAACACTTTCCGTCTTTCACTATCTCCTAGTAGTATTTGCAGCGACCTTTGTCATAAGACAGTATCTTAGACAGTTAGACTCTTAGTTGCAGAGCCAAACTACCAGAACTTGTGTTTATGCGAGCAGTCTAGCTTCTTGAGTTTTAATCATCTCTGAACTCTTACATTCCAACAGCATCCCCGAGATTCCCCGTCGCACAGCCATCATTATCACTTCGAAGAGGCGTAGAGATATATGCCCGAGTCGGCTCTTTCGCTTTCTGTATTCGTGCTTTTCCGTTGTATGTGGGAGATCCAGGTGCCAGAATAGGGGCTCCTGGTCGTTGTGGTGTGTTCCTAGATGGCATCATTATTGGTGATCCTAGAACAATGTGCTCGACCAAAGCTATGCTTTTTCTCGTACATCTTTTCTATCTTGATTTCATGGGCTAAATCACCGCCAGGCTGGTGTTGACAGACAGAGGGCCTTGACGCAAGTTGTTATGATGATTGACCCCTTTGTGCCTTCTCCGCCCAAAATTTCTTTCATCTCCAACTCCCTTATTTTGTCACTCGCTTGTCTGTCATTGCTTATATCTTTGTCGAAATTCGTGAGTGTTAATGCTATTGATAAAGAGTCGTCGGGATGATGGTAGCCATTGTCGAATGTCAATGCTGCTTGCGGCAATCTTCGACAGCAGCGGACTACCTGAACAGACTCAGGACGGGTAGGTGGAGACGCTTCTTCTTCATTCACTCTTGTGGTACCCGCCAACTTTTTTTCCCTGCTACCGCGCTGGCTGTTTATTCTTCCAGGCTGTTGAACAATGACCCTTTGGACTTTGCTTCTCCCACCAAGTCTTCGTTCACTACTGTATCTTCTTTGACCGCGTCTTCTTTGATTGCATCTTCTTTGACTGCATCTTCTTCGACCGCATCTACTTCAACTGTGTCTTCGTCCTCCTATACTGCATCCGCGTCTTCCTCGACTGTGTCTTCTTACACGGCGTCTTCTTCAATTACCTTACAGTACAATCCCCAAATCCCCGGCAGAGCCCAGCTACCCGTACTCCTTTGTCCCTCTTGCTCAGCACTTGGGACCATGGAGCAAGAAAGTATGGTCAGTCCCGTCTCTGAGGCCGAATCCACACTCTGGGATATCATTGAACAACTCCCAGTGCGGGACATCGCACTCTACTCCACGCTTTTCTGGGTTGCTCTTACAGTCGGCCATCATGCCTTTGGAGCATTGTTCAAGGGCAGTTCCAGTCCCAAGCGCAATGGGTTCGCGTCAATAGTCTTCAGCCCGCCTGTTTTGCTCCTGAGCCTAGCAGAATTTGGCCCATACTTGCTTGAGCTATTCAGTTGGCTCTCTGGGGTTCCACGGTGGACATTGATCTTCCTCTACCTCTGGTTCTTCAAGTTCACTCGAGTCGTCGTTCACCTCATCTCGTACACGCTCATTTACAGACCAGCAGTCCCCCATCCGAACCCTGCAGCGCGGAAATATAAGCCATCCGATGTAACAGTCATTGTTCCTACTGTTGGTGACTGGAGTAAACCTGATGCTGCCAGACGTCTCAGGGAATATATTGGGAGCATTTTGGACAATGACCCGTACCAGATCCTCATCTCTACTGTTGGCGAAGAACGTGTCCGAGCTATTCGGAGTATTACCGACAATATGATCATGGAACGGCGTCTGCCACAGTCCAAAATTCAAGTTATTAGTATCGATATTGCCTCGAAACGAGAACAGACCGTCGCCGGCGTCAAGCTCGTTAAGACCAGCATGATTGCCACGGTCGACGACCACATTATTTGGCCATCCACCTTTCTGGAGTACGCTCTTGCTCCATTCGAAGACGAACGCGTCGCTTTGGTTGGAACTTCCAAGAGGGTGCAGCGTCGTCATCACCCAAATTCTCCAAAAGGATTCCGCTTTAAATGGACCGATTCTAAAAAGCACTTCTTCCATAGATTCGCCCGCAACTTCTTCTTTAGAATTTGGTCCGGCAACACACTCGATTTTCTAAATTACCTTGGCTGTATTTACCTCGAGCGTCGCAACTTTGAATGCGCCGCAACTTGCGCAATCGATGGTGGCGTTTCTACCATTTCCGGCCGCACCATGCTTATTAAATGATGTGGTTATATGGTGGTGAGGAGGCAGCTGACCGTCACGTGATTGAGGCGGCCAGGGGGGTGACCAGGGTGCGTTGCTTAGCCAGTGGGGCTTCCACGGGCCACCCATAACGCCTCAACCACAAAATCTCTGCCATGCCAGCTTTTACAGCTTTAAGGCAAAATTCTATATTAGCTGCAATTTTAGTTTTTTGTAAAAATTTATTTAAAATCCCAATTTTCACTATAAATCGCAATTATAACCGCTTCTAGCTTTTCCAAAACCCCGCATATACGCATATACGCAAGCACCGCTGCCGCTGCCAATCGCCAATTTTTTAAAAAAGGCTAGCCCGCGCCCAAAAAAAAGCGCCATTGCAGCAAATTTAAAAAAGCTAAAAATAAAAAAAATAAAAAATTCCTAAAAAACAAAAAATTCCTAAAAATTCAAAGCTTTTTAAAAGACCGGGATTTTAAAAACAATTTGAAAAAATAGCTCAGGCCAATTATTAAAAGCCTTATGCTTTTTAAACGCTAGCAATTTGAAATTTAGCGCAAAAAGCTTGCAATAAAGCGCCAATTTTATACCATCGAATTTTAAACAGCTTAAAAGCTTTTAAACGCCCTTTTGCAAAAACCCGCTATTTTATTAGCGCTTGCTTTTAAGCCTAATAATAAGCAATATTTTTCTAAGCTTTTAGCCTTTTATAAAAAAATTCCAAAAATTAATAAAAAAACCATTTAGCAAATTATATATTTAAAATTTAATATTAATTTTATATACCGGCTTAAGCATTGCATTATTATATTAATTTAAATTAATTTAAATTTTTTAATTCGCAATAACGCTATTATTTTTATATTGGTTTCTAGCAATTTTAAAATTCTAATTAATAACGTTTTTTTAATAAAGCCAAATTTATTGCTTTTAATATAATAATAAAATCGCTATAATATAATTTGATTTTATTAATTTTTATAAATAGGTTTTATTAATATATAATTATTTAATATAAAATAAAATTTTAAAATTAGCATTTCAAATTTATTAGCGCGTTTTAACCGTTAAATTTAAAAAATACAAAAATTAAATGATTTTTTTAAAAATTTATTAGCTATTATTATAATTATAGCAAAAACGCTTGCTTAATGCAATTTAGAAATTTTAATAGCTTTTTTTAAAAAAATCTCAATTTTAATAACAATTTTATTATATATTAAAATTATAATAATAAAAAATACAAAAATAATAAATATAAACGCCGCTATAAATACTTTATTTATAATAGCAAATAAAAAAATCTTAGCCACGCTTTTTTAATTAAGCTTTTTACTAGCCTATTTATTAATTATATTTAATTAGCGTTTTTCGCCGACCCTATTATTAATTACGCTTAATAATTTTTTATTAATAAAAAGCTTTTTCTAATATTAATTCCCGCAGCAATTAGCTCACGGGCCACCGGCACCGAAAAGCCAAAAGCTCCGAGTGCTAGCGCCAAAACTAGGAATAGCTTTAGCTATTTCCATGCCCGTGCCAGCGAGTTTTTCTTTTTTAAATACAATTAATTATATATTATAATATCCGATTTATTTTTATTATTGCATATACAATTTTGTATTTTAAACCCCTATTATTTATTTATAAATAAAAATAATATTAATTAGCGTTTTTTTAAAATGCAAATAAGCAAGATTTTTCCTTGAAAAAAGCAGTTTCGCGATATTAAATTATTGCGCTAATTAAAAAAATCGCGCAATTTTTGGCGCCGGATTTTTTAATTTTTTTAGCTTTAATTTTTTTAGCTTTATTTAAAAACCTGAAATTATTTAAAATTGCATTTATTACAATTATTTAATACATTTAAAAATTCTGCGATTTTAAAATTATAGCTTTTTTAAGCCATCATTTATATTGCGCAGCCTTTCCAATTTAAATATGCAAAATATTAAATATTAAATTTCCGTTTAATTTAAGCTTAAAAACCATTATAACGCAAATTTAACCTCATTTAATTTCCGCGCAATACAACGATTTTTTTTTCACGAAATTCATATTTTAATAAATTTTCTATTTCTATTTCCAATATTTTTGCAATATTAATTTATAATTTATAATTTATATTTATATTTTTTAAATTTAATTTATTTAAATTTGAGTTATTTAAATTTAAATTTTTTAAATTTGAAATAAAATTTCCTTTTTCTTTTCAAATAAATCTTTTTAAAACGCTTGCAGCGCATAATTAAATACAATAATTAAAATGCCATTTAAAAAGCCATTTTCACTATTATATTATATTTTTGAAAATAATTTAAAATGGTATAAAAATGCCTATTTTAGCTATTTTATACGGGATAAGCCTATTATTTATATAAAAGAAAATATAAATGCCATGCTTTTTAATTAATATAGCTAAATAAATAAAGATAAGCAATAAAATTTAAAAATTTGGCAAAGCTTTTAAATAGTATTTAAAAACTAAAATAAGGATTTATTTAGAAAAGCTTATACAAAAATAAAAAGAATTATTCGCAATTATTAAAAAAAAGTTAAATAAAATATTAAAATCTTTTTTTAATTGGCAAATATTACCAATATAAATTAGCCATTAAAATAGGACTTTATAAATCTAAAAATTGCCAAAGCTAATGCCAATTAAAATAATCCAATTTTAAAAAACATTGGCAATGGTGTTTTAAAAAAAAACTATTTATTATTGAGTTAGTAATTTGTTTTAATTTTTTTTAAATTCAAATTCTTAAAGCATTCCAAATATTTTAAAAACTTTAAAAGCCATAACAATATAGCTTTTAATTTTTTTTAAACAAAGCTAAAAACCCTTTTAAAAATAAAACAAATTGGCCAAATTCCTTTTGCAATTTATAAAATTATTATAGCCAATTTCTCTTTTGCCAAAACGTTTTAAAAATCTTTCAATAATGCCTGCCTTTTTTTAAATAATAGCCAATTCGCTAATTTTTTTTTATAAAAATCCAAATATTAAAAAGATTAAAAATAAAAAAATCTGCTATATTAAATTTAAAATTAAAATATATATTCAAATATATATTTAAATATAAATTCTATAAATTTATTAAAATTGCAATTGCAGCTTTTATAACAGCTGCCAATTTATTTAAAAAAACAAGCAAAGCGGCAAAAAAAACGGCAATATTAAGATTAGCAATATTTAGCGGTTTTTTAAAACATACCATTTTAGCTATAAAAAACACCATTTCTTTAAAATATTTATTATTTAATTTTTTCAAATATAGTGCTTTTTTTAAAAGCTTTAAATAAATATTAATTTTAAAAATAATAGCAGCAAAAATAATTTATATTATTTTCGAATATAGCTTTTTAAAATTCTTTATTATATTAGCCTTAATACGGTTTTTAAATTCAACCGGATTTAGCTTAGCCAAATTCAGCTTAAAATTAATGCAATTTGTTTTTATTAAATTTTGCCTAGCAAAATCCAATTTAGCCAGATTTAATTTAATAGAATTCAATTCGCTTTATTTCCACAAATAATTTATTTTATAATAAGGATTTAAGCCATTTTAAAATTGAAAAAAAAATATATATAGATATAAGCAAAATACATTAAAATAAAAACAAATATAATAGTAAATTAATCACTAGCAAGCATATAAACAACGGCGAATTGCTTTTTTAATCAGCAATTCCTTAAATCCGGTTTAATTTTTTTTTTTTTTTTTCCTAAGAGTCCGCCGCTATTTTTTGGAAGGTTTCCGAATTTATAATAATAATGGTGGCGGATTTTAAAATTAAGTCAATTAATAATTCCCAACCCTAATATCGTTAGCAGTATTTTACGCAATTTTAGCAATTGCAGCCAAAAAGTAAAAACTCTTTATAAATATTAAGAATACTTTTAAATAGTTTTTAATGGTTTTCCAGCTTTTTTTAGCCGTTATTGCCGCTTGCCAATTTTTTTTATTAAGCCCGCTAATAATAATATTACAAAATTCAAATGCAGAGTTTTTAGCTTAATTAGCAATATTGGCAATTAGTATTTTTACTAGCAATAATTATTTATAATATATATATCAGCCAATTAAAAACCAGCTAATAGCTATAGAATACCCATTTTTTTTTTCAATATACGCTATTTTATTCTTTCTTGCTATATACCTTTCCGCCGCTACCAATAAATACCAGCGGTATACCGATTTTCTATTAAAAGTCCGGATTTTACCAAATTAATAATCAATATATATGAAATCCTTTTTTTTTAACAAATCCTTTATCTTTTCAATTATTTTAATCCTCTTTAAAAATCCAATCAATTTTTATTATACAATCGGCACCTTTATATTTAATTTTTTTATAGCCAATTTCGCTTTATAGCCGGTATAGCTGCTAAAAAACCAGACTTTTGCTAATTGAATAATTAATATATACCGAGTTAAATATACTCTTTTAATAAATTTATATTATAATATACCCCTTTTTAATCAGGCTTTAATAAATAACCGGCAATATTATATATATATATTATTTTTGCCTATAGCGGTTTTATATCCAAAAAATAATTATAATTGGGCTTTAGTTTTAATTCGCTAAAAGTTTACGGTATTAAGATAATAAATCAATATTTCCGCTTTATTTGAAAGCTTGTAATAATCGCAAGCTTGTAATAATCGCAAGCTAAAACTTTTATAATTACCCTATTATTAAATATTTAAAGCTTAGCCGGATATTTAAATAATAGAAAACAATTATAGCTTTAAATTGAAAATCCCAAAATAATGCATTAATTTAAAATTACCCTAATATAATATTAAAAAACTCAGGCTAGGCTATAAATTTCGGGGATTTAAATTTTTAATTTCTGGAATTTATTTGCTTTATTTGGGAAAAGGTTTAAAGCCAGCTTTATTTATTATATATAAAACCTGGCTTTTAAATAAACCGGCCTATTGCAAAAAGTTCCCGGGAAAAAATAACGCTATACTATTGGCTTTAAGGCCTACTAATAATTATATATTTATTGCGCTTAAATTTTTTTTTTTAGCTATTATTAATAGATTTTTGGAAATTACCCGAAAAAAAAACCAAGGACCAAATTAAAGCTATAAATAAAAAAGCAAAAAAATGAAAAATAAAAAGGCCGGGTTTTGGCTGGGGCCAAAAAGAAATTTAGCCGGGTATAAATTAGCTATAAAACTAATGCTATAAGCGTAGGTATAAATAGCCTGGATTTTTTCCAATAGACTTTTAAATTAACAATTATAGTATTGGCAATAATAGGATTTAAAAGCACAATATTATTAAAGCTGGATTATAGGCCCTTAGTTTGTTTATAATTAAAAATCCCTATTATTACCAATGAAAAAAATCAGAATAATTTAGTCCAAAAGCTTTTCAAAGTTTCCACGATTTTAGCCTTGCTTGATTTATTACCTTAATCACCATTGTATAGCCTTAATAGCTAGATAACGATTAAAATTAATAAATAAATAAATAAATAAATAAATAAATAAATAAATAAATAAATAAATAAATAAATAAATAAATAAATAAATAAATAAATAAATAAATAAATAAATAAATAAATAAATAAATAAATAAATAAAT